>JAHWFO010003745.1:419141-429661 GCA_023313115.1 Rhysida immarginata
TATTTATTTATTTATTTATTTATTTATTTATTTATTTATTTATTTATTTATTTGCGGTGATATCAAGCTTTATCTCTACTATTATACACTGTTTTTTTTTTTATAAGTATCTTTGATTGAGCTTTAAAAAAAAATAGACCACTGCCTTGGGGGGGGGGGGGGTGTAAAATGATTGTATATGTGCCTTAAAATAGACCAGAACACATTACCAAAGTTTAACACATCACATCTTACTTAGACAAGAACTGAAATAATAAGAACACCTCATTAGCTCGTAAATAATTACAATTAAATTAGAGAAACGTTGGCTAAATTAATAACATTAATTTATTTCATATAGGTATCACGTCTCTGAATCAAAGAAATAGCAATGTCTTGCCGCTAATATCAGGTAATAACTCGACACTATCGAGCAGTCCCATTTTGAAAGCTCAGTTAAGTGCTCCTCCAAGAACTCAAGCAAACTCAACAGTAAGTCAGCATCCACATCTACAACAAGCCCTTCTGGGTCGGACACAACCATCAGCCATGCAGCCGACAGCAGCAACGCCACCATCTACACCTCCACACACTATTTTATCTAAAGATTCAACACTCATCAAAAGTCTTCTAGCTAACAAGGTGAAAGATTAGTTTAGATTTATTTTTTTTCCTTCCTTATTTTGCTTTCTTAGTCATTCATTTGTTTATTTACTTATTTATTTATTGGACTGTCACAGGTAAACCAAAACATGCTCCTAAGGCAACAACAGCAACAACAGATTCAAACTGTTGTGACGACTAGTGGAAGCAGTATCACTACAACGACAGAGTCTTCAAACACGATTGCATCGTTATCGTCATCATCCTCATCCTCTCCAGCATCTACTTCTTGTTCAGAGATCATCAATCCAAAAGCGGTCGCTACAAAAATTGTTTCTGCCATCAGCAATACTATCATTTCATCAGTCATTTGTAGCAAAGATAGTTCAATAATTAACACACCCATTCGTCCCCGGTCACCAAAATCTCGGATTAATGGTGCACCAAGAACTGTCCAACTAGAAGTAAGTGTTTGAAATCCAATTTTTTTTTGTGAGTACACTACGGACCTGTTCGAATGCGGTCGTTGGGAGCCACGATTCAGCACTGTGTTAGATCGAGTCCCCATTTATCTTTCAGAATTTGGCTATTGTGCTGGCCTTTGGCAATGAAAAAAATGAAGAAAAAAAAACTTGAGAAAAAAGTGAATTCTCTGTAAAGCGTCAAATGTACATGTCATGGAAATGTCACGTAATGAAAAATAAATATTCAAAATTCGTGAAGATATCTTTTGAAAAATTTTTAAAAATTGGAAGTAGGATTCGGGAGCCATGCCAAAATTGTGTTGGAGCCGATTTCGTGCTGCATTGGACCATGTTTGAACGGGTCCGTAGTGTATTCATTTATTCTCTCTCCCCTTCCCTTTCTTTAGCTGTTAATGTGGAAGAATAATCTACTGTGTGACCTTGAATAAGTAACAGTAAAGTTGTAAGCTTTGTAATACATACTTTTGTTTATGTAAAAAAAAATTGTGCTTTTTGTTATCAGTGCTTTGATATACAGAGTAAAAACAACAAAAAAAAAAAAATAAATAAACTAAAATATCCCGGTAAAATACAGAGATTGTTCAAGGCAAACTGGGACTTTATTTTTTCAAGGCAAATTAAATCACACCTGTGCACCCTTTTGTTAGATGTCTTCTGTCACAAACACGTGAAATGGTGTTCATCATGTATATGCTACAGTGTATTATGATGAAGGTTTCAGTGAATAAATAAATGGAACCGGCTTACAGGAGACTTCGGCTATACTTTGAGAAAGAAATAGTCAGTCGCAGTAAGACATTTGAGCGGTGTAAGGGTTCAGAGAAGTGATGATGGCAAGTAATTTTTGAGCAAGTAGAGTACCATAATTTTTGTGGTATAATACGCGTATTATGCGTTAAAAAGTTAATAGGCCGATAATAAAACTGGAGAAGACTACGTTAGGGGAGAGTGCGTCAAAAGAACTTGGGGCTGATGAACTTCTATACTACCTTTGGTTTTTATTATACAATATTATACAGTAAATACAATATACATTATATTTATTCACTTTATATTCCACATGTAAATATACTTCATGTATATTTATTGCAAAGCTATTGCAAAAGCAAATTCGGTGGTTCTCTTCTGTTTTCATTCATAAACCAGGGATACCAGGTTTTCTCAGCAACTTTTCAAGATGGCCACCAAGCTGAGATATCTGTTAGCAGAGTGGTTTAGTGATTGTTATTCTGCGTACACTCTGTAATAATAAAGTTCAAAAGTAATATTCTAGTTCATTTGAATTGCAATAGAAATTTTTGAATGTTTTTAAATGTCTCTGATCTTGCTGGTATACAAAGCCAAAATTCAACATAGCGAGGTTTTCTGAGAAAATGTTTCAAGATGATGAGGGAAAATTACAATGAATTACGAGAAGCTGAGGTTCGACTGTATATATTCTTAAGAATTAAAAGAAAAATTAATTCACCATTTGTTGTTTTTAAATTTATTTATTTATTTATTTATTTATTTATTTATTTATTTATTTATTTATTTGTGTGATACTGAAACCGGTTTAAAATTGTCCATTTCAGGTTTGCACTCGTCTGGAACCAGCAAAAGATGTTAACAATAAAGAATTTCAAGGAATACGTCTTGAAAATGCAGTATGTGGCAGTGCAGATCAAGCAGAGAAGCGTAAACAAGACGATCTCTTAAATAACGAACCGACGTTAGATAAATTATTACGAGGAAGTAGTGCATCGTTACAAAATGGCCTCTCGGCAGCACAAAATGGCAACCGTAACGACCGTGATTCTCCAAAGTTTTTAACCATGGAGGCAAGCCCTGCCGTTGCCACGAGTGATCCGCCATTGAGGAGAAAGGGTGTGCTAGCAGATTTACTTGAAGGGCGAGTGCATAAAGACACTCTTCTTAGCATGAATGGAATAGTAGATCGCAGTGAACATGTAGTAGCAGACGTTTCGAATAATGTGAGTAATTCCGTTCTACCTACTTCCACTTCTAGTACTTCAACAGTTTCTGTTTCTTGTAGCACATCAACAACTATTCAGACAAACTCTACAGTGACTTCGATTGCTATAGTAGGAAGCAATTGCAATTCTGTGTTTACAGTGAAAACCGCTTCTCTCACTAACGGTGAGGGTCTTATCGCCAAACCAATAAAAGTGGTGTTGGCAACTACTGACTCTTCAAGGACAGCTAATCCAACACTCAAAGAATCTTCTAAATTAGAGGTTACAGAGACAGCAAGGACTTGCGTGAACGGTAACAGTGACGTATCGCAAACGGGTAGTGAGACGTCAGTGCCCACTATTCCTATAGAATGGACATCCTCACCGTCAGCCAGTAAGGTAATAGTGCCTCCAAAATCTATTGACACTGAAGAATTAATAGGTTTTCCTCGAGTTTCTTTAGAGCAGCTAAATCAGTTGCGGCAAAAAGCAGAGTCGTTGCGTGCAACTAGTAAAAGGCCGTCCAATGAGCCATCGTTGCTTTCATCTCCCGATATTAAACGTGTTCGAATGGAGGAACGATTGATGCCACCGTTGTCGTCGTCGCCATCGTCATTGTCATCCTCGTCATCCTCATCCTCATCTTCATCGTCATTGTTGTTGTCATCGTCATCGTCATCTACTCTAGGATCATCAAGCTCTTCATCGACATTATGTTTACCTGTAATTCACGCAACTGTGTTGACAGATTCGAAAGGAAGTCGTTTGGAAGAAAAGTTCTCGACACTGCCTATCCTTACGCCATCGGAAGCCCAGCAGCAGGTCTCTGCAGTGCTACAAGGTTCTTTCTCTGAAAAAGCATCGCAATCATCGTTGTCTGATAAGAATTCCAGCCAAAAATTTCTTTCCTCCGAACTAGTTAAAAATCAGTCAAATTTTCAACCAAAGGTAATTCCAAAAATGGAAGTGCAAACTATAACCAAAAATTCTGGCATACTTCTTACCACAACAAAAGTCGAACGAAAAAACTCTTCAGAGAACGTGAAAGAAGAAGCTAAATCTATATCACGGGTTGATAGTAGTAATTCCACAAAAATGGTTTCAGTCTCTTCTTTATCACTAACATCGTCATCTTCATCACCTCCCTCACCTGCACCATCATCTACTTCATCAGGATCAAAAAAATTAGAATACATTTGTGAATGGAAAGATTGTTCTAAGTAAGTATGAGGATATAAAGAAAAAAATCTCGTATAGTCAAAATTACACTTTATTAGAATTTTTAAGATCCCCTTTGTTTTAATGCCCCTTTGTTTCCAAGTTGTAAATGTAGTATTGAATGCTTTTTCTTGTATAATTTTCCATCATTGTCAGCATTTAACGTTCTAGAAACGCTGTAAGCTATTTTTGGCTTCTCTATGAGAATTATCATGCATTGCACACAGCTTGAAATTTGAAACTCAATAATGTTAAATCTTTGGATATTTTATCGCCAATTTTTTTTTTTTTTTTTTTTTTTTTTTTTTAAATACAGTGTAGAAACCCTCCTTTAATTTATCTGTTTGATATTAGGCACATACAAACATTTAGAAGTTTAATAAAATAATATTTATAACATGCTGCTCTTGTAATGAAGAGCATTACAACTCGACGAAATCAGCGATGTACTCTAAATACTGTAATAAGTGCTTATTTGCAAAAATTCAGCGGACCCCCAGGCGCTTAATTTAGGTGGGCCGATATTACAGGTCTGGTGCTTATAAAATTCTGCATATTATAACCTAACCTAACTGACGGAAAGGATTAATTCAAAGTATTAAATTTTTCAACTAGGAGAGAGCCATTTAATAAAATGGATCACACAACACAATTTATATAAATTTATAATAACTGAAGCTTTCGTTTTTCATCAGCCATGCTGCTTGACTGAATCCAAAATTAAAAATGAAGTGTGGTCACCACCCGACTTTTACATAAATGTCCTGGTCCAAATACAGAAAAAAATTAAACAACTGTCTAAAATGGCTACTTCCGATAGAAATTTTTTGAATAAAAAGTTACTTCAAATTAGCTTCCAAACACTTGGGTATAGATTTCAAATTTTCCTATACCATTTTCTTTTGCCTATTTTAGCAAAACACTGAATTTTGATAAGAGTAAAACTGGTACTTCCAGTTGGAATTTTGAAAAATTTTCTTAACAAAAGTTGTTTAAAATTGAAATTGGAACACTTTTTAGTCCCTTCAAAATTTTCATAAATTTTAATGAGATATTTCAAAATTTATATTTTGGCGCTGCAGTAAACTGATACTTCTGGTTTACCGATTCCACAGGAAAACTAATCAGACCTCCGGAGGAAGATTATTTTTATTTATTTATTTATTTATTTATTTATTTATTTATTTATTTATTTATTCCAATGTAAGAAACATACAAATATATAATAAGATGAATTTCCCATGAGCACATAGTGCTCGTATATTTGGAAAAGCATCAAAAGAAAAGAAAATAAATTAGTATAAAGTTTAAAGTTTGGTCTCGATAACTTTAGCCGTTTGGACGCTATCGTGGATGCACACAGATAGACACACGGACATTTTCCTGAAATCACTTTTTTCGTAATCTAGGGACCCTAAAACGTGAAGATCAGTGAAAATCTGGAGATCGAAATTTTTCGTGATTACAATACTTCCTTATACTATGTCGAAGAAAGTAAAAAGCAAGAAATTAGAAGACAATCATGCTGGTATCTAATTTCGGGTTTAGCAGTGGAAGTCGGGAGAGCAAAAACACCCGTGAGAAAGCGGCAAGAGAGGAAAAATCCATTAAATGAACTGAAATAAGCACCTGGGTGGTTATTGAAGGTCCGGTGCTTATTTGTAAAGATTTGGTAGACCCCCCCCCCCCAGGCACTTAATGCAGATGGGCTGGTATTTCAGGTCCGGCACTAAATACAGTATTTACGGTATATCTAATCTTATAAAAAATTATCTTAAGCAGTTAGATAGCTTATGTATTTCAACCCCTACATTTATTTTCTAGCAATAGGCAGAAATATTTATCGGAGTGTAAATAAAAAATATTTAGACTTAACTTGGAGCACTGGAGCATAAAAGGAGAAAATTTTCATATTTCCCGGGCACTGACACCTCCATTACACAATACCACAGCCCAGTACGGGAAATACCAATTCATACCAAGGCAGAAGATACTCCTGCTTTTGATGTCTCATTTATTTTTAAAGGGAATTAGAAATTTTAATATTTCAATAAAAAACCGAGCCCTTGCATCGTCCCAAATTTCATGGTTCCTAAGATGAATTTGTTTCTGGATTATGTAGCTCTCAGCATGGCCCTATATATAATTTAATTTATCTAGCTTTTTTCTATTCCTCTTTTACCTTTTGGTGTTGAGAATTGTTGTTAATATCTTTGAATTTGTTTGACATTCATCCGAACTGGGATTGCCTAGAGTGGCCTACTTGGTCTCCAAGCGATTGGTTACTAAGTCACATTCAGGAGGAAACCAAGATGCAGGGGAAACATAGGACCAAGCGTGTTGAGTTTCAAAGTGAATATGTTGAAAAATAAAAATAAAATGGAATAGATCTATCATGATAAATGTAAAAAAGCTCTCTAAATAAATATGAAACGAACAATATTGAAAACAAAAGTAAAAAGTTAGTCTCTTTTGTTTGGACCTGAAGTTACTAACGTTTTTCAGAATTATGGAATGACCATCTTGAAAACAAAAAATAATAATTGCCAACAAGTATTAAACACCGGAAAGGCAGCAACAGTCAAGATTTTGACGCATATGGATTGTGAAGCATGGAAATATCCCCGTGAAAACATAAGGGATTGTTTTGCGAACGCTGTTGAAATTCTGACAGAAAATTAAACTTGTTGAATTTTTATTATGGTTTTAGATTATAATGATTTTAGGAAACTTATGGCTGTATTTTTATTTATAAATTCATGATGACAGAAGTTATCATTAATTTTGAGATTTATAAAACTTACACTGTATGGCCCTGAATATAAGACGACAGTTTTAAATCTTATAGTCTAGACTTTACAAGATTAAAAACAAAACTTATTAATAACCATTCACAAAATTAATAATTTCTGATTATTATTTATGGAGGGTCATCTTATATTTCGCGCACTACGGTATTAATGATACGATGCTTTCGTCTTTGAGGCAGTGTTGGTGTCAATCATGATGGACTGCGGGCGACTTTTTTTGAAGTAGGCATACATTTCCAATTGGTTGTTGCCATTTAGCTTCATAAATACCATGAGATGAAAAATAAAGTGTCAGGTGTTCACAAGAATGGCCCTCTTTCTCGTCTTCATAGAGTGGGAAATATTGTTTCCCCTCGCCACGATTTCGTTTTCGAATCCATACAACATCTGAAGAGAACTTTTTACAACTTTAGGATGCATTGCTAATTTCAGGTTTTACATCTTCTTTGCTTTGTATCGTTAAGCATTACTTGTATGCTGATTTTTACTTTATTTTCAATAATTTTTTCTTTCTTTTCATTATGAATGTCTGCCACTCTTCCTTTATGTAAAAATGGTATAATCTATAAATAAATAAACAAATAAATGAATAAATAAATAAATATAGTGGATTTTACGCTAAAATTATATAAAAATCTGCTAAATAGGTTTAATTTCAATAGTACAATTGAATTCAGCTGATTTTTTAACCGACTTCAAAAAAAAAGGAGGTTATCAATTCGACTCATATGTAACATTGTTGAAATTGCACAATATTCGTATATGTTAGTCTGTGGGCTTCTAAACAGGTGTGTCAAATTTCATAAGTGTGTATCCACATATTTCTCAGAAACTAGAAATCGAATTGCAATAATTCTTTTTTTGATGATAATTCTAGTAAATCAAAATTATACAAAAAAGTATAACTGGGGCAATTGTCCGAGAAAGTAAAACAAGGGCAAATGTCCACAATTGAAATCAAGAATGTGGATAATCGTAATTAAGTATAAAAGAGCCCTTCTTTATACTTAATTCTTTTATTGGATTAAGTATCTTTCAACTTAGGAAACACCAAGTTTCATCAAAATTGGTTCAGTAGTTTTCAAGATTGGACTGGTTATAGCTAGACGATAGTGAAAGTTTCATCAAAGTCGGTTTTTTTATACTCTGTTTGGTTTGGGGGGGTTGGCAAAACTGTGGCTAAAAAAATATAAAAGTGGCTAAACAGTGGCTATAAAAAATATAATTCCGGAACCATCCCTGCTTTTATATGATCTTTCTTTTGGATAACTTTGTCTTGAACTGTACAAAAGGTTTCAAATCTATTTGTTTTATTAGTGTACTACTGACAATACATGATTTGGACGGATTCAGACTGAATCCATTATTGTCTAAACAATTAATAAACTATTGATAGAGCTTTGCGATAATATTTTATCATTATACAAGTTATCACAGAATAAATTTTGATATCATCGGCATATTTCAAAAGTTGAATGCCACAGTTTTGAATATGGTAATTATGTCAACATCAATTACAAACAAATTAAGCAGTATAGGCCCAAGAGGTGATACTTGCGGGACACCAGAAGTAATTTGACCAAAAATTAATGACATGATTACCGTATATACTCTTGTATATGCCGAGAAATTTATGTCTTAAAATTCATGCTAAAAAACACTCGAGTTATCTGCAAGTCATACTAGTTTCCATGGAGTTTTGACAAGTCTGCTATACTCTATCCAACCAAAGTTGGAGTGGGCGTGTCCAGTTAAACTTCCTATTTCAGTTGTTAGACATTGTTAATTCTACTTTGGCCACAATGTCTAACAATTGAAATAGGAAGTTTAACTGGACACGCCCTCTCCAACTTTTGTTGGATAGAGTATAATTTCGTAGATAAAGGAAATGCACACGATGCCCGAATGCGATTCATATTTTAAGATTGGTTTAAAATGATATTTAATTGTTAACAAGTTTGAGATTATTACCCGTGTAAGTAGAGAATTTGAGCATGGGTAAAATATGGAATCTTCAGTAAATTCAAATTCCTCAGGCACCTGAAATTTTACCCACGACTTATCAGCAGTTCATAACAAATTTCAGAATATTTTGGCTAAAAAACCTGCCCTCAAGTATATATCGTAATAAAATGATGCTATTGCCTTTCCCTCTGTCTCTTGTATACGTTGGAGAATTTAAAAAATAGCAAATTTGTTATTGACTCAAAAATTTATTTTGCTGAAACTCTGATTTATGAGGCAAATTTTATGAAGTTCACTGTATTGTAGTTATGTATTGCTAGTCTTATAATACTGGAGCATGTATATTGTTTTGTTGTTTGTTTTTTTAAATATAAGTTTATTATTTTATTTAATTATGGGGGGGGGGGACCCCCTCACCATTGCATATTTATTTATTTGTTTAATCTTTCTCAAAAAGGTCCTTTGAATCTCCAATGGCAGTTTTTGTTCATGCCTGTAAAGCCCATGCACCAGAAGGAAGTATCAACATTCCATGTTTATGGGAAAGCTGTGATCACATGTCACGACAGAGGCTTTCCCTGATGACTCATCTACAAGTAAGAAACCATATTTTGGCATTAATCTCTAGTATATGAGCTTGTTGTTGCTAATGCTATTCAGCATTGATAATGAATAATAAGTAGCTCCACATTCTTTACAAAATCTTTGCATGTGCTGATGAGGGTGTTGGAATTGATGTGTTTGGTGATACTGGAAATATTAAATTTGGTATAAAACAGGGGTGGGCACAAATGAGGTCGGTGAGAGCTACATTCTGGTTTTTCATATATTGTAAACAGCCATGCCATAGTTATGCAGCATTAATACACAAATTCAAATTTAATTTAATTTACCGTAAATCCTCTACTATAATGCAAATAATTTTGGCCGAAAAAGCACCTAAATTTGTGGGAACTGGTTATACAAAAGGATAATATCAATCCTGCAACAACTGATGGCAGCGGCGGTGGGAAGAGGGGGGGGGGGCATTCTGTCCTGAAGAAATTCACACGAAATTACCGTGCATTATACATTAATTATACACCATATACAGTGTCCAGTTCATTTTACAGTAAATTAATGCACTTTTTTATATGTGAATTTCTCATCGCCAACAGCGAATATGAAAATAACTTCCCAAAGATGGCTACTTCCAAACTGCCTCGAACTATCGAAATTGCCTGTCCTGATGAAATTCGCACGAAATTACTGTGTATTATACATTAATTATATACCATATACAGTATCCAGTTCATTATACAATAAATAATCCATTTTTTTATTTGAATCTCTCGTCACAAAAAGCTAATACGAATTAACGAAGTGTAAAAAATGTAGAAATGTAAAAATGCATGTAACTGAACATTGTTGTCTTTGTTCAAAATTATATAAACTTTTTTTTGCTTGTTAATAATTCACCAAAATTCAATTTATTGAGTTAAGATTTTATTCTGGGGGGGGGGGGG
>JAHWFO010003745.1:429761-480835 GCA_023313115.1 Rhysida immarginata
TAATAGATCACCAAAATTCAATTTATTGAATTAAGATTTTATTCCACTCCCCCCATTAATCATTTTGGGTTACAAATGGACACGATATGGTGAGTCATACCATAAAAACAGTACATGTAAAGAAAATTCTTAAGCCAATGGGCAATTAACAAACTGGACTTAACTTTATTCTAGATTTCCATGATTTGTGGTTATCTTTTTCTGGAATATCTTTTTTTTATTACTTTTCCTATGTTAGCAATTACATTAGACTTATTAATTTATTTTATTTTTTTTCCCATTTAAAAAGGATCGGCATTGTAATGATCACATGCTACGTCTTCAGGCTACTCGGCGGCAGCAGTTAGCACAAATGGGATCATCAACAATTCCGCCCCCTGCATCACCACTCCCTCATCCAGGCTATGCTCCCAATGCTGCTGTACAGGCCATTAGGAGGCATGCCTTAGAATTCATAGCAAATAAAGAGCTCACGGTAAAATCTTTACACAAAATATTTCTTTGATTTTTGTCTCCAGGACTCTCTTCTCTTTATTTCTTGTCTTTTGTTTTTGTTGAAATTTTTGGTAATAGGGGTCAGATTTATTGTGTTCAATAGAACATATGCTATGTGATGAAAATTTTCCGGTCACTTGCACTTGTGTGCTGCAACCATGATTTGATGAAATGAATATGGTGTTCCAATCTCCCTTTTATTTCATTATGGCCTCTACTCTCTGAGGAAGACTTTCCACCACATATGGTAGATAGCTCAGGAATTTTCCTAAGGAGCATTGGCGAGTTCAATCACAGATGTTGGGCTATGTTGAAAGACTTCCTCGGAGATCAGAGGCCATAATAAAAATCAAAGGGAGATTGAATACTATATTAATTTTTTGCTCATGGATGTTGCTCCGATTCATCCCACAGGTGCTCATTTTGAACTGTGCAGGCTAGTTCATTTCTTCAACTCTTGTCTCTTCAAATTGTTACCTAACATAACCTCAAATGATTTCTGCATGCATCTTGCTTTATGACAAGGAGTTGTCATGCTGATCACGAATGGTCCAATCCCAAACTGTCACTATGGTGCTGTCCATAATGTCAAGTTCATAGGAAGATGTCATAGTTCCTGCTACTGAAATAAGTTGATCCAATCCAAAGTATGAAAATGAGCCCCGTACTATAACACCGCTTCCATCAAACTTCACAAAAAGGAATGAAGCATTCTCTGGGCATCTGCAAGACCCCAACTCGATCATCTCATTGCCACAGTGTATACTGAGATTCGTTGCACCTTAAAACATGTGACCATTGTATCATGGCCCATTTTTGGTGTCGTCTGGAAATTCTGATCACATAGTGTTTGAACATTGCAGACAATGGTAATTTCAACTATCCAAGGGTAACCAAAAATGGGAAAACTTCTAATCCACAAAGAATAAAATTGAAATCACGAGATATATATTTCAGGTACTAAGTAACCATCTTCTTTTTTCCACTTTTGTCTTTCACACTGAAGAAAGGTAGCTAGTACCTGAAATACATATCCGGTGTTTCAACTTTATTCTTTGTGGATTAGAGCTTTTCTCTTTATGCTTGTTGCTTACTTTTTACTCAAGGGTAAGAGAGTCATTAGCCTCAAACAAGTTTGAGTGATGATGTGAAATTCAAATCCATGTATATACAAAATTTCTCAATGTTTACCATTAGGGGTCCAGTGTTACTCTTAACTAGTAAAGAAAGAGGTATGTATTACAGTAGTTGATAGAATAGCACTAAATTATTCATTTATTAAGCACTCAACGTAAGCTCACCAAAACGCTGGACTCCTGTTGGTAAGCATTGCCAAAATTTCTAAATCTAGCTCTTAAATTATAAAATTTTTTGATGATTTTGCATGCTGACAATAGAGTAGAATCTCGACATTCTTTGGAAAAGAGATATCACTATTGAAAATTTGGTTTTAGTGAATAGATTGGTTAGTTAGTGAATAGATATTCATAATTTAAAGCAAAATCAATATTAAAATTTTTCAAAAATTAATACAATACGGACCAAGTTCAATTCTTCATCAACTTTCACATTAGATCCAGGAGCGCTCGAGCAACCCCCCCCCCCCTCCCCGCTTCCCTATCTCCTGACGCACAATCAAATAAGTAGGCCAGCTGTACATAAGAAGATCAAGAAATCTTTATATTTATAAATTAAAAGATATTACAAAAGTATTACAAGCCATTCGAAAATAATATGCAAAGTATTGAAGAGTTAACACGAAAATAAAAAATATAAGGCTTTTAAGCATCAAAATGTTACAAGCAGTAGCGGCTTGTGACTATAATAAATAATAAGCGGAGGGGCACAAATTTTTCAAATACAGTGGCTGCTAAAATCCTAGCCCAGGGGGCCCCTACTGGGGAACTGCACTACAAATTTACAAAATTTAGGATTTTAGGCCTCTTTGTTCAAAAGATAAAAAGGAACCATGAAATTCATACAAGTGGTCCCTGAGAGGCCCCGGGCCACCCTAGAGGATTCGCTATATTTTTCGCACCGTCCTCTGTAAAGGGCCTACATGTGTGCAAAATTTCAAGCCTCTAGTCAATCCTTTCAAAAGTTATGGCGTGTGACATACACACATACATATTTCTGTACCATTGTTAATAGGGTTTTATCATATTACTTATGATGCAAAAACCCTAAAAATTATACAGTTTGACTAAAGAAATGATCGATCTGTTGTTTTACAGTGTCCTCTTTTTTCCTAGCTATATTAAAGTAGGCCTATAAGTTCAGGCAGTCTCCTCGAAAGCTTTACCAGTTGAAACTTTATTTCATTTTTCAACTTTAATTTTACTTCCACATGACAAAGAAAACAATGCAAGAATATTTCGTGGTCGCTGGCAGCCATTGTGGAAATCAAAATTTAACGCAGACACAAAATTGAGAATCGAACTTGTTAATTGCCAGCGTTCAGTGGGAGAATTTTTAAACATAGTAAACAATAACACAAATTCGAGAAAAAAGTGAATTCTCTATAAAGTTTCGAGCTTAAAACTGATGAAAATATATCATAAATGTTGTCAGATGAAAATAAATGGTCAAAAATCGCAAAGAGATGCCTTTCGAAAACATTTACAAACTGGAAGTACATACGGCAGCTATGTCAAACTGCATTGGAGCTGATTTCGCATTTGAACAGACCACGTTTTTACCGGGTCCGTACTGTATTTGTATATTTAATTGGTTCTAAACAGGTGGTGGCCTTACAATATAACAGAGGGACATCAGGAGTTCCAACTAGTTTTGCCATTTATTCCCGGCTTTGTCAAGGATATACAGCAAGAGGCATGCAAGCCTTTGTATATACAGAACAGTGGTACAAGTTAAGCAATAAGCGTAAATACATACAAGAACCAATAGGATATAAAGCAAGGGGGCCAATGAGTTCAAAAAGGATGTAATGACCAGTAGAATAAAATAGAATAAATACAAAATTTTTGAAAGATACAAAAAAGTTGTTGTACAGAGATGGTGTGTTTAACGCGGACCAAAAAGAGAACATATCCGGTTGTCCAAAGGAGGGGTAAGAAATTACAAAATGCAGAAGAAAGATAAAATAAAGAAAACAAGAGAAAATCATAGTAGATCAGATAAAGAACTAAGTATTGCATACACATTAAAGTCCGTCTGGCAATTGAGAAGCAAGTGTGGGGTGGACCTCTTGGCCTTGAATATTTCGATCGCTTCGAGGGTAGCAGTTTTTTCTGATTTATTACAGATGTGCAAGACAGACATAACAGACATAATTTCTCATTAAAAATAATCGAATTTATAGATGCATTGTGAGTGTCATTTAGACTTTGTAGTTGTCATGCAGCCTCATTTTCGATTTAATAATCATTTTTTACTGGTCGGCTGAAGATTCGAGTTATTAGAGTTTGACTGTTTTGTACTTTTTTTATGTGAGAGGGCTTTTTATGCGTATTCCACTTCCAAAAAAACTGATGCCTTTGAAATATGCAATGGACACCGCTATTTATAATAGTATTTTCAGATTGTACACAACATCTGAGAAATGTTTTATTTTTGTTTTTTCAATTGGTCCAACTGTTTAGGAAATAAAAGCACTCGAAGTACGGAACTCAAAATTTTTTCAGTACACAAGACTTTGTATACTTTTTAGATTTTGTGTGTGTACTAACAAAATTCAGATTTTTTGAAATTCTGAATCTAGATTTTTAAAGACCATTAAAAGAGTAGAATAGAAAGGTCTCTAAGACCCAGCCTCTATCTCTTTGTCTTCATTGATAAAAAAGTTGATTTCCTTATTTGAAGATGGCATCGGTGTTTTGGAAATGGAATACACGTAAAAGTACAATAATTCTTCCATTGAAAGTACTCTTGTCAGATTTGCATTTTAGGAATTAGCTAAACACCCAGTATCTGGGTAATATTTTTGATTTATTTATACATTAAATAAACCTACCTATCTACTCAAATACCAAAAGTATTTTTCTTAAAAAACACATACATGGGTGGCAAAAGAAAAATGAATACCCTGAAGGAGGAGGATGCCACATTGCTGAGGTTTTACAAAGGGATATCAAAAAGTCGCAAACACCATTTATATTTTAACGGAGCAAATATAGTCGCAGTGTAAAACATAACGTACCCAAAAAGAAGCTGAATACATGCACAGACATTGCATAGCAAGAATTGCTCCTGCGCACTACATGCTGCCAATCATTTCAAAAATGGCCGCTGCTATCACATCGTCTACAGTTGAAGAACAGCGAGCTGTTAAATAGTTTCTTTTCGTAAAAGGTAAAAATCCTACGAAATTCATGGGAAAATAGTAGAAGTTTATGGTGCCAATGGTCTGGACTACTCTAATATCTGCATATGGTGTAAAATATTTCGGGAAGGAAGAGTTGGTTTTGCCGATAAACAGCGTTCTGGGTGGCCTGCATCAGCAGGAACATCAGCCATTATTGAGGACGTTAACAACACAATTGGAGAAAACCATCTCATTTCCTTGAAAGAAGTGAATGAAACATTTTACATATCCAGTGGATTTGCATGGGATAGGGTGCACGAGAAGCTTGGATACTGCAAAGTCTGTTCGTGTTCAATTCCAAAAAGTCTGATACCAGAACAGACCGCTAACAGAATGGCATGCAGTCTGCAATATCTGCAACAGTACAACCAGGAGGAAAATGCATTTCTGAATGGCATTGCCACAGGAGATGAGTTCTGGGGTCTTGTACTTAACGCCTTAGCCTAAAACTGCAAGCATGGTGTGGAAACTGAATTTTTTTACACCTAAACATTAGTAACGTGTATAACCTCCCCTTACTGTGATGCAAGTCTAAACTCTGGCATGTATTCGAACATACAGAGACAACAATCATCATGAGGAATGTCATTCCATGCTCAATAAACATGTAGGCATAACTGGGTGAGAGTCATTGGCAGTTGATAGACCTGCATGACAAGTCGTCTTATCTACTCTCACACATGCCCCCTTGCAGGAAGGTCTTGTGAGCATGTAAGCTAGGGAAGTTGAAAAACTTACTGTAGAGCGTGTTAAGTTCACACGTGCTGCTGTATGTACAAGGTCAACCAGTGAAATGGGAAGATTTCGTAAATACTTTTATTGTCAAACAATTATTTTTTTAATAACTTCTAAGGTGTTAATGGAAAGTAAAAGAGTAGCCATGTGTTTTGTGATAAGAAAAAAAATCATTTTTTGAATACAACAACCACCAAATGTCCTCTGTTAAAATTTATGCAATGATGGAGTCGAGACTGAAGTTTTGCAAAACCCTTCGCAGCATATTGACAGGTATTGCTGCAATCTCGTTACAAATCCATTGTTTGAGGGCTGGGATTGTCCTGGGTGGATCAGTTTGAAACACTCTTGTTTTTAGGGATCTCCATAAAAAGAAATCGCAGACTGATAGGTCTGGCGACTGAAGGGGCCAACTGATATCCCCGTTTCGAGAAACGATGCACCCTGGGAACAAAGCATTCACAGCATTGATTGAGATTCTTGCAGTGGGGCTTGTTGCTTCATCTTGCTGGAAAAGTGTGTTTTCATTCACTGGAAAGCGGTCTAGTTGTGGTGTGAGGAAGTTCTCAATCATTGCAATGTATCGCTCAGAATTAACAGTCACTGCATTTTCAGCCTCATTCTTGAAAAAATATGGACCGATGATTCCATTTGCCGACATCGCACACCATACTGTCACTTTTTGAGCATGAAGAGGTGTTTCATGAAGTAAACGAGGGTTTTCCCTCCCCAGTATCTAACGTTTTGTTTATTAACAAAACCGGAGAGCTGGAAGTTTGCCTCATCGCTCATCAACAAGTTGTTGATTTGATCGTCAGTTGACCTGCCCCTAGTGTAGGTCATGATAGGCCAGCAACTTAGTTCCCTACTACTTCACCACAAGCTGCCAACTCCACCTCAGATCTTCCCGTTTCACTGGCAGACCTTGTATATACCGGCGAGCAGGATCGCAGCCTGTGAAATTCAATTTTGCACAGACAGAAAGCCATTGTGTATGTGAGGCGTGTAAACAAAGCTGATTTTATAGGAACAAAGATAATTAATTTTTCAGGTAATATATTTTTTTCCTCTCCCCAATCCGCTCTCTTGTGCTTCTAAATAAGTTTTCATTAATTAATAAATATCAGTTTAATTTGTATTTTAATACTTTTGTTTTTTCATCATATTTTAATATTATTGAAAATCATTTTTCTGGTTGCATTTTGATAAGAGAAGATATTTGTAAATTTTTTTTGATTTTGTTTTTTGGATTTGCTCTCCTTCATATACATAATAGTAGCATGAATGGATTTACTGAATGCGAAACAGACTTTGTTTCGTGATTCAGTGGCGTTAACATTAATGTGATGGCACGTTCATGCATTTCTCAGGCTCAGGGCGAAGTAGCTCCTTTTCCTAAAATACGAGGGACAACAGCAACACTCCCTATCCCCTCCGCAACCAGTAAGACAGCAGCAACTGATGTTGTGCCTCTGTCTGTGTTGCAGGACGAAAAAGAAGGACCAGTGACCAAAAGCATCCGGCTAACTGCTGCTCTGATTTTGCGTAATCTCATTATGTATTCTTCGTTGGCTAAGAGGTAATGTGCTTTTATACCTTTTTGATTTATTGATATAATTTTGTTTATTTATTGTAGTCTAATTCTGTTTTCTTGTTTTAAGCAAAAATAGAGATAAATGTATACAAGGTGTTTTACAGGGTCTCAATAATGAAAAAATGGAATATTATTTGAACAGAAAAAGATTTTTATTTCAAATTTTCAGAATTTACACATGGGAGAAAAAAGGAAATTAAATGATGTTCTCAAAATGTTTGCCATTTGTGGAGATTGCAAAATTAAGTCTCTGCTTGAAGTTCTTGATAATCCACTTGAGTTTGATCTTACCACACTTGTTTTCTGTGGTTTGTAGACTTTATAGTCAATATACTTTGGTAAGAAGTCGAGTGATAAGTCACGGCGATACAAGGGCCAACTAAGTCTTTCACCAAACCAATTCGGGAAGCCTTTCGCGATGACTCGATTGTCGTAGTGATTTTTAAGCAAGTCCAGGATGTCGCCTGTTGAATGCATCCTGCTGAAGCCATAAACCTTGGATCCAGTGTTTATTAGTAGGCATTAGAAATGAACCTATTTGTCAAGAACTTGGTGTAATGTGCTGAATTCATGCTCTGGTCAAGGTGCCATTGAGTGGATGAAGAGGCTAGACAACGACCATTTCAGGCTTTTCACTATTCAAAATCCTATAACTTGGCGCAGCAAAAGATTTTTGAAGATTTTTTTCGAAAATAATCGGGCTCTGTATGTAAGGTTCTTTTGGGCCACTGCACATGCATCCAACACTTGGCGACACAAGATCTGCCCATTGACGAGTTATTTAACTAACGGATTAGTAAAACCCATTGAAGCACCCTATACATACATTTGGGATAATTCATAATGAATGGTATAAAAAGAAAGAATACCAAAAATTGTCATAATGAATTTATTTCACAAAAAATAAAATAACACTCCAAATTTCTGTGGATGTTCAACCATTGATTCTGAGTATATGCCTTTGTGATATGGCAGATATTTAGAACAATAGTCCAGTTCTTGCCACACTCCAGTCAGCATAGCTTGATCAATTGACTTGGCTGTGTTGCATATCAGCCGTTTTAACTGTCAGAAGTGGTATAAACACCTTATCCTTCACTTATTCTAAAAGGGAAAAAAATGATAAGGAGTTAGATCTGGAAACCTGGGGGCCACAGCATCAAGGCCATCCAGCGCTCAGGAAGATGCTGGCTGAGGTTACTGCATACATGTTTATGCCAATGTGGCAGGGCACCATCTTTTGCAAAAATTCAAGAACCTCTTGTTCTGAATGCAGAAATAACCACTCGGGCAGCATGCCAAGAAATGTGTACCCTGTGACGATGGATTTCACGAAGAAGAAAGGCCCAAATTGGTTATGACGCTGAAAATGTTTGTTTTCAGAGAATCTAAGTACATGGATCTTTTAAAACAACAAATAATTTTATGACATGAGTCAAAAATTAAGCAAAAACTGTGGAATGGAACAACCAAAAAGGGAGGGAACCTCTAATCCACAAGGAAATTTGAAATAAAAGATAAAAGTCAACTAAAGAAAATGAAGCCTTAGTGCTAGAGAATCTAATTCACTTAACCAATGGGAGATATTCTTGGCAATTGTCGCGCTTTGTCTGTATATTCTCTAGCACTAAGGCTTTTTTTTTCTTTAGTTGACTTTTGTCTCTCATTGCCGAGATGCCTACTGAAATATGTATCTGGTATTTCAAATCTCCTGGTATTTAGAGGTTCCCTCCCTTTTTGGATATAGAGTCGATGCATTTCAGCCATAGCCTTCTTCACAGCTTAAAGACTAATAAAACAAAAGGAAACCAATGGGAATGGCCTACATTTGTTATTAATCAACTCTTTGGCTCTCTTTTGTATTATCAGCCCACCTCTCAACCCTTCCCCTCCACCCCACCCCATCCCCAGGCTGTTCTTCTAAAGCTGGCTTTAAATCAGTATAACATGTCCTGAAGAAGGCTACGACTCTGTTGTTGTTTTAGAGATCCATATTCTTAAATTTACAAACAATTAAGACCCAATGTGTTTTCAGAGAATCACGTTCTTGTTCCAGTGTGGCATATGGATATCCAGTGCCCCAAAAGCTCAGATTGCCTGTTCTCACTTTGCCACGTAAGTGAAACGTGGCTTTATCGAACACATTTTGAATAACATTACTTCTAACGAGCATTTTGGAAATTGTAGACTTTTAAGTGTTGCCAAATGAAATTTGGAGAATTAAACCAGGTTTTATGTTTCATGTTTTATATAAATTCTTCTTAAATTTGCTTTTGACCAGTTCTTAACCTCTGAAGGCCTGAATTATTTTATTTCATCCCATGCAAATGCCTTGGAACCAGTACGTTGCAAATTATCCTCTTGCACCATTAGGGCTTAAGATGATGTCAGTATGAATTGTCTAGAAAGTTTATTTGTCACAACCACTTTAGAAAAGTTCCAGAAAGCGAAAAGTTGAAGAGAAGAAGGAGAATAGCATTTATTATTTCATTAAGTTATTAAATAAAACAAAGATGATAAAATAACTGTCTCTTGTGCAATTTGATCAGATTCTATACAATCATACTGGTTCTTCCAATTTGCATAATAAACAATTTTTTTTTTTTTTTTTCTATAAATGACCACAGCCTGAAACGGGTCAGATCTTTTTAATTCACAAGTTTTACAGTGCTGCTCTGCCTTCTAGTGACAATTTTTATAACCGCAAGATGGGTATGGTTAAGCCATAGCAAGCCATAGCCCCCTATATTTACTATCTACGGGGGTTTGGTCAAGGGTATTGGTCAAGGCCTACTGCTAATATTTCTTGTTGGTAATATGAAGAACGCCAATACTTTAAATTAAAAAAAAAAAAAAATAGAAAAAAAAAATAGTAGATCCAATACTTTTATCAGAAAGCAGTGGATTATTAAAACAAAGCGGGATGTAGAAAGCAATTTCGCTATTAACAATATTCATATATCTTACCATGCAGAGCATTCACAATACACATTAGATGGAAGAAGATGGAAAAAAAAAACTATGTACACAAAATAAAGACACTGGCTCAGGAGCAGATGAGATTTATCTGCAGGTTTTCTTGAACCAGATATTGAATGAATTTTTTTTTTTTTTACATCGGTTTTAGAATTTTTATTTAAATTTTTATTTGTTTCCTCATTTTATTTCCATAAGCCAATAGAATATAAGCATAAACTCTATCCTGTTTTCATATTGAAAATATCATGCAGATCCTCCATTGTGAAAACTTGAGCTGCTTGAGCCGAGTTAGCAAAGAGCCGTCCCCAACAGCGCATTACAAATTTTGACACCAGAAGGCATATGCATATTTTGCAGGCACAATAAAATAAAGTCAAAATCGTCATTTGGGTTTATTATCTGGATTATTTGGATAAAAGAATGATAATTAAATTATACAATAATATTGTTTCAATTTCGTTGTTGCTTTTTATTTTTTTAAGTTTTATAGTTGGATACATTTTTCTATGTTTTTTTTCTTCTTGCAGCCTGGTGAAAAAGTATGAAGCCCATCTTTCTACGGTAGCCATGAGCAACGTAGAGTCGTCGAGAACTATAGCTCAGTGCTTGTGGGAACTTAATCGGCAGCAGGAATCGAGGGTCCGATAAAATTGTCTCCGTCGAGCAAATTTATACTTAAAAAAATGGTGAAAACGGCAGCACTCCACAAAATGCAGTTTGGTTCCTGTTTTTAATTTTGTTTTGCAAATTCTAATAGAAGCCAATGAAAATTCTGCAACGTGAATTGGAGTGCAGTGGGAAGGAGTGACAATCAAATTTTTCAGAGGAAGACATTAGAAGCAGTTGGAGATGACGGAAAAATAAAAGTCGACCCGACTAAAATCCCTCTTCTAAACGATAAAAAAATCGGACAAACAACACGTCTTCCCTGACGGGGAGCAACGAAAGACCTCGACTGCCCGCAAGGTGGGCTGTCGATGCTTCAGCGGCCGGCAAACAGTGCCCCTAAACTGCACATGTTGTTATTTAGAGAAGACTAAATGAGTTATTATTAAACAGTTAAAATTAAAAAGAAACAAAGAGGAAGGACAAAAATGAAAAAGAAAAAAAATCTGCAGACATTTTATTTCCTACAGTACATAATGTTATTGAAGTGATCTGAACTACTAAAAAGCAAAAAAACAACAACAACAACAACAAAATAATAATAATAATAAATTAATAAATAAATAAACTGATTAATTTAAAAAGAGTTTGAAATTTCTATTTGGGGATGTGAATAAAAGTTATTTTTTAAATTAATTGATAAATATATGTATTTTATCATTTCCCCTGTTTATTAAGTCATTGATTAAAAATGATTTAGAACTTAACAACACTTGACTCTATTGAAAATATTGGTTTGGCCCTGACCAAATCGATGTGTTTTATGAAGTTTTGTCTCCTCAATATTGAGGAACCATTTAACGTTTTCACCTGTAGCACCTCATTTTTTATTTTTAAATTTTTTTATTTACAGTGAAGAAATAGTCTTGTAGATGAATGTCGGTGTTCTAGGCATAAAAATCAAAAAGGAAAAAAAAAAAAAAAGAAAAAGAAAAATACCAAAAAAAAAAAAAAAAAATTTAATTAATGGAAAAAAAAAAAAAAAGTTTTAAGTAAACTTCACTCTAGAATAAATGGCAATCTCTCTTCCTGCATATTCTTCCTGAATTTGATTTTTTCTTTCATTTTGTTTGTTTATTATTATTTTTTAATGTCGGACGAAGGTTTTAATGTGCGTATACATCTCTCGAGTGAATTTAGAGCCCTCGACTTGTAGTGCAAATGCCCCTGTGTACCTGTGCGTGTGCATGTGCCTGTGTGTACAGAAGTGCGGCTGTGCAAATACATCCGTGTGTGTGTGTGTGTCTGAGTGTGTGTTTGAGAGAAGAATAGAGAATTAAAAAAACAAATGCAGTGTAAATATTGCATTTATATAATAATAATAATTATTTCTTTAAAAAAATATAAAAAAATATAAAAAATAATTATTTTTAAGTTTTTAAAAATTTATATTGAAATAAAAATTTTTAAAAAAGTTGAAAAAAAAGATGTAACAGTTGGTGTGCAATAGAAGAAAATATTAGTGTTGTTGAATGAAAGCTTGATCTATGCAGAAGGGGAAGCGTTAGGAAATTTGTTTTCTTTTTTTTTATTTTTTTAAATAAATATTATATATAGAGATAATGTTTTATTTTTTATTTTTATTACCCCCATCGGAAATCATTCAACCACATGTTTCTATACCTTTGTCCCAGTAAAAATGAACTAAAATCGAAATCCGCGCACATTATTTTACCGTTTCACCGCAAGTAGAAATAAACCCTTTCTCTTCAGATATTTGTTTTGTAAGAAATCATGAATGCTATTCAAAAGTAACTTGTTATATTTGTAACATGTACCGATTTATTTTGAGTCCCATTATATTCTATTGCAACTGAATCTTAAATTGTAGAGGTTACTAATTCGATGACAGCAGCTCTTCATGAGATATGTAATAAACAACAAACATTCAAGATATAGTATGTATAATAGTCCGTATAACCCTTACTATTATAACCATATATGTTCATATAGTATAATCCGTTTAATTGAAGTGTCAGAGGACCATGAAAATTGTTCGACTTATACGACATTCCCAAAACAAGACTGGATTAAGGCTCATGTGATTATTGATAAAATGCATATACAACATTATTTAAATTAAACTGGAAACTGACTATTGTGTAGCTTTATTTATTACATGGACAATTTATTTGTGGAAATAAGAAGAAATTTTTAATGATCGTTGTTAGTGTTGATGGCGGTATATTGATTTTTTTAGTATGATCAGCTTTTTTAATTGAAGAAAAGGCTGTCTAAAATTTGCAATTTCACTTCCACTGTTGATGGATTCAATTTAACTTTCCTCGAGTTATTGGCCATGATTTTTCGGTAAAGATTTTGAAGAATATGCTTTGTGTGTTCTTAAATATAGATTCATTTTTAAAACACTCAGTCTAAATTGTTAACATTTGCTGCACTTGAATCTGATTCGCCTCAGTTCAGGTAATCTGATAATGATGCTTATCATTCAAAGAATTATCAAGTGCATCTCTGATCGGTTATCTCACCTCAATTTATTTTTTATTTCAATTTGGTTGGGTTTTTCCCCTGCTAACATTTCTTGGCTAAAATTGATTCGACTTATTCAAATTTAAGTCCAGATAAAATTTGTATTATAAATTCATATAGGGGTAGGGATTTCAAAATTTTGATATAAAGGACTTTGACTTATGCGGATTATACTGTATAATCAATTAAAAAAATTCTGAATAAGTGTGGCTTTTGTTTTTTATTACTAAAATTGTTGTGCATTTTCCATTTAAGGTTTCTAATACAAGCATCAAGCAGATGCCTTAGAATAGTTTCAGTTTTTTTTCCCCAACGCAGATTGACATAGCTTGAGCATGTGCACGCTTCGTTTTTAGTTCATAGTGGGACCAGACTATAGATTAGAATTTTTCATAGTTTTTTTTTTTTTATTTATTGTCATTATTAATTTTTAAATAAACTTAATTGGTAAATTTGTCCTTTTAAAAAGTTCAGATAAAGCGAGCCCAATTGTAATCATTTTCTTTTCTTTTCTTATTTCTAATTGACATTTTAAAAACAAAATTGTTTTATTTTTCTTTTTGTTTGCTGTAAACAGTAAAATGTTGCAGATGTCGAGTACTGGTCATTGTGGGGGAAAGGGGGGGGTCAGTTTTATTATTTAAGTGCTTATAATAAATATATATTTAAAAGAAGTTATTAGAGTAAATTAAAACTTAAGAGAAAGAGGTGATTTTTTTTTATTTTATTTTTTTTTTTTTTTTTTTTTTAAGCAGTCTGCCTCCATTTTTTCTTTTTGAGAGTGTCTGTCTGTGTTGGAATATGAACTATGTTTTCTCTCCACCGATCCCCCCACCCTCCTCCCAGTAAACCCCAGAAGTTGTGTCTTCTGAAATTCTTTTAATGTTTATATATTATTGTTTTTTAAATTGAATGTCATATGATTACCTTCAGTTGCTTTTGCATCTCAATGAACTAACTATACAGGGAATAATTTTTTTATGTACAAAAAAACCACTATACAAATTTGTCATAACTGCCAACGTATGTATATAATATACATAATGATGATATAAATATATATATATAAATAAATAAATTTATATATAAATATTGAAAACTTTCTACCCGAAAGTTGTTCTTTGCTTTCCCTTTCCCTTCCCACCAGCTCTCCTCTCCTCTTCGGCCATTTTCCCTTTTGGAGACAAGCAAAGATGGACAACGAGCACATCTTTAAAAGCAAAGCAAAGCAAATCACTGTTGTTTGTTTGTAATTTGCTGGAAACTTATTATTTATTCTTCTTCTTATTTTATTGTGTCATCATGTCAATCTGTCCATGAGAGATTTTCTTATAGCGATACTGATTGCTGGCTGTTCTCTTAAGACATTTCGTACCATTTTAACTTGCAAGTGTCCGTATCACGTGACTGTGTTTCTCCATCCTTTTGTATAGAGATATTTTTTATCTTCTAACATGTTCTCCTTCCTTCGACCCCCTGCCCCTTGCCCATTCCTCATTTTACATAAAACATTTTTTTTGGAGTCTTTGTAGAAATGAATGTTAGTTTTGAAGTACTCATAACATCATTGTAATGGAAAATTGATAGCCATCATCCTGGAAAAAAAAAAAACTATTGCAGAGCATTTTAATTGTATTTTTTTTCTTTGGGGAAACGTACATCTTGTAAATATTTCAGAGTTTATCAAAAAAAAAATACATTTTACAACCTCATGTAATTTCTTCCCTCATTAAATTGATTTACATGACACACATGCACATACACTTGCAGGACAGACACGAAAACATTTTTAAAACCTTCCTGACTTGTTGGTTTGTTTTTGCTAAAATCATAGTTATTAGAAGTTAGGTTGGTCAACTCCGCTTCAAAAGGCTGCTATCAAATGGTACAGAATGACAAAGTAGTCTTATGTTTTAGTGTCTATATTATTTAGAAGCTGAATTAAAGCTTGTTTTTTTTATTTATTTATTTTTAATTTCATTTTATTTTATATAAAGAATTAATTGTAGGGAATACAAAATACAGAAGAGTCTTAACATTCAGAACATTTTAATATCCACAAACAACTTTTTTTGACATTACAATTTACATGAAACTTCTTATATTTAAAGTATTGATGAAAATAGGAAAGAAAATTCATTAATAATTTAACATCTGAGGTATGGTGTATGATAAAAACCCTTATGGACCAGTTTGAGTTATTCTTTTATTTAATTTAATGAATATAATGTTTAACTTCATCAATAGAATGAAAGAATTATAAAAATTAAATATAAAAGATATTGAACAAAAAAAAAACAAAAAAAAAAACAAAAAACACTAATAAAAGCATCACCAAATTTAGTTTATTCATCTAGGAATGTTTAATAATAAATTAAATTGGTATAATTTCTCCTTTTATCATGTAAAATTCGATAAATTAAAATATATAAAAACAAAATAAGTCACCAATGTTAAGAAAGTCTTGCTGAAGTCTTGTTAGAAATTTGATGAAAGTTACGTAGTCCTGCTTAGATTATGGTAGATGATGTAGGTTACCAAAAACTTTCATCAAATTTCTAAATAACAAGAGTTCTGCAAGACTTTCATCCACAAGACTATCTTAACATTGGTGACTTATTTTGTTTTTATATATTTTAATTTATCGATTTTTACATGATAAAAGAAGAAATTATACCAATTTAATTTATTCAATTATAAAACTCAATAAAAATCATAAATCAACAAAACAATCTTCCACTTATAAATTAGGAAAAAGTTCTAGATAAATATGTCAAAAAATATTTTAGTTTTTTTTTTTATGATGTAATAAAAACTATCAGTCAAAAGAATATTAGTAACAATCAAACCTAACATTAATGACCAAGCTTTTTACAATAGATTTAAAATCTATATATGACAATATTCCAATTAGACATCATAACAACTGAATTATAAAAACATTTACCAGATAGTAAAATATTAAAAATGATAAGCCATTTCGACCTTTACTTATTAAATACTTCACAACATGCACAAAACATTAAAATTTGGTTAAGACATTTTAATTATCACCAATAAGTATACAAACGATAGTAGAACACCTAGAAAATCTTCGAGCATGGAAATAGAAAATGTGTTTCTATGCTCAAAGTAGAAAATACACACTCATTAACTTTTACTGCCGATAATATGGGGAGTAATAAAGTCACATTCTTAGACTTAAACGTCATTAAAATTACAAAAAATTAAAATTTGAAGTATATGAAAAATCCACAAAAGGCGGTAATTTTCTACATTATCTATCAGAATAACCTGTACATAAAATCAAATAACTTAAGTGAATAAAAAAAAAAAATCTAACTCGCCAGAATAATTACCCTACAAATTAAAACTATTAAATATAGAACTTAATAACAAATGTCCAACAAAATTAATAGACTACTTATTCATAGAAACTTTCACGAAAAAAATTTTTTGAACTAATACCTAACATAAAATCCTATCAAAATTAATTTATCAAATCTTTATTAACTAAAATCAAACTAATATCCAGAATCGTCGAAGTCTCCATCAAAATGAACTACATGGACGTCGAAGCCATCTTGTGAGAGAAGTTGCCCCAAATGACGTTTTTAGCTGGTCAACCTCTAACTTGTAAAAACTGTGCTAAAACTGAGAAATCCTTTTAGGTTTTGTGTTCTTCCTGAGATGGTCACGAATCAAGTCGTTTGGCTCAATCGTTGTTCTTCGAAGAGAAAAGGAGAATGAATTGCACTCTTTGAAAAAACACGAAGTAGCAAGAAGGAATAAATGAAAATACGGAGATTATTATGCATAATTGTAAGTATATATTAAAGAGCTCCTTAAAATTTGAAAGTTAAGAAAACCCAGTAGTTTAAAGTTCAGAGAAATGTTGATAACCAAATTGTAGTGAAGAATCCTTTTCACCATAAATTGGTAATGACCACAGAAATGTGTTTTATTGTCCATTACAAATGATACTGTACACAGAATTGTGAATGAAATAAATTCATTTTGCATCTCTTGACTGGTCCTATAATTTTGTCCACCACTGTATTCTTTAGCTTATGTTATTAATTTTAAACTTCCCCGATTTTAAGGAGATCTATAATATATATTTACGCTTTTGGTATCATTGGAAGTAGGCAGTTGACATGAAAGTTGGTACGGAGAATGTACAGGTGAAGAAACGGATCCATTGAGAAGGATAGTTGACGTTCAATTGGAGAAAGCGTTATTCAAAGTGAAGAAGCTTGCATGATTTGGTCTTACCCGGATACAAGCTGCTATCCGACGTAGAAAAATTTTGCCAATGACCTCCTATTCGCGGGCTAATTGGTCGGCATTGTGGGTCAGTCATGTACCGTCACATTCCCAAGTACAAGGTAGTCATTCTCCAGCACGCAAGGCATGGAGAAGCCTGCTGTCTGTGGACGGAGGTTAGTTACCTTGGCAGGAAGGCAACACAACCTGTTATAGAATTTTAGAAGGATTACCTAGAGGATCCAGTTATCGAACGAAATGGTACCCCAGGCCGTATGGCATGTGACAGTAAGGACAGAGTTCTGCACTATCCGGGCTGTCCAGAAATTTAGACTATTTGATCTAGGGTTACCTGATGACAAACTTTAAAAAAGAGGACGCACATACATTTGGACTCTGTTTATTATCATTCACAACCAAATTCATCTATATAATGGTTCAGGTCGTGACAGATAAAGAGGACATTTCCCCATTTTCTTAATAACCAGACCGGACAATTTTAAGAAGACGACATCTGGTAACCCTAATTTGATCATATTTTCATGTGAAGTTTTTTTACGATCGGTCGATTTTATTTTTTTTTATTTTTGTCAAAGACTGCGTTTCTTACTTACAGCTCTACCTCAAAGTAGCAGAATAAGTATAGCTACTGAATTGAACCGATTTTGTTATTATACACTTTTGCCTGCAAGGTGGCATCCAACAATTGTACCCCTCTCAAAGTCCGAAAGCTGCTTTCTTCGCGCCATTTCTACTCAGGGCTGTGGAACGAATTGATTTACGTTATGTTATAACGTTACGTTACGCATTTTGTTATTAGGTTCCGTTACGTTATGCTTTTTGTTACTTGATTTCGTTATGCTAGGTGTTACGTTACTGAATATCGTTATCTTAGAAAATAACGTTATCATAACGTTTTAAAGCAAGGCTATGGAACGAATTGATTTACGTAATGTTATAAGGTTACGTTACACATTTTTTTTATTAGGTTTCGTTACGTTATGCTTTTTGTTACTTGATATCACTATCTTAGAAAATAACGTTATCATAATGTTTTAATAATAATATTTTATTTTTTTGTATGAGAAGGAGTTCATGCTTGAATGACACGATATTTTAATGTCAGTCACATCCCTGATATCAATGGGCTCCTCCAGAACCCCAAAACTCCTGATTATATTCATTGTATATTTCCTACGCTTGTTTCCCGCAACCTAGATTTTGTTATGTTTCCGTTATTATCTCGCTTTAAGAAATTTCGTTACGTTATACATGATACCGCCATTAATATCGTTATTTCGTTACGTTTTAGTTACGTTCCACAACCCTGATATCGTTATTTTGTTACGTTTCCGTTACACTCTGCAGCCCAGTTTTGTTATGTTTCCGTTATTATCTCGCTTTAAGAAATTTCGTTACGTTAAGCATTATAATACCGCTATTAATATCGTTATTTCGTTACGTTTCAGTTACGTTCCACAGCCCTGTTTCTACTAAAGCACGCTAAAGAAAGTATGGACAATCATTGTTGCCATTTTGATTTTTCTGTTTCATTCCAATTTGTATGATTATTGTTTCTCGTTTTATTTTAAAAGGGAGTTAAATAGCGAATAAAAAGAAACCTAAATTTGGTTAATGAAATGAATGCTTATTCAGTTTGTTTTTAACGTCACTGAAAAGTCACCTGACCATCTAGTCCACGTGGTGGTGAACATCGTAACACGTGGTGAGTGCGTAACTCAGAAACTACTCGTTGGAATTCGTTCAAATTTTAACGGTATACACAGTTTTATGTACCCTATTATTTTGTTCAACCTTCATTATCCTAGATGTTATAGAAAGTGAGTTATTAACTTGTTAATCTTAGTGGCGGCATTTTTATATCTCAGTTATCGTTCAAATTCGGACCCAGCTTAGAATCGCATATTCCATCACCCCTATCATTTTTAACATGAAATTTAACAACACACTGTATATGAAGATTAAAAAATGGCTTGACACTGTGGCCACTTTAGGTATAAAAGGAAGAACAAATCCACGAATCATTAAAATAATTCTTTGTAGATTTATGGTTTTAGTCTTTCTTCCTATTGTATAATGGAAAGTCCTGACGCTTTTTTGCAATATAACGCTGGTTCATTTTTGGAAATATTTGAGCGGTGGTTCCAAACCTTTATTTCGAATCAAGTTATACTTTAATTATGACAAATTCTCCTTAAACAATAAATGAATTAAATCAAAGTGAAGAAATTATTATTAATTTGACCAAATGTAGTTTATTACAAGTGAAGACTTGCTTTTGGGTGAAGATACGAGTTGTAGAACTTGAAGTTGATGAAAATACAAGAAAATAGAATGAAAGTTTGGTATAGATGAAGAATATCAAGATCTTCACTTATCGACATCAAATAATTTCAATAATTTAATTTACTTTATTCATTTATTGTTTAAAAGGAGAATTTGCCATAATTAAACTAATAAATGCAAATAAAAATAATCTCGGAGATCCCCAGCTTGGAATTCACTCGCATTTAAGTTATTGCTGGGTCATTCCATGTCAAACTACCAAATTTTAGAAATGGTTCCCGCTTAACCATCTCCAATTTTCTTTAAATTTTAACATAATGTTGATAAAGGTTTGAAAGAAGGGTAGGCAAAATTTCAGCTTCATAGACCTCATTGTTGAGGCACTAGAGCCTTATGTCTATACAGCCATTTTGTAACATTTCGTAATTAATGAATATGAATATTGGCCAAGTTTGATGGTTCACTGTTTTATATTAAAGATGGTTTGTAGTTCGAAAATTAGGTTACCAAGTCAGTTTTTCCTACAGAATTCAAAAATAATATTATCAGTGGCCAAAATTCATTCTATTTTTTGGAATTTGCTACCAAAGTCACTAAAAAAACCTGTTGCAGCAAATGTTAACCCAACTTTGAAAGTCATTAGTTAAGATACAGTAAACTTTCAACTTAGCTTGATATTTTAGGGTTACACTTAGTAGGCACCTGAGTAACTCCTATACAAATGTTAGCTGTCTTGATCCTACAGTTTCTGAGATATTGTTAAAGAAAGTGGACTCCAAAAATTTTATGCACAAATTTAGCTAACTTTTGAAGCAAAATATGTCTAAATGCGTCATCCCAATTTTATTTTGAGTAATTTCATTGAAAAGAGCAGACTTTTTTTTCTACAAGAAACACCTTGTCTGCGTGATGATTGGGATACCAAGGAATCAAACAATATATTCGAATGTGTACAGTCAGCAATTGCGATAGTTTGAACAAATTCATCACCCAGAAAGGTCTAGAACTCGTTAATCGTAAAAGAGTTGTGCTCTCTACATCCAAGTTGGATCACCCGTTAAAAATTATTGGAGCTCGGATGTTGCCACATCCAACATACTCGCCTGACCTTGCGCCATTTGTTTCACTCTCTTTAAAACTCCTGGCCTGGTATAACGTTCAATTCAAAGAGGCTGCACAGTTCTGGAAAAAATGATAAGACTACCTGTGTCAGAAATTTGTGGCGTCAAGTCCTCAATGGCATTCAAAGGATGAGAGTGGGCGTATGCTTCAGAAAAAGTAAAGTTTTAGATAGATATCTAGAAGTTTAAGAAAAGGAAGATAAATAACGCCATCTATTACGCAAGTATTTAATAATAAGGATAATGCAAATGGTTTTGTGAAGAAAATGCGTTGTAAACACTAACCTCCCCTGTCTATATATTTTGTGGTCAGTGGTTGTAAGCGCAAGAGGAAGTGCGCAACAGGAATGGTGGAGGAACGGAAGTGAGTTGGATCGAGAGAGTTGAGAGCAGAATTCAAATGAGACAGAGGGTAAAAAGATTGCCTCCGTTGATTACTTCACAAAGCCAGGAAGTATAACGAACGATGAGAGAAGTTCGTGTGGACTTTCAGCGCTTTCGGAAGTAGAACGTTTGGCTCTCGTAAGCGTGAATGTTGCAAAATTCGCCAACTATTCGCCAGTACGAATGTTCCAGATTTTTCCAGGGAAGGCGAATCATCTGTAAGAGTGTCTGTGGTTTCGCCTTCGGTTGGGAGAGATTCAGCTAATAAGCTGATTCTAGGAAAGGATTCCACAAGGATGAGGAGGAGGAGGAGGATAATTCACCCGACCTCAACAGAGGAGAGAGGGATTTCTTCGTAGAATACAGCGAGGCCAGAACTGTGATAGAGGAGCGTATCCGCACTACAAATGTACTCTACAGCGAAGTACTATCTCCGTCTACCGTGAGTTGGTTATTTGGATGAGAATTTCGGGACAGTCATTTCATGCTGAAGGTAGGCTACTTTTCTTTCCCTTAACTCTCACTCTCTCACGCGATATTCATTAAGGCTCACGCATATCCCATTCCTCTCGCCTGGGAAGTTGCTAATAGTAACCTAATCGAAACGTATTGCTTGTCGCCGCCTTCCTCAAATTGTACGGTCCTATGGTCATGAACAAGATTCCTGGCTCTTTTAGTAACTATTCATTTTAATGTTTTGAACTTTTTGATTTGAAAGTCATAGAATGTCCAGTAGCATTGTATAGCATATTAAGCTTTACAGTTACCTTATTATTTTGTTAGTTAAATTTTGGAACTGCATTACAGTTACCTTTAGCAGTTCTTGCCTTTTCTAGATTTCTTCCAAGTATCTACGTGACTCACTGAAAATAAAATTCAGTTAAATAATTTGTAATTTAGATGTACACAATTTATTTATTAGTTGTCTAAAGGGAAATAAAATCAATAAATTACAATTTAATTATTTGCAGTATTTACATAAGTAGAAACTTTAGTATTTAAAACTAAATTTGCCTGGAACAGAGGCGTAGCCACCTTGGTTCCAAGTAGTTAAGTCGAACCAGGGCCCGGATTTCGTGTTTTGGATTGGTTCAGTGTGACTAGAAACAAAAATCAAAACTATTCTAGACGCTCGTTAAGAATACGCTATGCTAAAGTTATAAGTTTATTATTTTCTTTCTTTATTATTTTTCTTGCATAAAAACAAAATTTGCAGCAGAGAATTCAAAACGACAATGCAGTTGTTATGTTTCGCTTTAAGAATAATTCTAACACACTCTCGAAAGAATGAATTTTTATTTAAAGTTGCCTTCTTCTTATCCCTTTTATGCTTTCTTATGTTCAGAATCTGTACTTCAGATAGAATTTTGGCAAGCATTAAATTTCTGAAAATTACTTACTCCTTTGCTACTTACTTAAGCTTCAGAAGAAAGCAAAAGATAGATACTAATCGAATTAAATTTAATAAAATCTCCTTTTTAATTGCTAATGGCGTAAATAAAGTAATTATAAATAAATTAATTAATAAAAATCACCAATTATATGTTCTGATGAAGTTTGTATGGGAACTAACTTTGAACTAGGATTGAGATACAAGTATCTGATTGTTGAACTTGAAGGACTGGATGAAAATGGGATTGAAAAGGTGACTTGAAGATATAGTTGGTTTGGTTGGTTTGGTATTAACGTCCTTTTCAACTGCCATGGTCATTTGAGGGGCCGCAAATTTTGCCTCGCAAGGGTTCTTTAACGTGCAGCAGCCGGCAAACGACTACACGGCTTTACTTCCCTTCCGAAGGAAGTGAGTCATCTCAGGATTTTCCCCCTGAAAAAATCCTCGTCGTCCTCGGCCGGGGTCGAACCCGCGTCCTTGGGCATCAGAGGCGATCACGCAACCACTGAGCCCCGAAGATATAGTTGATGGTTGAAGTAATGGATGAACTTGATTTTGGTAGATGATATTCTTGATAAAAAGCCTAAAAGAGACTGGATACTTACTCAGAGGAAAGTAGGAAAGTCTGATGGTGTCTCGATTCTCCTACCTTCCTCTGATATTCTTGATGTTGTGGAAGATTATAGATTGATGCTTTGATTTTTATTAATTTATTAATTAATTTTATTTATAATTAATTTATTTACGACATTAACAATTAAAAAGGAGATTTATTAAACTATTAAACTTAATTATTGATTACCATAGCACATGTTGACGCCGCAAGCTCTTGCTTTGGGCATTGTTACCGTGTAACAATGCCCACTGCTCATCTCTCGTGCTGTTGCCTTATTATTTTTATCTTTGTTCTTTTTCTGAATAAAGTCGGAATTATTTATTCTGCCAGTTTGTCTACATCTTCTTGATGTGCCCGCTCTGCTTTCTACTGAATATCTCTCCGCATTTACCGCCCTACGAGAAAAGGTCTCGTAAGGGATAAGCCACATTTAATACCGCACAGCACTCCTTCTCTTATATAATTATTAATCGAAATTCGAACATTTGTCCTGACTGAAAATGTTCCTAGGCTGAAGAGGTGAATGTTATATTAATTTCGGATACTATACCAACTGTGGACAAGTTTTAACCAGAAGACACAATTCCACAAAAACTATTTTAATTAAAAATGTTTTTGTTGAATTGTGTCTTCTCCTTTCTTGTCAGATGATTCATAATTTTATTAAATGCTGTTTTATTTCTGTTCAAGAAGGAATTTATATAAACGTCACTAGCGAATTATGGTTGATTTTTTCCTAAAAATGATAAAACTATGCTAAAATTTTGCTACTGAACAGTTATGCTAACGACGGTGCTAAAGGCTTACAATTTATGCCAGTTTGACATAATTATGCTAGACCTGGCCACACTGGATTGGCTGTTAAAGTTCGAACCATGGCTCGTTACAATTTTGCTACGCCACTGACCTGGAAATAAACTTTAGACAACCTCTTGAAATTTTTTACGTGAAATGATCCAAGATAATTATGCTAAATGATCTCAAGTGTAATTTATTAGAAATGAGCAAAGTGTAGGTTTACCCTAAGCTCAAAAAGGGAAAATAAGCGGGGCAAATCTGAACGCGAAATTACTGCTGCACTAGTTGGAAAATTTCAAAAGTGTTGTTCACAATTCTCTAAAGAAACGCGATGTGTATGGTGTGAAAAAGAATCGGGACGCGTCCACCAACATGTGCAGCATCATCTGTAATGACTGCAGCCCTGGCTGGATTTACCTGTCAATTCTAGAACAACCAGAAATGTTCTATCAGGTCCAGGGGAAAGTTTTTTTCCTTTCTTTCCCCCTTACTTTTTGAATGGTTACAATCCTCTCGTAGGATGATTTGAATAATGCAAATTTTTTATACATTAAAGAGAAATGATTGGTCATTCTTTTGCACTTGTCTAAGTGAAACGTTCAATTTTAGAATAAATCCCAAAATGTTGAGCGAGGGTTTTATCGTACGCCATACCTCAGCTGTTCAATTTAATGATGAAAAATAGGAAAGAAAATTCCACATCCTGGATTCGAACCAGGAACCTTGGCTCAGACCGTCAACGCGCCAACCAATTGCGCCACTGTGGACATGAAAGCGAACCACTATTTACATGATCATAGGGCTTGGTTAGAGCAGTTTTTCATCATTCATTCAATTTTATTTTGAAAAAACGTCTGAAATGGCACCTACATTACCAATAATTCGAGCCTGCCTCTTGTATGAATTTAAACTTGGCCATAAAGCAGCGGAGGCTGCTCCTAACATTTGTCCAGCATTCGGTGATGATTATGTCACCGACCGGACGGCACACAATTGGTTCAAAAAATTAGAATTGGTGATGAGATTCTTGAAGAGGGACCACGTACTGGCCGACCGTCAGTCATCAACGACGACGCCCCGAGAGCTGAAATCCAGTCGGATCCGAGCCAAAGTAGTGCAGAGCTTTCTTCTAAGTTTGGATGTGAGCTTTCTTAAGAAGTCATCTGCATAAGATTGGAAAAGTGAGAAAACTGGATAAATGGGTGCCCCGTGCATTGACTGAAAACTGTAAGCATCACTGGCTCACCATTTGCACTTCTCTGCTATCGCGTAACAATTCCGACCCATTTCTTGATCGAATTCTTGCATGTGATGAAAAATGGGTTTGATATAATAACCGACGTTCCTATCAGTGGTTATCAGCAGATGAACCTCCTCGCAAATGGGCCAACTCCACCCTAAGAAGATTCTATTCAGTGTTTGGTGGACAACAGTTGGTGTAGTCCATTATGAGCTCCAAAATTCAGGACAAACTATCACAGCAGACGTACACATGAAAAAAATCAAGTAAAAACAGTCAGCTCTAGAACCGTAAGGGTGTTGTTTTTCTTCATGACAACGCATACGGTAAAGCTGACCCGTCAGGCAATCAACAAACTTGCCTGGGAAGTGTTACCTCATCCGGATATCTCTCCAACTTCCCGATCTCTCGATAACTATTTGAGAAACAAGTGCTTCAAGGCAGAAGAAGACCTAAAACACGAACTGGGTGTGTCTTTCAACTGTAAAACTCGTGATTTTTATAAAAAGAGGAATTTATGATTTAGTATCTTGTTGGGAGAAGGTTGTTGATAATGATGGAGATTATTTCAATGAGTAAAAAAATTCATTTATGCATTAATCTGAGCGCCAATTGGAATATTTGCAAAAACGAAAAAACTTTCCCCTAGACCTGATACATTCAAATGGCAATTATTGGGTTGTTTCATAAGTATTGGCCGATTCCGTTTACGCTATTTACGCTTACGCGACTGGTCTAGAAGTTCTCCAGTAGTAGTGGTGCGATGTCAGGCTAGTTATTTTGCACGAATACAAACTTGGACGGAATGTGCGGGAAAGCGTTGCTAAAGTTAACGGAGCCTGGTGTGCGTGCATGACGAGTGACAGAACTGTCTGTAGATATTTGCGAAATTTGGCGATGTGAATATGGGCATTAATCGTAAGCCAGTAGAGGGGCGCCCGGTAAAGTGCGATACGGCAGAAAGCCCATGTTCAACGTGTTATCGTTCAAATTCGACCCCATGTTCATATGAACTTTTTTGCTTAGAATCATCCATATTACCTCTAAAAGTTTATGACAGGGTTTCAGACTCACCCTGTATAACCTTCCAAATGTTGCCATAGTTCTAAAGACCAATTGACTGCCACCCCCACAACTCAGACCCCATTGGGACAATTTGGCTCAAACTTCATAGTCATGTAGATCTTGCCTACAGGAATCTGCATATGGAATTTCACTCATTTACATACCTAAATACACGTAGATCTTTAGTCCCGTCTAACTCCTACCCCGAAACTCCGATCCTATAATAGTGGGCTAATCAAAACCAAACTCAATAGTGAAGGTAGTAAGTTACGTTCCGAATTTCAACCTTCTACTTCAAAAAATGCGGAAGTTATGAAGGGGACAGACGGATATTGTAAAAGCAATAATAGCGTCATTTTTCTGCTACTTAATAATTAAGTATAATGGCAAACAAACCAAGTGTTAATTAATTTACAATTTTTGCTCGTGTTTTTTGCGAGTGGTCTTAATTGTATGTCACGGCATGTATTATTTTAAACATTAAAAATTGCAATTTACAAATGATTGGTTTCTAATTTATTGATTTTTTCCCCTTTAAATAAGTTAGCATCTAAATTACAAAGTATTAACTCTAATGTATATTTTACGTTGAAGAATATAATTATATATATATAAATTTAAAAATACCAATTTAACTTCAACAAAATTTAATTAATATAAACAAAATAAATATTAAAAACTGACGACAATTTCTATCGTACAGTACAGAAGGAATTTAAAACCCGATTAAGTACACAATTTAAAAAGGCCCTCCCATCCCCTAATACAATAAAATCATATTAAAATTATTAACTCATTTTTATTTTCAGGGCTGTAGATACAATTGTGCGTGCAGCCAGATAAACCTGAGTTATAAAATATCACAGATTGCTATCGTGATTCGAATGGATTGGACTGGATGAAGGAACACCAATGTGCAAAGAGGAACGATTCCGGTAAAATTTCACGGCCCAACAAATTCTGCCGCTTCTCTTCTTCTTCAACCGATTGGGAAAGCTCTCTCTCTCCCTCCCTCCCTCCACTTGAGACTGTTAACAACCTCGTGGAGGCGACTGCTGCTCATTGTTGCGCAATTGTTGTAGTTGCTGCTGCTTAGCACCCCTACCCCGCATTTCCATTTATGATGGCGTTTGGGATACGCGTCCCTCTCGCGCTCTGTGCACTTCTCTTCGGATCGGACATCGAGGCGTTTCGCCGTCCCGACCGCGACAATGCCGTCGACGCAGCAGCTAACGGTCGCATCGACCCGGAGGCCTACATGGACGTCGTAAGTCGACAAATTTACACGAATAACTTCTCCTTGTTCTCGTTTAGTTATTTAAGACGAGTTCTCTGTTTAAACGTCCTCAAACTGTGTGCTCTCTCTCTCTCTCTCTCTCTCTCTCTGTCACATCTTCCGTTTTCTCCTTTACATACGAAAAGTGACCATTTCGAAGAAGAGTAGACGAGTCGGATGGAAGAAGAATGCGCTCACTTCTATCCATCAGTAATCGACTCCTAATATTTTTATACGTAATTATGCGTAATTTTTATACGTACTTTTTAATATATAAGAGAGGAAGAGTGATTAGATAAAAAATCAATAGTGTAAATATGTAAATTCTTTTAATCGAATAAAATTAAATCAAAATGAACATATAAAAGAATAAATAAATAAATAAAATCGCTCCCGTCATCCTTTAGATCAAATCTGGTGACTTTTATTGATTTATTTATTCTTTTTCTATGTTCATTTTGATTCACTAATTTATTTTATTCAGTTAAAGGAATTTAAATATTTACACTACTGATCGTAATTTTTCATATTTTATTTTGTTCTCCCCTTTCCCTCGAGTCTCGTGATAAATGAGTGAGTAAGCGGCTCGAGTTGATTTTATCTGATGTAACGTTTCAAAGGTCGGCGAGAAAAAAAGGAAGAAAAAAAAGTGTGGAGAGAGTGGAGGAGGAGTGAGAATAGCGCCACTCTTTGATCCGACAAATCCGCCACATTTACTCCTTTCAGCTGACACAAGTTTAATTCAAACTTAACTCAATACCACAGTCATTTGAACCCCGATCAATGTTTTAAAAGACAAATTGCAATAGGAAAATAACGGTACTAACAGATGAAATACATGTATACAAATTATATAAATAAAAAAATAAAAAAATATCATAAAAAATATAAAACACTGATCAACAACAAAAAAAAAATTGCGGGCAAAAAAAAAAAAAAAAACAGCTGCTGTTAGGATGCTACAAACGTAAATGGCATTTAAAAATACTGATTGGCTCCAGCAATCGCCTAATGAAGAAATGAAGGCATGCAAAAAAGTCGAGTATTTGCCGAGAAGCCGAAGCGACACAAGCTCAAGTGAAAAGTTTAAACTTTTAAACGTTTTCAACATAGTTTACTCATTTAGTTTTGCTTGATAAACATATACAATATTATATTCAACATATATATTATTCCATATATATCATTTAGCTTTATATTTGTGGAAATATAGAAGCACTATATATTTGTTACTCAGAGTTGAAAAACGTCAACTTTCCATTTGCATGAAAATTACAGGGCGATTGACAAATTTCACTGTTGTAGTTGAATTCGTCAAGTGAAATTCATTAAGAAAGGGCAAATTTCATTTCCGAAACTGAAACAGAATGAAACTTTATAGAAGAGTGAAATTAAACCAAAAATCATCAAGAAAAACACGAAGAAGTTTATTATTACAGCAATTTATGACCACAACAAAAGGGCTCTTATTAAATAATTATATTAGAAATTAGAAAGATATAAAAAGTTTCAAATATTTAAAAAAGAATATTTACAATTTATACGATTTTAAACACAGAATTTTAAAACCATCTACTTTAAGCTTAAATCCAAACTATAATGTAACGAGATACGTTTTGTTAAAAATGCTGTAGTAGAATTTTTCATCAATATACACTCTCTAGCCAAAAGTAATCGGACACTTTCGATTTTAGACGTTTTGTCGAATATCTAGAAAAGTACTTGACGAGTTATCCTGAAATTTCAGGGGTGTAAAAAGGATGTTACACCTCACATATTTCAGCGAAGGTTTTCTCCCGAAGGCAAATAGGGGACCAGCAACGAAGTGAACCAACAAAATAATGTTTGGGATCACCTTGTAAAAAATAATGCTTGAAATACGTTGTAGTTGTAGCATACGACTATGTTAGGCTTCTTTTATTTACCTGTGTTCATTTGTAGGAGAATAGTCTACATATATTCATGGAGATATATAGGTTTTTTTAGTATTTTTAAATCAAAATGTTTTCATAAGTTTTTTGTTTATAACATGCAGGGTTTCAACCCAATGCAATGCCATTTTCAGGAAACTTGAGTAGAGACAACGCCCACCCTGCAATCAGAATATAAAAATACTTAATATTTGATGAAATAGGAGCATTTTTACTAAATATTGTTTAACTATGTATGCACATGCGTTACCAAAAAGTCTTTTGCATAATTTCTTAGCCAAATGTATAGAGGGGGCTATTCTTAGAAAAAGCCCAAGCAAATAGCGTGAAAATTCAGAAAGTTATCGCCGATAGAATGAGTTGAATTTCAGTTGCTCTCAAAAATAAGCAAAACAATAAGGGGTTTTCCTCCAAATTTTTATTTATTGGACCGGACACCAGTATAAACGTATTCTCTTTATGCTAATATGAAGGCATATTGAGTTCATGCCAGCGTAAGAAAATGAAGTTGATACTGGTGTCCGTACAAAAATAAAAATTTGGAGAAAATTCCTTATCGCTTTATTTTTGAGAGCAACTGAAATTCAACTCATTCTATCGGCGATATCTTTCTGAACTTTCACGATATTTGCTTGGGTTTTTTTTTTTCTAAGAGTAGCTCTTTACATATGGCTACTAAGTTTTGCCATTTTGGTAACGCTTGCGCATGCGTAGTTAAACATTATTTAGTAAAAATGCTCGTATTTCATCAAATATTAAGTTTTTTCTATTGTGATTGCAGGCTGTTGTCTGTACTGTAGTTTGTCAAGTTTCCTGAAAATGGCATTGCATTGGGTTGAAAACCCTGCATCTTATAAACAAAAAACTTAAGAAAACATTTTGACTTTTTTTTTAAAAAAAGTTATATATCTCCATGACTATACGTGCTGTTTTCATACAAATGAACACACATAGATAAAAGAAGCCTCATAATCATATGCTACAACTACAACGCATTTCATTTTACAGGGTGATCCAAAACATTATTTTCTTGGTTCACTTCGTTGCTGGTCCCCTATTTGCCTTCGGGAGAAAATCTTCGCTGAAATATGAGGTGTAACATCCTCTTTACACCCCTGAAATTTCAGGATAATTAATCAAGAATTTTTCTAGATATTCGGCAAAACGTCTAAAATCAAAAGTGTCCGATCACTTTTGGCTAGATAGTGTACATGTATCAAAAATATATTTTACTTTAACAAAACTTAAATTATAAACTTAAATAATTGAACAATTAAAAATATTTAATAACTAAAAGAAATCCATAGTAAATTATCCTAAAAGAAAACCGATTCAACAGGCCTAAATTTAAAATTCCCAAAAAATAATTATAATTTTCAAATGATAATAATTTAATATTTATTAATAAATAAATAATAATATAATAAAAACTTTCAAATAATAAAACCATTTTTATCAAATTTTATATTATTTTACACACACAATTCAAAAATCATAGGTAATTTTTAATTTTTAACTTATAAGAATCAAAACTCTAATTTATGTCTAAAAATATAATTTTTGCATTCAAAAAAAAAGCAATTTGTGCGCAATTTTTGTAATCAATATTTTTCCCACTTCCTGACTACAACTTCCTTGTACCTACTTTACAGCTCTGCAACTTTCCCCAACAGCGTCTTATCGATGACAGTGCATGCTTCAATTGTTAGTTTCGCTTATTCGTAAACAATGTGTACACAGTGCCATCATGACGTAACGACTGCCTGTATTGTTGTTTATTGTTATCATAGTTAATTTGATCATCAATGCTAGCAAAGTTGTTGATCGTAACGTCTTTGTAGAGAAGATCGTTTATGACTACCCCATTGATCTCTAAGATTTATTACTGGATTAGCCAACCCCATAAACGCTTCCCTGAGATACAGATGTAGGCGACTGGGCAGGCTTCCAAGGTTGTTTTTTTTTTGTTGTTGTTTTATAGTTAACATATATAAAAGTTGTTTTTTTTTTTAAATAAAGATTAAACAGAATAAAATAAAAACTTTTAAAGTATTAAAAAGCAAAAAATAGACTTACAATTTTTACAAATTAGTTTCAGACAGTTTTACGTGAATTCCATCCATTTCTAAATAGATTTAATACGATTTTATATCTCCCATTGTATTGTATATTGTTAATTATTCATAAATGCCCATTTTACAATACATAAGAGAAGACAATAAGATATAGACTAAGAAAATTACAAAACATAAAATAAAATTTCAGAAAATATTTAGCGCAAAACTATGATTGAATCTCAAAAGAAAACAATGTAACGGGGAAAAACATTAACAATGAATAGACAAATACTGTTGAAAATTAAACTACTTATATTGGAACGAAATTGAAAAATCTATTGTAACGAATCTGAAGATGTCCGAAAGGACGAAAGTCGGCTAATTCCAAATGAATAAAACTTTGTATTGTAAAATGGACATTTATGAATAATACGATTTTAATATAATGTGTGTTTCAGGTCAGTGCAAATTGAATTTAATTACTAAATTAAGTAACAAAAACAAAACAAAACATTTTTATTGAAATCTTGTTTTATATAGTAAATTTAGAGTAAATTTATTTATTTTATTTGAATTCAATTATAGAAAAAATAAAACAAACGTAAAAAGAGTAACCACTGTGTAATTACATAAACTAAAATAAATACAGCAATACAACAGTTTTTACAAATTGGTTTTATACAATTTCAACATTTTTAAAAGATTTAATACAATTTTAAATGAATTTTTTTAATATAATTAATACGTTGTGTTCTTATGTAGGGGATGGAAAATATTTGTCCAAATTATCACCATTTACAAGTAACTTCAAATTTTTCGGCGTTCCGTTTTTCGTTTTTGTTTTTTCCGGTTCTTCATAACTACGCTTTCCATTATGAAACTCGTGCGTTTGCCTGAAGATAAGAGCAGTAGCTCTCGAAAAACTTTGCAAGTTTTCGATTATTTGTCCGACAATGGAAGCTACGATTAGATGATCTAATGATAGATACTAAGGTGATACGTCTCAAAAGTTTAAAGACAAAACTGTTTTGCATAAAAAGAAAATAGCCTAAACATTCTGATGAAAACTGCGTCTGAAATTAGTTTATTGGCGGCAATTAAACAAGTTTTTATCACACTTCTCAAAAAAAAAGCAATAATTTAGCTTGAAAATGCAATATTTTCATATGAGGCTAGAATATTGTTTCAGCATATTTGAATATTACCTGTTGTGTAAAGAATATTTTCCATCCTTTAAATGAATTTACCGGTGAAATACAGAATTTTTTTTAGTAGGACTCTATTTTAGTTACACCACAGTGGTTAACTGTTACTCTTTTCACATTTGTCTTATTTGTTTGTTAAATTTTATTTTCTGTAATTGAATTAAAATAATCGAAAATAAACTGTCTGTATATTTACTAAAACAAGGTTTTTCAGGGAATTGGCACAATATTATAGCAAAGGGGGAGGTGGCCTGGTGGGCTTTCACTGAACACACAACATCAGGGAAGTTAAGCAACATCAGGCATCATACAGCAGTCGTTAATCCAGGTCCATCCAGAGACCCAACTCCTCACCACTGCGCCTCACGCGAAAATCCATTCTGGTCTGATGTGGACGATATCGTGCAGCTACAACGATTCTCCTAATATCAGGTAACCACAAAAGTTCTTGCAGTTTTTAATTCCGGAAAACAAAGTGATGTACACAAAAAGTTGCGTATCGCTAGTCCCCGAAGTAATCCCCATTGGCGTCTAGTAGTACCTTCTACCAACATGTCTCGAGTTGATCAATCCCCTGGCTGTAAAACTTGTTGATGTTGGACTCAAAGAAGTCCGTGAGTGCCTTTCGCAGATCTGCATCATTGGTGTAGGATTTTCCACGAAGATGGTTGTCCAGAGAAGGAAAAGGTGATAATCCGTTGGAGCAAGATCTGGTGAGTAAGGTGGATGACACACAGTTTCTCAGCCAAGCCGCTCTATGGTTTCTCTGGCCAATCGCGCCACATGAAGGGAGAGTACCCCTTTGCGATTCACCAATGCTGGCTCCTTCTGCTGCAGTGCCTGTTGCACACGGTCCAACTGCTGGGAGTACAGGTTCCCAGCGATGGTTTGGCCAGTTGATAGCAGCTCGTAGTGCACCATTTGGCGTCTAGTCCACCAGACACAGGGCATGATCCTGCGTGGGTGTCAGGGTGGCTTCGAGGTGTGAGGTACGGTGAGCCGGGGTGACAACCATTGTTTGAAACGCTTAGGAGTATCATACAGGACCCATTTTTTGTCACTGGTAAGTATTCGATTAAATATGGGTGCGTTACGATGTCGAGAAAGCAACGACATGGAGACTGTCACTTGTTGATTCTCGTTGGATTCCGACAATGTGTTGGGTACCCATTTGCTCAACTTGGCTGTGCAGGTGACGTCTAACTGTTTCATCAGAAACCTGATACCGTCTGGCAAGTTCACCACATGTTAAATTGCTGTCCTTCTCCTCTATGGCCGTTTTCAGAGCCTGGTCATTTAAGGCTTGTGGTCGATCACTGCCTGAATTTCTGGAACCGATGCCTTGCGGTGCGTTCATTCACAGCATCATCCCCAAACGCAAGACACATTCGGCCACTTGATGCTGCTGCTGACCATCTCCTTCGATACCTCCATTTGTCTTCACTTCTGCACGAGATGCGATTGATGTGAATGGCGAACAGCCCTGTATTTATACAGGCTAACCTTCCTGCTCCCTACTGACAGATTTTGGACCACACTTGGCACTCATTTGCATATCTTCTATCACTTCCTTTTATGGCAACATAAAAACGGTAAGAACTTTTATGGTTACTTGGTACCATCAACATGTCAAAAAAAGGCATTATCAGTGATAACATGTCGCGATCGCCACGAAACAATGCGCAGGAATCATTAACAGTTCAACGGAGATAAGCACGTCAAGTGAAAATGTTTTAAAGAAACGTCAACTGAACCACTTACAAACACGTGATCTGATGGTGTTTTTATTGTTTACTAGATGGAACCCGCCAAAATTACGTTCCAATCAAAGAACTTTGCTAGCATTGATGATCAAATTAACAATAAGACTGGCCAACAAAATTTAAGATTTTTCTTGTGACAAAATGAAAGTGGGTGATTTTTGGTAATATTTTTTCTGCTGATTACGAATAGAATTTTTAAATTTCTCTAGCACGCACAGCTTTCTTGTTTTACCATGAAACATTTTTAAATCATTCAGTGTTTGAGGCCTGGTAAATTTCCTTGCGGCCCCAAAATATGGATACTTTAACAATGTAGCTGCTTCTCTTCACTCCCATTATTTTAACATAGAAGTCTCGAAGTGCATAACTTGCAAACTTGACGTGATAGAAAAAATCTAGTGGTCTACCTACAAATTACTACTAAGAACACTTTGTGTGTTGACTAGTGTAATTAACGACAATAACAATGAATGCGCATGCGCAGAAGTGCTGAGTTTGCTCTTAAAAAAGTGCTTTGCCTTTTTATACGTTTATAGGACTAGCTCAAGTACCCGGCGTCGCTCGGAGAAAAATGAAAAAGTATATAGTTTTTTCATATTTATGTATACAGGGTGGTGTACAAACTTAGGGTGGGGGGGGGGTGATAGAGGGATTAAATCTAAGCAACATTTCCCTCTTTCATTTTCTTCTCTGGGTATTGTTTTTGAGATAAAAAATGTTGGACGTCGCGTAGACGTAATATGCCACTCAACCCGTAATTGTGGAACACGTCAAAATCATGGTCAATCATGTAATAAAAAGAACAAAAAACACATTGCATACAGTACAATAATGTGACTTGTTTTTTATGAAACATGAAAAGGTTTTACAATAAGTGCTCTAATTGACTCCCTCTGGCATGAATGCATGCTACACCGCATGAATTGACGTAAAAAGTTCAAAATTTCGTGGTTCTTCGCGAATCTGGTCCGCGGCTATGGGCGATTCTGGCTACCAGCTCTTCTCGTATACCAATGTCTTTAAGTGTCCCCACAGAAAGAACAGTATCTATCCAAACAACTGTTTCCTGCAGGTAGGATTCAACATTTTTATCTCAAAAAATACCCTAGAGAAAAAAAGAAAGACGTAAATGTTGTTTTGATTTGACCCCTCTATTAACCCCCCCCCCCAAGTTTGTACACGTTATTCGAGAACACCCTGTATACAGAGTCCGCCAAAAATGTATACACACTTCAGCAAAAGAAAAAACTATATAAAAGTTGTAACACTAAATTCATAGAGGCATCAAGCGATGAATATAAGTCCTCTTGGCTTCTACAATTACGACAGCTGTTCAAAGTGATTATAATCAGCGTTGAGATATTTTTGAATACGTCGAACAGTTAGTTGCTCCTATCCATTTCCTAGCAAACTCTTATGAGTAATCTCCTATGTGTAGGTGGCAATTGTGGTCTTCTTTTATCGGGATGGTCTTCGTTCAATGCCTGTAATAATATTGGGCTGTAAGCTTTCGATTTTGCTGTTACGGAAAATATTCTAGATGATATCTAGTAAATCGTGTATACATTTTTTTTGGCGGACTCTGTAGAAAATAAAAGATACATTGTAGTCCCGCGCGAAAGACTTGCATCATTGTTGATGCTGCTTCACGGAACAATCGCAAAAATCTTCATTAACGAAGCAAACGTCACGATTTTTTTAAAATGCCAAAAATCCCATTGAGCTCCAGGTAAATTGAATTTTAAAAATAAACTGAAATGTAAAAGAAGAAAGAAAAACTAAAATCCTTTCTTAGCGAGCACCTAGAAGCCAAGAGAAATATTCTTGTCAAATTTCAAGTTTGTAGGCTTCGTAGTTTTGGAGATTTCGTGATGAATGAATGAATGAATGAATGAATGAATGAGTGAGTGAATGTATACATTTTTCGCTCTTTCTTTTATATTTCCTGAAGGAAGCAGATTGGGAAAAATACGTTTCCCACAAAACTGGTTGCGGGATAGCCACCATTAAGTTGTTCACATAGTCTTTATACATGTAAATTTTTTCCCCAAAACTCTTGGACGTATTTAATGTCTGCAACGAGCCTTCTATCCGATTGAGTTCCATCTTTTTTCCCGTGGTGGGTAAACGTATGCGGTCCCATGTCCTCTTTTTTTTTTTATTTGCAGGTCGAGATCATCCGCTACCACGGTTACCCCGCCGAACAGTACGACGTGACGACGGCCGACGGCTATATCCTAACCGTCCAGCGGATCCCTCACGGCAAAGTCGGTGATCCCATCGCCGCCCCACGACGTCCCGTCCTCGTCCTGCACGGCTTTTTGTGCTCCTCGGCCATCTGGGTCGTCAACCTGCCCGACGAAAATTTCGGTGAGCAAGTTTCCTGAACGAGCATTGGGCGGATCATTTATTCGAAAACAGGTCTGTTGCAGGTCTATTCTCGATCGAGACCCCTAGACGAACGCGTTTGGTGGCCATCACTAAAGTGCGTCAAGAAATGCTAAGACCATGCAATATGCCGAGAATCGAACAATTTGTCTTCTGTATTATCCCAGTTGATTGAAAACATCCTACCTACACGAGAAGCACAAAACTAAGTGAAAACAATGATTTTAATCGTAAAAACGTGAAAGGACAAGACCAGTTGCACAAATCACTTACGGGCATGGTTAGAACAATGCTCAAAACCAAAGAGGGAACAAAAGGAAACGCATACTGCAATCAGCTGAACAGTTAGAAATCCATCCATGTAATCCTAAACTCTTCACGATCAATGTGCCGCGTGGAACGGAGCTCTCCGAACAAGAAATCCGGAAAGTCCGAGAGAGAAATAGCAAGAGCTATAGGACGATCTAAGACTGTGCAAGAGAAATGTGAAAAGCAGAATGATTTTCTTACAAGTAGTCAAGTACAATCAAAGTTATTTGTTGACATAAAGATTGAGACATTTTTCGTACCGGTGGCCGAGCTTACCAATGCCCTCTTCATAGAAGCTTTCTGCCAGCATGTTGAAATAGGTCTCCATGGCATCTTCTTGAAAAAAGAGCAATGCTGTCTTCTGGAGTTGCTTTGATTTGTGACAACGCACGACCGCATACTGCAGTGGGAACCCAACAGCTTCTTGAGCAATTTCACTGGGAAGGTTTGATCACCTGGCATACAGCCCAGACATGGCGCCGAGTGACTTCTAAATCTTTTTTGAGAGCTGAAGATGAAAGGTCCGGGAGGACAGCACTTTCGCACCAATGAAGAGCTTCATGACGCCATGGAGACCTATTACAATGTAATTTTCGATCATTGAAGTAATTTTTTATATCAATAAAATATAATTTCGTTCAAAAAAACGTAGTTTCATATTAAAGAATAAACATTCACATCAATAAAACGTAGTTTAACGCCATAAAAATGTAAATTGCGTTTCAAGAAAATATAAAATCGTGGCGCGAATTATAAGGGTGCCTAGGTAAGTTCACCGCACCCTAGCGCGTATGATAATTTGGCGCCATCTAAGTGGCAATTATATTAAACCCTTACTGTTTTACTGTTTATAATTGAGCACTCGCTTTTTTTCTTACTGTTATTATATCTTATTTGTTCATTTTAGAAATAAAATTATATATAGTTTCATTATAATTCAAAATAGGAATAAGTTGATTTTTTTTTCCGGAGTGTCTATTTCCACGGGAAGGCTATTTCTACGTACAGTTGCTTTGTACTGATTGGTCAACGTGACCGGAAGTTCCATGTACGTAGAAATAGCTCGGTTAGTTAGTTAATAACCATGATTAAACCATCGATCTATTTTCCATCTCATTAATTTCGATAAAGCTTTCCCATTGAAAATTTTTAGTATTATTTTCAAATATATTCTCAGTATATTTTAGGAAAATTGTTACTAATTGTAACTTTGGTATTGATCAAACACGATCCTTATGTCATGGAGGCAATTTTCGGGATAAATTCGATATTTCCTTCATGGAATGACTTTGCAGATGGTTTAGAAAAGTTTTGTGATTCTGCCCTTGTTTGTCATTCGTGACAGCAGAACTATTGATAAACACAATTTGTCTGTCGGAATTTCCACGTAAAAAATGGTAAGAAAATTTTGATTCATTTTCATGATGTGGCCAAACAAACAAACGGATATGATTGCGGATGTGATTCTATGCTATTGCATTCTGCAAACTCTTATGCAGCAGTCGTGATCCAAGTCTCAAATGAAGCAAAACTTCGTCAACAGTTGAAAAGAAGTTTGCCAGAGTGCTCAAAACAGTTTGGAAGACTTTCCAGTTTCAAGTGACAGAATTCCCAAGTCTGCCATTGTCAGTATTCGTTGCCCAGACTATTGTTTTTGTCGGAACCGGATGATGGAAAATATATGATCCAATGTTCTGAGTGCCAAGAATTTGGGGGGAGGGGGAAATCAGAGATATTAAAAAAGCTGAAAATTATATCTGTCAAAGATGCCTTTGTTATACTTGAATAAAATTTTTACTACATAAAACTATTTGACTGGATTATTGAGAAAATCAAAATAAAGTTTTTTCTATTAAATTAATTCTTAAATTAAATTAATTTCACAAATTTAAGATGACAGCAGATTAAGAATTAAAGTACGTAGAAATAGCCTCAGCCTTTTTTTTTACTGTAAATTTTCAATAAGAAGAACAGTTTAGGTTACGTTTACGTTTTATTGAAACGAATTTACATTTTTATGAAGTGAAACTACATTTTATTGATGTGAAAAATTCTTGTTTAGATGTGAACTATTATTTTATTGATGTGAAGGTTTATTTTTCAATATGAACGAAACTATATTTTATTGATATGAAAAATTATTTTAATGATCGAAAATTTATTTTATTCACCGAAAAAAGCTGTAACATGGAAAGAGGAGAGGAAAGAAATAGCCCTCGTATTATGTAAGCTCACACAATTAAATCATAGCTGCGCATCATTCGCATGTTTCGCTATCTCCGCCTACTGCCCAGTTGTCGATATCGCCCACTTTGAGAAACAATGGTTTAAATTAATTTCCATGAACGGGAAGGCGTTTTGGCTACTCAACGATTATAAACTCTGCTTCAGTCCAACCAATTTTGTTTCTAAATATGAAGTCCCTGTAAAAATATACTAGCCATATTTTCTTCGCATTTCCTTTTGTGCATATAAAACTCAATAAATCAATCAACAAACTAAAAAAAAAACTGTTCAATAACAAAATATTGCATGGTCTTAGAATTTCTTTACGCAATTAATTATTATTATTATATTTATTTTTGTTAAAAACTATTCCATAAAAACATTAGAGTCGTCCATCCAGGGCCAGTATGGCCGTAGGCCGACGGGGTAGGTCCCTGGATGGGGAACAAGAGACAGTGTAAAACAGTGATGTAATATGTGAATTATGTTGAGGGGGTGAGGCGGGAAGGGGAAGGGGAGAGTTATGTGTTAAGAAATAATTCTTTATACGATTTTTAAAGGTTACGATATTCGGGGACATTGGGAGATCTGGTGGTATAGAAGACCAGAGACAGAGATGCTTTTGAGTTCGTAATTATGCTTTCTACGTGCTATTTGTCGAGTGTTGTAAGGAGGTGCGCTATTGATTATAAATAAGGGTTGAGGGAGGAAGATTAAAATGTAATTGTTGAGTATCTTGCATATAAAGTAGAGTTGTTGAATGGGTGTGATACCCACTGTGGTAAAAAGATGAGACAGGGGCTGGTTTGCGTAGTTTTAATAAAATTCGGACAAACCATTTTTGAAGTGTGAATAAGCGTAGAAGATGACGAGCGTAGTGGTCGAACCCCAAAATTGAAGGCCTTTAAGTTAGTGAGGAGTGGATTAGAGTAAGAGGATTTTTGGGGGAAAGAAGTGGAGCCCTAAACGCTGATTAAGTGTTGATGTGGGTATCCCAGGAGAAGTTATGAGTTAAGTGAATGCCTAGCTATTTAAAGGATTTGGATGGGGTAATCAGTTGTGAGTTGTAATATGGCGAAAATACGTTCGTGTCAAATTTTTTATTGCGTTGATGGAAGATGACGTAAGTGGTTTGAGGTATTGATAATTGATAGTGTTCCAGAAAAGAAGTTTGTCTAGGATTGAGTTAAAGGTATCCTTTATTCTACGTAGGATAATGTGGCGTCATCTGCATACAATATTAAAGATAAGGAAGGAAAGATCATTTATAAAAATATTAAATAAAAGCGGTGATAAGATGGAACCTTGGGGGACTCCAATATTGTGGAGGAGGATTTATTATGAAGGTGGAGGGTGTATTGTCTATTTGAAAGCCAGTCAAGAGGAGGGCCACGTATTGTGTAGAAGGAGGTCATGAGGGATTGAGTCGAATGCTTTAGAATAATCGAGAAATAGGGAGACAACTAATTTGTTTTTGGCCATATTAGAGATAATGTATTCTGTTGATGTGCTTCTTTTAGGTGTGAATCCATGTTGGGAAGGAGAAAGAAGATTCTTTGAAAATATGTTAGTGTGTAGAAAAGGCTCTCAAATATTTTGGCAAAGGAAGGGAGAATAGATATTGGGCGATAGTCGGAGAAATTAGTCGTGTCGCCCTTTTTGTGAATTGGCGTAATTTTCGCAGAACGGAGACAGGAGGGGAATTTGCTATGGGCAAGGGAGATATTAAAAAAGTGTCAAAGGAACAGCAAAACCAGAGCGTGCAAGAATTAGAATGTTAGAACTGATGCCGAGAGAGTCTGGATAGTTAGATGGTTTGAGCCGGGAGATAATGGACGGCACTTCATCAAGGGAGGCTGGAGAAGGAAAAAACGAGGATGAATCTGTCAATATTGAGAAGAAGGTGAAGGTGTGGGCGGTAGCAGTACATCCCAGTTAAAAGAGCGGGATCAAGGGTGGAAGGGTCAGAAAATGGCGAGATAAGAGGGGCGGGCCCCTGAATTAAATTTTTTATAGCTTTTAGTGACCTTCGCAAAGAATTGAAAAATATAACTGGATTTAGCTTTTTGGATGGCATGACGTGTGGAATTATTATTTTTTTTTCTGTTATAGAAAGAGGGGTAGGTAGTTGTTGTTGGAGGAGGTCTGGTCTTGCAGTGCATAACGGAAGAGCTTCCCGTTGATTCAGAAAAAAAATAAAAGCCTTGTGGCCTGGATAACGCCAGGTACGAGGGGCGGTCATAAAGTTCATACCATTGCATAGAAGGCATGATCGTACGGCAAATTGGGTGGGGTCACCAATCCCTCCCCAAGCAGACTCCCTGCAAAGTCACACACTTTAGTCATCGATATTTCACTCGTGAATGCGTAAATGTAGAGGCCCATCCCCAGCCGCAGTAATGGTCTCATTATCGATGTGAAGTGGCTTCTTCGTTTTCCTAAACAGAAAAAACTCACTGAGTGCTCTGGCTGTCCTTATTTAGGAAATCCAATAAGCCATTTCGTGGAGGCGATATAACAGTGATGATGAGGCCATTTCTGCTCTACATCCACGGCATTCTGGGGTGAAATATCGACTGCAGAAGTGTGTGACTTTGCAGGGAGTCTGCTTGTGGAAGGATGGGTGACCCCCACCAAATTTGATTACCTACGATCATGCCTTCTATGCAATGGTATGAACTTTATGACCGTCCCTCGTAGAAATGGTGTGGCAACTCTGTTATGGCTTCCATCCAGTTCGCCTGGTACGAAGCTGTCGTTGCTCAGGCCTTGGGACTTTTGCGTGAAAAGCGAGGGAAGGTTGCCGCCAGAACATACGTAGGCTTTCCGGTCCTCGAGCCCATCGAGTCGTGGGTTTGAATGCCGCCGTTGACCTTTGTCCCAGAAACGTGTAAAGATAGCCGTCTAGAAATGGACGTGCCCTTAAAAGTCACCCGACCTCCCCACGGATCCGAGCGTCCATCAGTATCCTCCGCTTGGGGTGTCGGGATCGGGAAACTTGCAAAGCCTTTGACCCGCCCTATTCGGACGCTTATCATTTTCGTAGAAGAGCCGTTCCTCCATCCTCTGACGCTTTTGACTTCTTTGCAGCGTACCTATTGGCCGACGCCGGCTACGACGTGTGGTTGGGCAATTTTCGGGGGAACACGTACGGCAAGCGACACGTTTCCCTCTCCCCGAAGCAGAAGGAGTTTTGGTTTTTCAGGTAAGCAAAGCAAACGTTCGTTAACCCCCCCCCCCCCCCCCCCCCACTCTGGGGCTCTTTGACACGTTCTTTTTGTGATTTTTTCATAGTTTCGACGAGATGGCCAAGTATGATTTGCCGGCGATGATCGACTTTGTGCTGAACAAGACAGGCTTTGGATCGACGCTCTACGTGGGCCATTCGATGGGCACGACCGTCCTCTTCGCCATGCTCGCCTCCCTCCCAGAATACAACGAAAAGGTGAGAGAACGACAAACGCCTCTGTCTTTCCTACTTTTTTGAAACCTTTCTATTGGACGAATCCCCTCCGAGAGGCTCACTTTCGGTGGAAAGAGAATGACACTCTTTGGCTAGTGTCGCAGAAAATGCCGCAGACTTCGCAAGGCTCGAGTGGCCATCACACTCACTAGATCTTGACCGAACGAATGGCAAATTAGAACGGGCTGTCCGGCATACACAGCCACAATAGAATATTAAAATGCATTTACTAGGCACGGACACCTTGTCGAATCATTACCCACAAGTATCCAGGCACACGGAGAAGCGTTAACGTTGTATCAAGTTAGCGTTGCATTTGTGGCGACCAGGGGCGACAATGACAAATTATGAATTTCTTTAACAGCTAAGATTCAACTCGAAGTTTATTCCGAAAGTAAGTTTGGTCATTTTTTTCACACGGAAACTTTATTGCCAAAAAAAATCCACCATGGCATCACGAACTCTTTCTTCAAACTGATTGCACGTCCCGACAAATGTCTCAATGCTGGTGGCGACTATGTCGAAAAATTGTGCAAGGTGCTTAGTTGATGATGTCTTGCTGCATTTGCTTTTGGCAATAAAGTTTCCGTCTGGAAAAAACAATGAGGAAACTCACTTTGGGAACAACCCTCGTAGATGAGAGAAAGGAGTAATGAATGTGTAATATAGAATTAATTAATAAATAAATAAAAAAGCAAAGCCATATAATGAAGAAACGCACATGTTAGCGTCGATAAAGAGAAAAGATTAATAAAAGAAACTGTAGATATCATGACATGAACTAATAAGAAGCTAGCCATGGACAGTTCTAATACAAAATTAAATATCAACAACAATGGTGTGGTATTAAAACCCAACCCACCATTAAAAATTCAAACTGATGATAAACTCTTGAAAACTGTTTTGATTTCGATTTTATTTTGGACTGATCATCACCCACAAAATCTGAGTATCACCACATCTCCAAGACATACACCCATCAGTTCCAACATGTACCTACATCTTTCCCAATTTAACATGAGCATCTACGTCTTCTTCTTCAATCTATTTCTGTATTTTATTAAAGGAGATAGACCTAGAATTTGTCCTAACCAATGCAACAAAGAAAGCATACTCTGGTGGGAACTAACAGAAATAATCCACGCTAAATTTGTCCCTTAAAACTACATGGGGGGTGGAGAGCAAAACTGAAACGCTGGCGATTTAGAGCAGCCCCAAAAGAAAGTGGTTTGACTTGAATGCAAATTATCAGTTTAAGTGGCGTAGTTGTTACATTCAAATGCTATGATGGGAGACATTAAAAGAGGAGCTCGTCTTGCTGGTGCAACAGTGACCGAGACAGCAGTATTTGTGGCGTGTCGAGAGCTACGGTATCACGGGTCATGTCGGCATACCAGCAAGAGACACGAACGACATCCAAAAGGCAAGAGAAAGCTGTCTGAAAGAGATGTCCGCGTACTAACGTAAAACCACAGTTGCTACAGTGACCGCAGAATTAGATACACATCTCAGTTCACCTGTTTCCACCAAAAGCACAGGGATACGGGTTGCAATACGCAAGCCCTTGGTGAATCGCACAAATGCCAAACGTCGAATTGAAATGGTGCCAGCAGCACCAATCCTGGAGTATGGACGACCTGAAACGTGTAGTGTTCTGTGACGAGTCCACCTTCACTGTTTTTCCCACCCCTCATAGTGGATCTGCGGTGATTTGGGGTGCAATTTCCTGGCATTCTCTAGGCCCACTGATTGTTCTTGAAGGACACGTCACTGCCAAGAACTATTCTGGAGGCTCAGGTGCACCCCATGTTCCAACATTTATTCCCTGACTGTATTTTGGAGCAGCAAGTCAGGAATCGTTTTCCTCCGCCAGCATCACGTACTGATCTAGCCAAACTCAAAATCCTTGTTGCCACTGTACATAACTTGACTCTGTTCCTTTCTAAGACGAGTTCATGCCAAAGGAGGCCAAGTGTTTCAGTTTTGCTGTCCATAACTTAATTAAACGTTGATGACACATCTAGACGAACACTGTCCATTACTTTGGACAAGCCGAATGAAGTGAAACCGAGGAGGCCTCTATTGCACTTTGCAAAAATTGTTGCTCAAATAGTAAAAAATATTTAGTATTGCTCATTTTCTCTTATTTAGTTTTTTTTCTCATCAGGAATTGTCGTATCATGACTTGCCATGCAACAACACTAGTCAATCCATGTTCCTCAATGAGCTCTGCACCACTGATCGTTCGTGGACTTGTGGCACTTAAATGCCGCAACTATCTCCCTAGAAGTGGTAATGGAGTAAACGCTTCATTCGACAGCAATAAAAAGACAGGAAAGACCAAATCCAAGTTTTAACCTTGCTGACAAACGTCGCATCCGCAGAATGGCATGATCTGCAAGTGCTCAGTGTACATGGGAGAACCGTTCAGCGTGTACGGCATCGTTTCCCGCATCTTCGATACACCAAAGCTTCAAATGCTGCTCACAGAAATGTTTAACCCAAGTATGCTGATAAATACACTGCCCTGCCATGTATGGTCTCGCCCTGTAGGATGCACGTGACAGTATGCATATTAAAGGCACCATCATCAGGTGGTACAGCAGTGACAACACCAGTCAGCATGTTAAAGTTCCGAGAATTTCCGACTTTGAGAGAAGAATGATTGTGAAGTCACTTGGCGAAATCGGCACTTTGACTGGGCATCCTCGCTCCACTGTGCACGAATAGGAACAGACAGGTGCAACAACGACAGCAAAACGTTCCGGGGGACCTCCACTCCTATAGCCGAGAGACAAACGTGTTCTGTCTTGGGTGGTGGTGAGGCATCGCTGCGGGACTTCACTGCTGCCTTTGTAGGGGACCCAGACGCCTATCACAAGTCCTAGCCCGTGGCCCGTCCGTGCGCATAGTGCAACGTGCCTTCCATGAGATTGGCCGGAAAGAGGAAGTCATTCGTCTCGAGGGTGAATGCTGTTCGTCGTCTCAATGGTGTACGGAGCGTCGATTGGACAAAGGTCGTGTGGAGCGATGAAAGCCGCTTCACCCTCCAACAATCTGACGGTCGTGTGTGGGTCTGGAGACGGCCAATGAGAAGTACGATTCAGGGTGCCTCACAGGGAAGGACTGGCGGTGGGGTCATGGTGTGAACCTCGTTCTGTACAGCAGGCGTAGGACCTACCACCGGTGTCGACGTGCGACTGAATGCCCCACGGTACAATAGATGTTGGAAACGCACCTTCCTGGAGCGATGATGGAGTTTTATGGCACCTCATGGGACTGCTTCTTCCAGCAGGACAGTGCCCCATGTCACGCCGCTCGTTCAACGCAGGCATGGTTCGCTCGTGCGGACATCCGATTATTACCCTGGCCTGCACAGAGTCCAGACTTGAACCCAATCGAAGCATTGTGGGATGTGCTGGAGCGCCGTGTAGGGATGCACATGCCCTCGATCACGAATCGTCATCGGTTGCTGGATCGTTTGACGACCAAATGGCACCGTATCACACCAGCGGAGTGTAAGCAACTTGTGGACGTCCTTCCTCGTCGTGTTGCAGCAAAGGGTGGCCAACGCGTTACTGACGACAGCATTTTCATAGAGGGCACATGGAGCGGGGTGTCCGGATACTTTTGCCAGACAGTGTATATACAACCTGGACTCATCAGTGGTATAAAATGATATGCTCCGATGGAAAAAAAAAAATTCAATCTTGACGTGTCCGATGGTTACTGGCATGATCTAAGGAAAAAAAAAGCTCGTTCTTGATGTGGCAATGCTTTCGCAGCAATTCTCTCGATCAGCAACATTTGTAGCAATTTAAAAAGCAGAAGCAGCTTCAACACAACTAAAGGTTTCTTAATATTAAGAAAATTCGAGAGCGCCGCAGACACACGCGCACACACACACACACACACACACACACACACACACACACACACGCATACACACACTATGATGACCGTAGTACTGATCGATTAGGTGTCTCGCTCTCTTTTTCAGGTGAGTAGTGCGATGGCGTTGGCACCTGTGACGTCGACGGTGCACATGCAGAGTCCCTTCCGGCGCCTAGTTCCCTACGCGTACGACCTGGCCTTCGTCATCGAACTCGTCGACGGCTACGAGTTCCTCACCAACTCTCGGGTCATCAAGTTCTTTTCGGACACCGTGTGCGCATGGTCCACTCGCGTGCTCTGCTCCGACCTCCTCTTTCTCTTGGCCGGAAGCGATCCCCAGCAGTTGAACGCCGTGAGTATCGCCTCCTCACTTTGTCCTCCTCCTCCTCCTCCTCCTCCTCCTCCTCCTTATTCTTGTTGTAACGTTCTTTTTTTTTCCCTCTCTTTTTGCAAGACTCGTCTTCCTGTCTATATGCATCACATCCCCGACGGGGCATCCGTACAGAACGCACTCCATTATGCTCAGGTAACGTTGCTCTCCTTCTTCGTCTTTTTCTTCCTTGAACGTCTCTTCTTGGAGACTGAGACCCTCTTTGCTCTTGTTTCGTTTCAGTTGGCGTTGAAAGATGGTTTCTGGTACTACGACTACGGCACCAAAGGGAATCTCGAAAAGTACGGCCAGGTGAGTGGTGTCTTCGTTCGGGTTGTCTGTGGGGGGGGGGGGAGTCTTAAACGTTGGCCAAAATGGAAACGTCGTTCTCCAGTACACTCACTCACCAAAAGTCATCGCACAGCCCTCCAATCAGGTTCCCTGTCCATAACGAGACAGATCCCGCTGCTTGCATTCTCGGAATGCAGGTGCACAGGACTGCTTGATATCACGCAATCATTGGAAGCAAAACTAGCTGCAGAAATGGCAGCACGCCGAGAGGTATCCGCATTTGAACGGGGGATGGATGATTGTTGGTGCCAGACGGATGAGTGCCTCAGTATCAGATGTAGCCCACACCCTGCAATTTTTCCGCACAATCGTTGCAAGGGTCTATCGAGTGTACACCCAACGAGGGGTTGCAACCCTTGTCGGACAGCCCACGCCTCATCGATGCCAGAGGTGTTCGCCGGGTCACCTGGTTTGCAATTGCTGACCGAAGGGCGACGGCGAACCTTGGCAGCTGCAGGCTTTGGGAGCAGGAGGCCACGACGGGTGCCATTATCGACAGCTGCACATCGTCGGCAACGCCTAGCCTGGCCAACCGAGATCGACATTGGACCGCTGAGAACTGGCGAAGGGTTGCCTGGTCCGACGAATCACGGTTTCAGCCGTGTCGGGCCGATGGTCGTGACAGTGTCTGGCGCAGGCTACACGAAGCCATGGACCCCGCTTTTCAGGTGGGGACCAATCAGGCAGGTGGAGGCTCCATACTGGTCTGGGGTGTTTTCTCGTGGCATACAATGGGTCCATTGGTGCATCTGACATCCACTCTGCATGCTACTTCCTACGTCGATCTGCTTGGGGACCACCTGTACTCCTTCACGAACTGTTTTTAATCAGCGAGCGACGGCATCTTCCAGGAAGATAATGCGCCTCCACACGCGGCCCTTGTAAGACGGCAATGGCTGGAGGAATTTGCTACCGATTTCACGACAATGATTTGGCCTCCACGTTCTCCAGATTGCAATCCCATTGAACATTTGTGGGACGTCATCGAACTTCGTTCTGGAGTGCATGGCGTTATCCGGGCCAGAGGGGACCCAACACGTTAATAGGCAGGTGTGCCATGACTTTTGGTGAGTGAGTGTATTCCTTGTCTTTTGTTTACATGGACAAACATCTTAATGAAGCATTATCCAATATTGGAAGGTTCTTTTTCTTTTCTTTTCTTTTTCCAAAGCCTACTCCACCGCAGTACAATTTGACGCGCGTGAGGACGCCCGTGGCCGTGTTTTGGTCGTCCAACGACCTCTTAGCCGATCCCGTCGACGTGGACACGCTGACGCATCAATTGAAGAGCCTCGTCCTCAAGTATAGAGTGCCCTTCGACCTCTTCGACCACATCGACTTCATGTGGGCCGTCGATGGCAAGACGCTTCTCTACAACAGGGTCCTGCAGGCGATGGCCAAATTGACGACTGGACGATGACGAGGGTCGTGCAACGAGCTTCGTCTGTCTTTTTTTTTTACTCATTTTGTATGCTGTCTTCTTTTTTGTAAATGTTGCCCTAACTTAATTAAATTGTGTAAAAAGTTGTTGAATGAACCAAGAAGCGTTTGTATTTCTTTCCGATCCTTTTGCCATTGAGCCGGTTCATGTTTCTATCTGACTTCGACCAGCCTGGGGCCGGGCAACATGGCTACATGACATCATCGAGTTGGGTTTGCTGAGCCATTCGTCAAACTCCATTCGTACCACGGACCTCTACCTGATTGCTGACAAGAGACGAAATGAACGACATTGATGTCACCTCTTATTGCAGTTTTTGTGTTTCAGTGGGACCTGATCGTAATCCTCCTCACAAGCACGTCAGTGGCAAGGCCGTACCCAGGATTTTGTTTCGGGGTGGGGGGGGGGGGTCCCAAGCCATAGAATTATCAGGTCGTTGCATATCAAATGTCGGATTTCGAGGTGGGTTCCGCGCTTCAGCACGGTTTCCACGTTTAGTAGCAAGTACCCATAACAAAATGGTACATATCAGCGACCAGCTGCCTGAAATTTGCATGTCTGCGATGATATTTAATAGCGTTTGAACCCAAGCGAAGATAGTCATTACGTGGGATAATGCATTACGACTTCACATTGCATCCAACAAACATCAATAAGGTATTCTTCGGTGTAGGCACCATAAACGAACCTACTGTCCAACTTTGGTTCCGAAAATTCTGGGCGGGAGTGACGGACCTGGCAATTGAGCCACGCGGCAGACCGCCCAACGTGTTCAATGTCGCTGATCTGAAGCGATTTGTGGAAAAGGACCTGTCAAAAACTGTTCGGGACCTTGCTGGGGATCATGCTGTATCAGCGTCGACTGTCAGTAGACACCTTAGAACCATCGGCAAGGTGAAAAAAGCAGGACAAGTGGGTGCCACATGAACTTACGGAAAACCAAAAAGAGCATCGGTTGGAGGTGTGTACGGAATTGCTTTTGCGCCATGAAGAAGCGGGGATTCTCGATCGCATTGTCACCCGCGACGAGAAGTGGCTCCTATACGACAATAGGAAACGGTCAGCACAGTGGCTGGATGCTGATGAACCCCCGCGACAGTTCCCTAAGCCCCCGTTGCACCCCAAGAAGCTCATGGTTATAGTTTGGTGGAACGTCCGTGGTGTAGTGCATTACAGCTTCCTGCACTTGTGCATCGCAAAGGCGTCTTCTGCTGCATGACAACGCGCGTCCGCACGTTGCACGAACGACAGTGCAGGCGCTACAGGCTCCCGGCTACGAGGTGCTTCCACACCCCCGTGTTCTCCGGATCTCTCCCCTACCGACTTACCATCTTTTCCAGAGCCTGGACAATTTTCCTAAGCCAAGCAGACGTCGAAAACGCATTCCGGGAGTTGATTGAGTCCCGTCACCATGGATTCTATCGGAGAGGGCTCGAGAGGATGCCAAATCGTTGGCAACAATGTTTGGATTGCAATGGGGGTTATTTCGAATAGTACGTGTGAAGGTGTCCTTTTTAGAGGGCCTTTAAAGATGATCTCTGTAATCCGATATTTGATATGCAACGATCTGATAGTTGGCAAGTGGTCCATTTCGGGAGGCGGGGGAGGGGGTGTGTGGAGACGGTGCTACAGCGTACGGCCTAGACCAGTGGTGATGGAATTGGATCAGTTCCTCTTCGTAAACTTTTTTAAGAGTTAGTGGATTTGTTTGAAAGAAAACGGAAGAGCCAAGACAACAGTTGTTGACCATAAATCATAAGTGAACATTGTTGATTGATCCAACGTGACAAGGGTAGGTATTCGCTCAGCGTCGTTGACCGTATCCAATTCGAGGTCCTCCCAGGCAAGGTGCGTTTGTAGCGTCGTCGTGCTGGTGTATCTACTAACAAAGTGGAAACTGAACTTGAGGCGCTGTGGATACTTCACG
>JAHWFO010003745.1:480935-526606 GCA_023313115.1 Rhysida immarginata
GGGGGGGGGGTTAAAAAGTGCAGACGAAAGGGTAAAATGCAGTACTTGACAATTGCTAAGGAACAGGCGCATTCCGCTATTTAGGGGCGCTGGAAAAGAATGCAGGACGCGTCAAAACATTGGTTGCTACTCTGTTGTTCGATTTGCATAATTTGAATAAAAGTCACGTGTCCAATGAGCTGTGGTTCAGTCAGACGTCAGATGTACCAGATGATTGGAATAAGGCGATGATAGTTGTGTTTTTCAAAAAAGGAAACGGAGAAAATATCGAGAACTATCTCTTTATAAGATCCTGACAAACAGACTTGATTCAGCATTCGACTCGCCACAACCAAAAGAACAAGCGGGCTTTCGAAGCGGATATAGCATGATCGACCACATTCAAGTTATTATACAACGAATATGAAGTACCACTTTGCTAGCTCTGGAAAGAACGGGAATAGCCGGAAGCTATATTAAGAGTAAAGCAACTGCAACCATTCGTTTGGATAAAGGAAAAGAAAGGATCAACCTTCTCACCAAAACTCACGTGTCACAGCAGTTTTAGAGGAACTGAACTGGACACGAAAAAAGGAGTTAAAATAAACGATGAATTCCTTAACCTCCTTCGTTCTCACCAGCAGTAGTCCTTCTGAATTGGAGGAAATGTTACAGGAAGAAGCAGAGGCTAGCCTGCGTGTAGGACTGAAACTGAACACACACAAGACAAACGTTATGTTCAATGCATTTGCTCCTAAACAGAAGGTCATTGAAGAAGTACAGAGCTACATTTACCTAGGACAAGAAATCACCATGGATGAAGTTAACAGACGAATTAGAACAGCATGGAGTGCCTTTGGCAAGAATAACGTTATCTAGAAGAGCAACATGTCACTTAGCTTGAAACGAAAAGATTTCAACCGGTGTGTTCTATGGAACTGAAACAAGGAGGACAACACAGGATATACAGGATGATTCAGAAATGTAGGTCAAGACTGAAATAGCATGTACAGTTTGTAGGGTCCGGAAATGCATCCTTACAGAGATAATGCAACTTGTACGAGGTAGGAATGTTCAAAATGCCGACCCCGAGCCTCGATTGCATATGTTTAGTCTGCGGACGAGATTCTCGCGAACTCTGGTGAAGATGTCCGGAGAATCACTGACTTCTCCACACGCTTCAGTAGCATTACCCTTTGCCTCGTCGTAGACGTGATGCATGTCCGCCAGCTCCGCATTAGTCAATTTACATGTTTAGATCCAATTTACATGGATCCGTCCGGGTAACGCACATCCATTCCTACCTCGTACACGTTGCATTATCTACGTAAGGATGCATTTCTGGACCCATGTTTAGAGGAAAAATATTGTTCCCCGCTACAAACATTCTTGACCTACCTTTCTCAGTCACCCTGTATGCTGGGAATTACAAGAAGAGATCGAAAATGCGCTGGTATGGCCACATGATACGGATGCCGCAAACTGGCCTTCCTAGGCAATTGTTATTTTCCAAGCCGGTGGATAAGAGACCAAGGTGGCTAGACTACATGGAGAATCTGGGTTCGAGTCGCTTGGATATTACCATGGAGGACATTCGCCTAATGGCGGAAGATCGCGATCGCCGGAGATCCTCCATAGGGATGCTGCCCCCGCGACCCTAACGGATAAGCGGGTTTGAAAAGCAAGTAAGTATCGAAAATGCAACAACTGGATAAGAAGCCAAACGAAGGTGATTGAAGTCATCGAACGGATCAAACATTCTAAATGGCAATGGGCTGGTCACATCCCTAGAAGACAAGACATGAGATGGACCACGGCCCCATGCAAGGTGGCTGGCGTCAACAGGAAATGCTAAGCTTCAGAATGGAAGCGTTTAGAGAAGACCTTCATCCAGCAGTGGATTGCAAACGGTGATGATGATGAAACTGATTAAACCAAGAGGAAAACACGTTTGGTCGTTTATTTTTGAGCGCTATTGTACGTGTCCGTCCGCTCGAAAGCATCATCCTCGCTGCATTCGTGGTCATTTGCCCAAGTGAGCAGTGGTGGATGGCGTTTGCGTATTCTTTCTCCTTTGAAACGGCGTTTGTTCGTGTGTTTTTCTGCCAGTGGAATCGTATACGAGACATCGTATGGAGTTGCCAGTTTGAATTGAAGTTTCTTTTTTTTCCCACCCTCGGAATACAAAGAATCGCTCGTCACGGCTTGACAGGAAACCGTTCTTTTCATTGATGGTGCGCTTTTATATGTAACCATTGAAAACGTCCGACTTTTAGAGGTGGCTACTTTGTTTGTAGACAGGTGGTACGTGCTTTGGAACGATTTTCTCGAGGGGAAAGTGAAGTCGTTTTCGTGGCCACTTGAAACGGACACTTTCAAGTTTTCATGACGACAAAGTTAAAAAGTACGGAATCGTGTTGGGTGTAGGGTACGTCACAAATCCTTCAGAGCGTGTTGGTAGGCCGAGTGCGTGTTTATCCGTTTTTGCCAACAGCCAGGAGTCTGACGCCCCTTGTCCGTGATGGAGTTGCGGATGAATTCGGTGCAGTTCCAAGCAGAGAGCGCCGTGGGTGTTTGTGTATGTCGCAAAAGGCGCTGACCAAAATGGCGTGCAGCTTATTTTCGGTGCAGCAAGATGGATCCCGCCTTTCCTGAAATGCTCGCCCGTTTCAGGGTCTCGGTCGCTTCTTGATGCTCTCTGGTCTATGAACCTTGCGGCGTCGCCATAAGCACCGCTCTCGTTGGACTCCCATCCTCAGCTGTTGATGCCGTCCAATTAAACGATCGTCCCATGGCCTTTTCCATTTTGGTGTTCAGCAGCAGGGCTTATGTGTTTTTAGACGCGTCACCGTTGGGGATAGCTTTACTTTGCTGACGCTCAACCTTTTTGCACTTTTTCTGTCGAAGAGCTTTTGCAGAGTTCGTGGTGGATCGGAAGCGAGAATGTTCTTCAGGAGCCTCTTCTTTTTTATTGTACGAATGAAACCCCTCGGCCTAGATTTTGTCCTTTCGTCCAACGTTCGTCGAATGTGGTCTTCCGCGAATGGCCGGTCCGTGCGGAAGCGGTGATTGGTGCGTGCGTGCTTGCGGCCACGTGCTTTCGTTCATTAATGGAGAAAATCAGGAAACGGCGGCATTTGTTCACTTCCTGGCGAATTGTTCGACGTCGATGGAGCGCCCCCGCCCTCTCCAGCCAAAAGCATTCCTGCGCCTCAACGTGCGAAAGGAAATGCAAATATGTTAATGAATGATCGAAAGGAAAGTAAACGGCTCGCATTATTTTCTGTGAGACCGAGTGAAATGGGTTTAAAGTCGAAGCCTTCTTTACCCCGACCTCCCACTCCTACGCGAATTATCGAGAGGAGGCAGGAAAAAAATAGAAAAACTATAAAGAAAGAAGAACACACGCAGTCGTTTGGAAAAGTAAAAGTGGCGTGATGGACGATGGAGGTAAACAAGAAGCATTCCCACGCTCCGAGAATGAAGATATCTCGAGGGGCGTCGTGTTCTTTCGGGCACGGGAGAAGACAGAAGCGTATGTTGCTTCTGATGCTGCTGCTGCTGCTGTTGTTGTTGTTATTGTTGTTGTTGTTTGTTAATATTTTATTTGAGTTTCCTTTCGTCCTTTGTGTCGCGAGGAGGCATGACGTCACCCGTCGTCCATCAACCCTTTCCGCCGTACATCACTAGGCGAGCGCAGTCCTCTGCCAGCAGCAACGATGAAAGGGACGGTGGCTGCTGCCTTGTCTGCCGCGTGTTTGCTGTGTTTCTTGCCGACCGCCCTGTGCTCCCCGTCGACGGCTGACGAGCTCCGCGTTGTGTTGTCGTTGGCCGCCGGCCTCGGGTCCTGGGGTGCGGGAAACGGCCGACGCCGAGAGCTCCCCGCCGAAACGGTGTTCGAAGAGGACGCTTACAGGACCACGGTGAGTTCAACTTTTGGCCTCTCTCTTTCCGTCCCCTTGCCGACCCACCATGTGATCTATTTATCGTACTTTGATTGCCCCTCCCTCAATGGGAAACACCGAGTCACTCTCTTTGTGAATGGAACGGAACCGGAGGTGGCTAAATAAAGAATTACAAGTTCCCATTCGGTCTAAGTGCCAAAAATTCGTAAATAGAGATTTTTTTCGGAAAAAGGGTCTTTGTGCTATGCTTAATGAACAGCTAAAAGGGTCTATGTGCCTCTCTGCATGATGCAACCATTGCCACTTAACTTCAATAAAAACCACAAAATTAAATGGATTTTTTTGAAATAAAAAAATAATTGGCCTTCAGACCCAATAGGACTTAGAGTCTTCAAATAGCCTACATTGCCCTTCCGCTCTCTCTCTCTCTCTCTCTCTCTCTCTCTCTCTCTCTCTCTCCATTAATAAAAAGTAAGGTGCGTCTCAAAAGTTGAAAGACCCAACTGTTTTGCATAAAAAGAAAATAGCCTAAACATCCTGATGAAACTGCGTCTGAAATTAGCTTATTGGCGGCAATTAAACAAGTTTTTATCACACTTCTCAAAAAAGAAGCAATACTTCTGGACTTCACACGACTTCTGGACCTCCTAGTCGTTCACAAGCAGGCAGCAGATAAGTTGCAAGAGTTTGTTGATAACTCTGTACATTTTGCCGGCCACTGAGAAAAACGATGCTACTCGTACCATTAAACCCAAACATCCCCCAAACCATCACCGAACCACCCCCTTGTTGTCTGCTAAAAATTGACCTAGGTTCCTTTCGTTGATCAGGCCAATACGCTGCCAAACCATCTAGGCCATCCAAACTCCATCGTTTTTCATCGCTAAATAACACCGTCATCCACTCATCTGTCCACGTCATGCGATCTTGTGCCTACTGTGATCTGGCTTCCGTGTGCTTTGGCCTTAACGGTGGTTTTTTGGCCATTTTCTTGTACACCAAATGATCACTGTTAATTATCCGTCTGTGTCTATTCAAACCGGAAGCTTGCTGTGTTTGCCTTATTGGGAGAGTTTGTTGTACCGCAAGACGAACAATGTGTCTGTCGTCACGGCTACTGGTGGCTTTTGGTCCCCCGGATCTGGGTTTGGGTGCATAATTTGAAGGTTTTTTTAGTACACCAGGTCTTGATCTTTCAGTTAATCTTACAATATCCCGCAACAGACTTTCCTTCTGGCCGAGAGGGCTAGGGCGTAGGCTTTCTAGTTCTCGAGTCCGCCTGGCCGTGGGTTCGAATCCCGCCGTGGGCATGGATGTTTGTGTTTGTCCCGGGCTGCGTACAGATATAAATTGTGTAAAAGGCGCAAAATGACCTTAGTAGTCGACGCCTTAATTTCTAGACCCTCCCCCCTCCTTTCCTTCTGCCTTCAATTTCCAAATTTCAGCAACCTCAACCTGGGTGAACTGACATTGACGAGGCATTGGATTGCGTGGAGCTGCTTTGTTTACGTAAATGAACTTTCCTAATCATGGATTAATAAATTGCTTTTTTTCTGGAGAACTGTGATGGAAACTTTTTAATTGCCGCGAATAAACTAATTTCAGACGCAATGTTTATGCTATTTTCTTTTTATGCAAAACAGTTGTGTCTTTAAACTTTGAGACGCCCCTTAATAATGGTGCCATGGAACCATTAAGTATGAAAACAATTGATTAGAACCGAGTAAGACGGATCTCGTATCCTTTATCGGCATTCCTTCACTAAGAAGGTTTCTTATTACCGGTTTTCGAACAAAAAATGTATTTCAAGTAACACCGGTCATAAAAATTCATCAAATCGCTCTTTATCCGAAACTACATGTTGTAGTCAAAAAGGCAATTCTCAACTATGTACTTGTTAGTTGTAACTGAACTGAAATGAACTGAACGCTTTGAATCTAGAGTACGAGGTACATTCAAATTGTAAGGCGAAGTTTCCGAACCTTTTTTCTATTTCGCACCCTTAAAAATGTATTAATGAACCAGCGAACCCCCTACAAAAGAAAAATATTCGCATGCTTTAAGGCAAAAATTATGTTTTTTAAATAAAAAGTTAAAAATCAAAAACGATATTCAGAAAAAAAAAGAAAGAAAAATTCCACGACCTGGATTCAAACCAGGAACCACGAGTATCACGCTCGTTGCCTTGTCTATCAATTGGGCCATCGTGAAAACTCCAGCCATGCTATCACCAAGAATACCAGAGAGTCAAGATGGAGGCCCAATGATAGACGGGAATTCCTCCTATCCAAACCAACAGAAAAATTGATAAGCACGCAGAAGAAATTATAAAGATGTTCCTCCAATCATAACGAAATTATACCATAAAAGGTCTCTGTGTATTACCAAAACACTAATAAAGATAAACAGAAACGGATTTCAATATATGAAACTGTAACTGAAAAAAGTTAGTAGACCCCAGCGGATATCCAACCGATAATCATGTTCTTTTGAGCATATCGACATCCACCTTGTTAAAAGCAACTGGGATTCGGCGTTTCAAATCCGTAATGTCCTTAACTTTTGTCTCGAACACCTGGTCCTTCGCGAACCCCTACAAGAAAGAGTCCAGTGGCGTAATGTCGGGTGATCTAGGGGACCAAGAGATAGGCCCATCTCTTCCCATCCGACGGCATGGAAATTTTTCGTCCAAAGCGGCACGAGCAATTTTCCTCCAGTGTAGTGGTGCTCCATCCTGTTGGAAGAGAATGTCGGGCCATAGTTCATCTAAATGAGGGAATAGAAAATTCTGCAACATCTCTACATGTGTAATGGAAGTAACGGTTGGTTCCGCAAACGAGAAGGGTCATAGTACGCGTTCGTGCATAAGCCCACCCAGACATTGACTTTTGGACTGTCTCTTTCGATTTCAAGGACACACTGTGCGGGTTTTCAGATCCCCAAATTAGGGGACCGCACGACATGTAATCACGGATTTGGTTTAAATTTTAGGAGGTACTGTACTTAGCCCTAAAGTCTCACAGGGGTGTGATTTTGGTTAACTTCATTGGGGCGGTCTTACGTTGTGCCGCGGCGGGGTTAGAACCTGCGGTGGTCTCGAGTGCAATTGTGGCTTTGTGCCTCGACCTTCTCGTCATTCTGTCGCTCGTAGTAAACACAAGAGAAAAGTCACTTCCAAAGAACTCATCCGTCACTTTTACTTTCACAAAGAGCACACGTTCGTTTTGTTTTGTTTTATTTTTTCCTTGCCCCCCCCCCCCCCAGACAGTTGAAATAGAACGTGCGTGTCCCGTATTCAGTTTACATTGGAACGACCCAAAACGAGTGCGTGTATGTGTCCGAATTAGCCAAGTCCTCGTTACCCGCTCGAAAGCCGGGCTTCTTCCCTGCTTTGTCCTCCTTCTCCTTGCTCTTCGTCAATATTTGTTCTCCCTGCACGCTTGACGATTCTGATGTAATTCTCCTTTTCCAAGGCTCTGATTGCGACAAAGTGGATTTTGTGCAATGGTGCTCCGTCATATTCTTCGCTTTTGTCGTGCTCACTGAACGGCAAAATTCCCAATTCTGCCGATGTTCCCGCAAAGCTACAAGGTTGGCAAATGCTGCGTGCCAATATGCGGCGACGAGGAGACTTCAGTGACCCCGAACGAGCAGCGAGGAGGTTATGGAAGAATAGCGACAATTCGTTGTCGATAGAGACAGCTCGTTTCGAAAAATTTGCGAGGTTTTCTACAGTTGAGCACAATGTCAAATTCCAAGCGCGTTTGCCCATTTTTATCAAACTCTCTAATCTCTTATCGTGAAATTATCCTGAATGTTGAAAATATCACCAGGGGCTTGGTTATGTCTTGTATAATAATAATCAACTGAAAAATATTTTGGTTTCAAATTGGCCTATACAAGTGAAACTTCATTTAAAAATGCCAAAAGATTTGATCCCATTAGAACAGAAATGTGGAGCATAAAATGATCTCCTTGCAATTCGTGCTTAAGAATAAAGAAGCACTTTTCTTGCATGAAAAACGTAAAATTCTCCACTGCTCAAAAACCCTTCTCAGGTCATTGAATTTCTTCGAGTCCGTTGAAATTTTTGAATTTTAATTTTAAATAATTTTGCATCCCTCGTGGGATATAAAAGCTATTAATTCTTGTTAATATTCTCTAAAATCAACAGCATGTTTCTTATGATTAGTACAATTAATTATTTGAGAATTACCTTTCTTACTTACGTAACTCTGTAGCGCTGGAAAAATCTGATTGGTCCTTAGCATTGTATAATGTAACTCCATTGGGTACTTTTGTATTTTTTCTTATGGAAATGGACAGCAATATGGGAGAGAGAGATCGAAGGAAAATGGTTTTTGTTTTGTTTGCTCTTTCCACTCCATTTTTCTCAGTTTTCTTCTTTGCAGCCGGAGCTGATTCGTTCGTGCGGTTACCCAGCCGAAGAGCACGTGGTGGAAACCGAGGACGGCTACCTGCTCGAAGTGCACCGCATCCCGTCACCTGAACAAGGCGTTCCTGTCCTTCTCGTGCACGGCCTCATCTGCTCCTCCGCCGTCTGGGTCGACAACACTGCCAACGGCAGCCTCGGTAACAACAACAACAACAACAACAACACCATCTAACTCGCACTTCCTCCTTTTCATCTCACTTACCTTTCTCGCTTTCTCGTTGCCATTTAGAGTTGAATTTTCTGAGTGCTCCGATAATTCCCCTTGACTAAACCCTAGGCCAATTATTCAAAGAACGGTCATATCGCTTCGCGTATATACGTGGACAATTTGGTGTGAGCACCGATGTTTTTTGAGGAGTGTTCGGAAATTGCTGGATTATCCGTAGCGCCCGTTGAGTAGGAGCATCGGTTATCCTAGGGTTGCCTCGGGCAGCCAAACGTATTTTTCCTTGATGGTTCATCTACTTTTGCTCCAGAATCGAAGGATAAAAATCGTCGAGCACTAGTCATCGTCCGTGGGACCAAGCGAAGCTAGGATGCGAAAAAAGGGTAATTAGCTAGGGGACCTTGCAGTTCGGTGAATTTTTATTTGTGGACGGAGAACTCCCGAGGAAGCTTAGCCTGCAGACTGTCCAACACAGAGCGGATAGGCGACGCCTTTTGTACATTTGGTTGGCCCCCACGCGTTACGATGTCCAAAAACTCTCGAGATTCGCGTTGCGTGGACATCACACAAAATTTTCTTTTATTTATTTGCTAGCTTTGTAAGGTCTAATGACCACAACCGATGAGCTTACAAGGGAGCCATTTGTGCAGTTTGAGCGTCAGTCACTGTTGTAAACACAAGTTACAGCCATTTTTAGTTCGACCGTCGAAGGCGAGGTAAGCGCCATTTTAGCGTAACTACGAGTGGATTATCAAGGAACCGGGTGAGCACAATCGCTTCCTTTACTTAAATCGACTGGAATAAATTCTCTCTAAATGAATTTCGCGCTATCACTTCTGCCAGCTGCATCTCACGTTTTTTGTGGTAGACTTCCTTCTAGGCTCATAGTTCCCTTGTTAGAAAAGCTTTCGACCACGCATAGATCTGAGAGGTTTTCTGAAAACAGGATCGACCTCTGCTTTGTTTGGATAGGACTTGGAGAACTCTTGAAAAATTTTCTTTTCCAAGACATTTTGTTCTTCTGCCTCTACGTACTATGTATGTTCTTATTAGTAGTTGATCTAGAATTTTTGAATGGACCTGGGACTGCCAGATTTTTTGATAATGAGGGTAGCCTACTTTTGAGCCTGTTTGAAGGGGGTTCCGAGTTAAGATTTCTTTTATTCTTCCAATTTATCTAAAGTTTTTATAGATTGGGCCTATAGCACTTGTTGACTACAACGTGGGATCAAAAATGTTTGATACTTGTCGATTCTTTGACAATAGTCAGTCTAATGGAGATTGCAATAAAGGGTCGAGGTCGGATGGGGACGCCAATTGTAGGTGGCATTTGTAAGAGTGGTAGATGATCCTTTGCGAAGAGTCGACAAAATATGTTGTGGAGTAACGTATAACGCTATACTCTATCCCAATCGGATGGCGAATGTCAGGAAAGCGCCTTTTAACCTTGTGGCATCTTCTGGTGATGGTAGAGAGTCATGGTGGTGTTTTTCATGTTATAGCTTGGGGCCTTTCCATGGGGTTAAAGGCAATTTGAACTTCGAACACTACAAATATAGTTTTAATGACGAGGATTGTTACTTTGAGGATAATAATGCATCATGCCATGGTTCGGCTTCCGTCAGGCTGTGCAGACAGACACACTTGCAGGTAAACAGAACAATCTCAAAAAATTAAATTAAATTTTGCAATATCTTATTTTTATCAATATCAAATTTTACTTTAATTCTAATGGACTTTAAATTTTGATTTTACGAATGTCAATCGTCTTCTGTGGCCTGCACAGACCTCTGATCTTATACCAATCGAACATTTATGACAGGCGTTGGAGCGTCGAGTGAGGTTCGAAATTCACTGCTGATATGACTAGGTTCTGGTAGCAAAAATGGATCCAACTACCATTGGAAACTGGTAATCGCAACCTTGTAGAGAGCATGCCCAGCAGGGTGACTGACGTCATTTCAGCACGCCAAGATGCAACAAAATATTAAATAAAATAAAAATATCACTGTCCATTCCATTAGTGTAGGTTACGGTGTTTTGTGGTTTCCAGCTGCTAGAATGTTCTTTTCTCCCTCCCAGTAGCCTTGCCCTGACAAGTTCACTTAAACTGCCATTCTATTCAACGCTACCCTATACAAATATCTCATCGTTTTTCATTTTTATTTTTCGTAAGCGTTTCTTCTTTCCGATGCCGGTTATGACGTGTGGTTGGCTAACGTGAGAGGCAACACCTATGGCAAGAAGCACCGAACCCTCGACCCCAAGATGAAGAAATTCTGGGATTTCTCGTAAGTAGATGATCTCGTTCTCTTTCTCTGCAGTGTTGGCCAAAAAGATAACAGACGCAGCTCTTTTAAGCAATATTCAGAAAATCTATAGTAATAGAAGTCAATGTGTGTAAATTCGCTATATTCTCGACAACAGCGAAACCCAATGGGCGTCAAACACATCATTGATAGTTTAACATAGTCTGGGAAAGGTTTTTCACTATTTTGCCATGGTTTTAGTAGTGAAAAACCACATGCAACAATATATATTTAATTTTATAAATTCAACAATATTACAAACCAACAATAACAGTCCACTCTTACATTCTTAAAGGACAGTGCCAACACCACCTAGACAGAAACGTCATACATTGTTACATCATACAAAAGCGAATATTCTTGATCTTATTTCTACCAATAATAAGCTCTCGATTGGCTTACAAATGTTCATTGTGCCGTCCATCATTGAGCAACACAACCATCAGACGAGACACTACACAGTTCACTAGTTTAAGCAGCATTTCTCTCGGTTTGTCAGGGGCATCATCTCAATATGCATATGCTCCATCTTGCATAAACGTCACTGTATGCAGTGCCTGTCCCGCTTGCTGTAATGATGCTGGTCTGTAACAGTGGCACAGCGCACACCAGTGAACACGGGGACTGCAGTCCCCGACTTCCTCGAAGAAAAATGGACGATTATGAAATGAACGGTGAAGTCACACCAGATCGTAACTTTTGGCTGATGGAGGGGTTGTTCAACAAATGCATATAGGTTTTCCGTGTTAACACTACCAGAAAGTGTGAAATGCGCTTGATCGGTCCAAAGCACAGTGAAGAGCCAGTCCTGCTCCTCCTCCTCCTCCATTTTATTGAATACCCAATTAACGAAGTCATCGGGTGTCAGTTGAAGATTTTATTGCATTTTGAAGGGAAAGCGCTTAAGGATAATTGGGAGGGATGTACGAAATGCCAATCCGTCGGGACTCGAAGTGTTTATGCCAACGGAAAAATTCCAAGATGTTCGAACCCTCAAGCAAGCTATCCTTTGGGTAGAAATATCGCGGGAAACTTTGCAAAAGCTAGCAGAATCGATGAATATTCCAATTGAGTCATCCATAATGACAAACGCATTACAAATGGATTTCCATTTATTAGACCGAAAGCTTATACTGCATTACCATTTTGTCCACATTGTTTTCACGTTAATTTTTATTTTTCCCTTTAAAGAATAGAAAGTCTTCTCCATTTTGTTTGTTAGTGTAAAACAGCATCAAGAAAGTTGTTGTTGTTGTTGTCCATTTAAATAGAAATATAATTTTCTGTAATTTATCTTTTTGACCAACACTACGATGTATTCTTCTTCTCCAGCACCTGATCCTTACGGTGACATTTTGTTTCCTTCTAGGTTGGACGAGCAGTCCTTGCTGGACGTGAGCGCTACCATCGACCATGTGCTGAGGACAACGGGCTTCGCGTCGCTGCTCTATCTCGGCCACTCGCTCGGCACCGCCAACATCTTTGCCCTCCTCGCCCGACGCCCCGACTACCACGACAAAGTAAATAAATGATACGCAAAGGATAATTCCCGCGAAAGGATAGCTGGGTTCGAATTGAGAATAATTAGCAGGGCCTTTTACCAATTGATTGGATTTTGCTTCAAATGACACCCTAGAAGCAGATACGTAACTAGAATGTGGCGCCTAATACATAGTTTCAGTTAAAGATCTCAATTTTTGCGCTTACGTAAAATTAGCGCCTATGACCAGGGCCATATTGATAGTAAACGGGAGCAGCCTCTTCCTTTGGCAGCCGGAGCCGTACCGCTGTGGAATTATAACAGCTCAGCCGGCTTGGCGATCTAATAAGAGCGCATTTCTAAATTCCGACGTTTGCTCTTAAAGACGGATAGCGCGTAACCTTAAAAGGCGAATTGTCCACGGATGGGCTAATTGCCCTTAGGAATGTTGGATCGAGGACGTCCTGCGAGTTGGGGGTTTCCGTTTCCTGGAACATAGGCCAAGGCAGAAACATGGAAGCCGTTTTAGACGAAATCGGGCATTCCATAGTCGTCATCCCATTGACGTTTCCAGATCAATCTCGTTCTGCGGGTATAAGCCATAATTGAGCCATAATAATTTAGGGTTTTTGAGCTTCTCTTTGGTTAAGAAGAAAACCTAAAGAGGGTCAACTTATCCTAGTTGTGATTCAACATCTTCATCCACTCCCCCCCCCCCCCCAACACAAGGTCTGTTCAAAAAGTTCCGAAACTTTTTTTTTTAAAGAATTCATTCAACTTAGAAGTCAGTGGTCTTCATCTCTTCAAAGTACTCTTCTCCTCAACGAATACACTGCCCCCCAGCGATATTTCCACTTTTTGAAGCAGACTTGGACGGCTTCTTTTGGAATTACTTTTAGTTAGTTTCGTCTGCCATTTTTCTTGATCTCCTCCTCACTGGTGCTAAATCTCTTCCCTTCAGCGTTGCCTTGGTTTAGGGAACAGGAAAAATTTGATATGGGAGTACGGGAGATGAAGCACACTCATTACATGTTTGGCTAAAAACTCACGAACTGACAACACCGAGTGAGTTGGCGCGTTGTCATGATGGAAAAACCAGTGCTGATTGTGCCAAATTCTGGCCTTTTCCTCTCCTCATATTTTTTTGAGTGGGCGTTTCAGAACTTGGAGGTAGTCACTCTGATAGATCACTGTGGTCTGACCAGATGGGAGAAGGAATTTATGATGAACAACAAAGTCATTGGGATCAAAATCGAGTCAGCATAATTTTGATACTGGCGTGCTTTTTTTCCGGCGAGGCGAACTTTCATCAACCCACTGAGGACTGAAAGTAAAGTATAAAATGCTACTATTACTGTAGGGCAGCCAAATTGAGACACTTAAAATGGTCTTAAAAAAAAAGTAAAAAAAAAAATAAACACTGAATTTTAAACAAAAAAACTTAAAAAAGAAAGGCATCTCCCAATTTGGTTAAATTAATTGATTTCAAATTAGGACAGAAAATTTGGGAGATGAAACAAGTGTTCTTTTTTAACAAAAAAAAAACCACCCAATTTTAAACAAAAAGTAACCAAATATTAATCAAAACACCCAAAAAAAATCAGCAAAAAATAAAAAAAAGTATCCCATTCACCTGAAAATGAATTGATTTCAAATGAGGACAACCAAATTGGCAGATTTAAAAAAAATGGTCGTTTTTTAAATCAAAAAATACCTAATTTTAAACAAAAAGTATTTGAATTTTAACCCTTTTCACGTAAAAATCAGCAAAAACTAAAAAAAGAAAAATCTCCTAAAATTTCGCCAACCATCGAAAACCTTTCTAGGACAGGCAAATTGGGAGATTAGAAAAACCTTTTTCCAAATAGTCCATTAATAAAGAAAACAAAACAAAAATATCATCTAAAATGAATTAGGACAACACAATTAGGAGATTGAAAAATCTGATAAAATTGTGTATAGAGAGAGAGAGCAGTGTGTAGGGAGGGAGTAATGCGTGCACTACGGCGTGGCACTTATTTTCATTATTAATTTTTATTTAACTTACTAAACAAAAAGATAAAAAGAAAAATAAAAGCTAATAATTGTGTCTCACCAATCGAGCTGATAATATCATACTTAATCTCACTAATATTGTACGTTTTCTCCCTGATATTGTATGTTCGACCTCGTTGCGTGCTGAGCTGAGCAAAGCCAAAAATTTGACAAAGTCCCACGTCGACCATATATCTCTAAAACCAAGGTAGGTGCAAGCGCCCCAAATTGGCACGATTAAAGCCGTTAAAAATTATGTAAATAACAGGAAACATAATTACTCAAAATTCGGAAATCTTGAGGTATCACGTGTCACGGATACGCAGTGGAAGTTAATAAAAAGATTAAGCAAAATAACCAAAGATTTAAGCAAAAGCAAAATAATAAACAAAGCTTAAACTCAAGTTACAACAACAATATCATAATAATGTGTCACTTGGAATATCAAAAGCAATAACTTGACAAAAAGAATTTTCTGCAAACATAAGATTCTCGATTGGTTTGGTTGGTTTGGTTTGTTTGGTATTAACGTCCTTTTCAACTGCTATGGTCATTTCAGGGCCGCAAATTTTGCCTCGCAAGGGTTCTTTAACGTGCAAACGACTACACGGGACCAACGGCTTTACTTCCCTTCCGAAGGAAGTGCGTCATCTCAGGATTTTCCCCCTGAAAAAAATCCTCGGCGTCCTCGGGCATCAGAGGCGATCACGCAACCCCTGAGCCACCGAGGCCGATGATTCTCGATTGAGTTTCACACTTAATTAGATTGCATCCTTGTTGGGCTTAGTTGCAAATCTACAATTCAAATATTACAAAGAAATCGCATTTAAGTATTTACTAAGATACTATACTTTCAAATATTGCTCAAAACAAATAGAACACCAAAAAGCTAAAATTTAAAGCTTAACGGTTCATCAAATTGTACGCAAGTCCAGTCCAGTAGAGTCTTATAAAATAAGGAAAATATTTTTTGAGACATTATCAAAACTCAAAATTTATAATAACACACACAATCTTGTTTAGGCTGAAAATGAAAAATATTCAAACAATTACTAGATGAGCCAATCTCATATATAAATTTCAATAACAACAGAATTTGCTAACTCAGTTCTCCAAAAGTTGACAGTCTAGCCAAAAGAGCAAGTGCATAAAAATTTAAATAAACACCAAACATAAAAATGGATAATAACTTAGAAACGAAATTAAGTTTCTTACAAAGAGTGAAAAAAAAAACAAAAAAAAAACTACTTAGACTGTTCCATTAGTACTCTTCGACGGAGAAAAGATTGGAACTCCGTAAATGCAACGTTTTGCTTTCTACTTCTACGGTAAATAGTTCAATTCATAAAATTCACAGCAAGACATACACGAAAAGAATAAAAATTTACGGGCTTACTGTTCGTTCGTCTACGGCCAGTGCGCCTCATGTATTTGAAGAAGCACCCCACGCTGCTGACGGCGAATGCAGATAGACCGTGCGGGAAAGAACCAACGAACCGTCGCTTTTATGGTGCATGCTACCAAAGACAAATAAGAAATGGCGCTAAATTTCACTGGCCGATATATTCGCAAATGCACATACATACCTCTTTTTGCGTAGTGCCTCCAGACCCATTTTTCCGACATCCATGGATTCGTCGGTGAGACCTGTCGCATTTATCGGCACGGGGTGAGAGTTGCCGGTAAAAAGCTCTGCCACCGAGTTTTCACTTCTACAGTCAATATTGTGAAAAGTTCTCTTACTCTTTCTCTGAAGAACATCGTTTCTTTGTAGAGGGGTACAACTGATCCGCTCGAATTGGCTGCTCGTTCCTCTCCTCCTTCGTGACAAATATGGCAGGGGAGACGTCTCTCGCTGCCCGTCCTTACACATATGGAAAAAGTTGCGGAGAATAATTCTCTGCTATCATAAGTTCCTCTGAACCGACGGGGAAGAAGTTTTTCCCTTCCGAACTCCGTCGTTGCTTGCTATCTTCTCCCTGCTCACGATTGCCGTCACTCTCCCGGTCTCTCCGGAAATCTGTACCCGTCACGATTCGAGTTCTCCGAAGTCCATCACGTGACACAGGTCTCAACGTGGCTCTTGATCATTATGTTTACCGTATACATAGATCAAACAGAAGATAATGAGATAACTGAAGAAACTTCTTCAAACATAAGGTAATAACAAATAGAAAAAGAGGCTCCTGGACTCATTTGGTGGCTTCATTTGGATGTATTTCCGCGGTAGATCAATTGGTAAGAGCAGTGTCAGCGATAGGCATGGTCCCTGGTTCGAGTCCAGATCACGGAATTTTTCCTTCCCTTTTCTATTTGTTATTTGTGTACATAGTTGTCAATATCTTCTGTGATTTACACTCGGTTACACGCACCCGCTCGGATGTCTGTATAACCACAACCATCGAGAAACATGTGGTGTAACTCATCGTAGGGCGCTTTCCAAAATGTTGCGTAAATTTTTGAACAGACCTCTTATATATTAAGGGTTTCTTCAAGAGGGTATGGGTGGCTCCTCGATTGAGTTTGTTGGTTTATTTTATATGGGATAGGCAAAGGACGTGAGAGTTTTGAGGCATTTCTCTTGACAAACTGAAAGCACTCCACGCGCTTTTCTCCTCAACATGAGATCAAGAAGATCCGCACCCCGCCTTTTTTTCAAATTTGATTCACTAACGTTCCTTTTTCTTTATTTTCCTCGCTCAAGGTAAAGGGCATCGTGGCTATGGCTCCGATTTCCGTCATCGGTAACATTCGAAGCCTCGCACGGACCTTTGTACGCTTTGCCGACACTCTCAAGGTAAGCGAATGGAACTGCTGCACAGACACAAACGGACAACACATGGTTCCTTCGATCGATGCCTCTTTTGCTTTCTCTTTTCTTCCTTTTAGTTTGGCATGGAGTTTCTGGGCTACTACGAGATGATGAGTTCGGAGATGTTCGCCCGAGGGCTGGCCAATGGAATATGCCAGGAACCGAGGAAGAAAAGCGAAACGACGCGGACCTTTGTCCTGAGCCCTCTCTGCAAAAATACCATGGACAAGATGTTGGGCAAGGAGAAGCAGCTGAACGAGGTGAGGTGACGAGGGTAAAGGTGACGGTGTAGGCGCCCGTAGCACTCACTTTTGAACTCGTGTCTTTCAGTCTAGGATTCCCGTCTATCTTCACCACGCTCCCGCTGGCACCTCCGTCAGAATGCTGCATCACATGGCTCAGGTGAGATTTCAATTGTCTGTCTCATGCTCTCGATGACGTCAAGACAGATAAAGAAAAAAAAGTTTCCACCTCCTCTTTTTTTTTTTCTTATAATTTTTTGGGTTGATTTTTTAATTTTATTTTTTTCTATTCTTTTTTGTGCGTGTGTGTTGCCTTGCAGTTGGTGAGGTCGGGGAGGTTTGCATCTTACGACTATCAATCGAAAGCGAAGAACGAGGAAAAGTACCAGTCGGTGAGTTCTCATCCTTTGGCATTTTTGCTTCTCATTCTCCTCTTTCTCATGCTCCCCGTCTTCCATCGAAGAGCCTACACTATTGGACAAAAAGATAAGACGCTCCGTTTTTCCTCGTATTTAATTATTGAACTACACTGAATGTGAGTAGCTACATTATTATGACCACCCCATGAGTACTTCGTTGGGCTATCTTTTACCTTCAATACTTCGGCGAATCTTCTTGGCATTGACTCCACGAGATGTTGAAAGGTGATGCGAGAAATCTGACACCATGCCTGATGAACAGCACTGTCCAGTTGTGTGAGATTTGTTGACTGTGGAACCAGCTGTCTGATGGCTCTTTCAACTTCGTCCCACAAAGGCTCAATTGGATTGAGATCTGGTGATTGTGGGGGCCACCTAAACAAGATAAAGTCTCTCTCATGTTCTTGAAACCACTCCTGCACAAGACGAGCACCGTGGCACGGCGCACTGTCTAGTTAGAAGCCATCTCCATGAGAAGATGAACTTGATCAGCAACGATACTTAGGTAGGTTGTGCTATTCAGACGTTGTTCCACGCGAATTAAAAGATCCAAAAATCAAGCCAGGAAAATATGCCTCAAACCACAACACATCTCCCACCAGCTTGAAGGCTTGTACAAGCTGGGGTCCATGCTTTCATGCTGTTTCCACCAAATTCTCACTCTGCCCTCTGCATGATGCAACTGGAAACGTGATTCATCGAGCACATGACTTTTTTCCAATGCTCGACTGTCCAAACCCTCTGTTCCTGTGCGAATTGGAGACGTTTTATCTGGTCAACTGCAGACAGCAAAGGTGTTCAAACAGACCGAAGGGCATCCATATCCTATACGATGCAGTTCAGAGATCATTCTAGAAGATCTCCCTGATTAAAATCTGCAGTAAATGAATGCACCAGTCTTGCCACTCTCCATTCTGCCCGAACATGGACTAGTGCCACGAATAAATTGCTCAAGTATAGCGCAGTGGTTGAATAGTGATCACAGAAATCATATACAAGATGAAATAGGGTTAACAAATAAATATTTATTAACAGAGAAGAATCCTCAAGCGATGATTTTTTCACTGAAGAAAAAATAATAATTACATACTAATACTCGTAGGGTAGAATTGAATGATTTAGAACAATTAATTAGCATTTAACATTACTTGAATTTAATAACGAGCACTAACCAAAGCATAAGCAACACGATTATACAATTCAATATAAGCAAAAAATATCAAGTTAATTTGTTGATTAGTTACATTTAATCAAAGCACTAAACTGGGATAATTGTCCCAAACAGGAGACCATATGTGTTTAGATCTACTCCACTGGAACGTGTAGAAATAATGGTCCAAACAATGTTAACGTGAAAAAGAGACAAAGAAATTACGATTAACTGGCTAACGTAATAAGCTAATTCCCATAAAGTCCAAATTATGCGCTAATGAGAGAATAGCATGTCATTAGGGGAGAAATAAAGACTCCTCCTATCTTCAGTAGGGAAATATGGCACCCAATCCTTCTTAGTGTCCACAATGCGACTACGAAACTCCGTTCGTAATATTCGAATTACCACTCGTCCTTTCGATCAGTGAGGGTCCTTACATGTGCTTCGTTGAGCGGTCCGACGTCAACGAGGAATTGCGAGACGAACTGCGAAGGTTGAGTACTCCGGTATTCAGGAGAGGAAAACGCCCCTTGTCTATCCACTGTGGCTTCCAGTGAAACTATATTCCCACTCGGAGTCGCTGCACCAACCCTCCTTCAATGGGTCTCGGTGACTGTCCCTGCGACGGAATTTTTCCAGCCGGTGCCTTTACCTTTGGAAATAGTAGGCTCTGTAAAAGTCAACAAATTAAGTTCGTTCACACTCGTCGCGCTGGTCGAACTCGCAGCTCGAAATTCTTGGTTTCACTGCAGCGCTCGGAGAGCTTTCCTGTTGCACACAATTATGCAATTTTTATAAAATCAGGAAACTACAAACACACACATACACACACCAGTTATTTCTCAAAGAACTCTCCTTGCTTCTCTACACATTTTCCCAGTGTTCTGGGAGCATCTGGATACTACGGAGTTATTTCTCCGTAGTTCTGTAGAGATCTTCAGGCTGATGTCGAACCACGTGAGGATAGCCTTTTTCACTTCCTCATTGGAGTCGAACCTCTGCCCTCCCAAGAACTCTTTCAACGATCCAAAAAGGTGATAGTCGCAAGGGGAGAGATCCGAGCTCTATGGAGAACGTGGTAAGATGTCTTATTTGAGTTCCGTCAATGTGTCCATAGTCAGTTTCGCTGTGTGTGGTCTGACGTTGTCTTGCAGAAAACGAACACTACTGGTAAGAAGTTCTGGTCGCTTTTTCCTTAGTGCCGGCTTCAGGGACGTTCTCAAAATGTTAGGGTGGTAGGATGCATTTATGGTCCGACGTTTTTCCAGAAAATCGACATGAATGATACCCTTAAGAATACATTGTTGATTCGGGGTGAACCCCAGCCCACCTAGTCCTGGGGTTCGACATCGGTCCTTTTTGGATCGTTGAAAGAGTTCTTGGGAGGGCAGAGGTTCGACTCCAATGAGGAAGTGAAAAAGGCTATCCTGACGTGGTTCGACATCAGCCTGAAGATTTCTTAAGAATACAGTCGCCATCACTTTCGTTGCAGACGGTGTCATCTTGAATTTCTTGGGTCGTGGTGAGTCGGTGTGTCGCTACTCCATGCTTGCACGCTTGCTTTCAGGATGATGAATCCATGTCTCGTCGGTGGTCACAACACGCCTTAAGAAGCTGTCACCTTCCCTGTCCTATCGCTGCAGCAGCATGGAACAGATTTCCACTCGGGTGGTTTTGTGATCCTCGGAGAGTTGCTTAGGGACTTATTTGGCACTGATCTTGTTGAATTTCAGCTTATAGTGGAGGATGGTCTCCACACGGCCATTGCTGATGTTCAGTATTGAAGCCAGTTTTCGGACATGAATCCGCCCGTTGTCCCTTATCAGCTCATTTTTTCGTGCGATGATGCCATCATGGACAGCAGTTGCTGGTTTTGCCTTACGAGTTTCATTGCCGGTGGATTGTCGCCCTCCTTCAAACTTTTGGCACCGAGCAAAGACGGATGATCGAGACAAACAGGACCCGGTGAACGTCTTTGAAATCTCTGATGGATTTCAGATGCTTTCACACCTTCCTTGTTATAATTATTCATTGTTCCACTTAAAAATATTAAAGGTTTTCTGAGTTATGCTTAAAAACTTATGTGTCTTATCATTTTTGGCCAACACTGTAAAAAGTCACTCATCAAAGGCTCACTATTTCCCTTGTACTTCATCACTTTCCTCCTCCTCCTCCCATTGCATGCATTTTCTCTTTGTGGGCCTATTGTATCTGCTACCTGCCGTTTTTGATTACAGGTGCGTTGTCTATTTTTGTACAGGTGTCTCCTCCGGAGTATGACGTGACGAAGGTGCAAGTGCCCGTTTGCCTCATGTGGAGCGAAGCCGATTACTTATCGGATCCCAGGGACGTGGAATGGCTGGCGAATCGTTTGCCCAACGTGCACCTCAATTACCGCGTGCCTTACAAGCGTTTCACGCACCCGGACTTCCTCTGGGCCAAGAACGCTCGCAGCGTCCTCTACGACCAAGTGCTCGCCAGCCTCGACAATCTCTGGAAACTCGACAAGACATCCTCCGCACCACCTCCCAGTGACGACGTCTGATGTCCACTTTCTTCTCTCTCTCTCTTTGAACACCTGTACGCACTTTGAACTCCATAGACATTAAAGACAAACAAACAAAACTAAGTCAATGGCACCGTTTGTTTAGCATTCATCTTGTCGCAGTCTGAGCCATGGAGGAAATAGACTGGAGGCGAAACTTTCTATACTTGCTAGGTTATTTTTTTGTACAATCTTCAGCGCCGTTCTAGTGGTTAGCAGGTGAATTAAATATGCCATAATTCAACACAGTACTAATAGTCTTTTAATCCCCTAGTCTGTGCACAGGCATTGTATGTCATTGTTTTAGTCCAACAATTGGATTGCTGTATTTACTGAAGAGTCGTTTTTTGCCCCCTCTCTTGAATGAATTTGGCTACAGCTCAAACATAACAATGCATTTTAACGATCGCACAACGTAACAAAACTGTCAGCTACTATTACGTGTTGAGCAACAAAACGTAACATTACCTGTATAGCAATAGCTGTTGCGCCCCAGAAGAGCTACCAGACTGAATTTTGCCTTCTTTGCCCCAATTTAGCTTGATATCTATTATCACTCCGAGGTATTTGTAATCTTTTACCCATTCGAGCTCTTTACCAGAAAGGAAGAGAGGATTCGGGGTTTTTCGAAGTTTTTTCGTAATGAACATCGCCTTGCATTAAGAATACAGTAAGAACTCGCCAGCTTATATATTGAAGAGATTCATTCCCCTTACTACCATGAGCATGCAGGGAAGGGGGTTAACACAGAATGAAGCCAGGAAGACCAATACAACATAACAATACAGTCGAAACCGCTCATAGGAGCACCGCCGGGGAATTGAAAGGTTGCTCTCATGAACAGAGTCCTCTTTTATTCGGAGCTCCCATAAGTGGAGGCGACTACACAGTAAAGAAGTGGATTAAAGTATACTAACTAATTGTGGAATAAATCATAACAAATTTGAAAAAGGGGAAATAAAAAATTCAAAGTAGAAGACAACAAAGAAGAAAAAACGAAAAAAGAAATTAAAAAAAATAAAATAAAGGAAAAATAAAAATCAAGTGATCACTTATTCCTCTTCTAGGATGTATCCTTTGTAGTTTACGTAGGTTCTTCTCAGTTGCTGTAATTAAGGGGTACCATGTCCGTGTTGGTTTGTCTCCTCTGCATTTGGCTAGTTATATTTCCATATTTTCCATCGTCTCTATTTCCTTGGCGTTGGGACATGCTTGAATAACTTCCATGATGTTATTAATGGTGCCAAAACGGTATTTATTCCTGACCACATGATCCTCCAATGCGCGGTAGGTAAAGGGAATGATCCTCTTCAATATATAAGCTGGCAATTTCTTAATGTATTCAGACTGAGGATGGTCTAACGTAAGACCGAAACGCGTCTCTGTAATAAATTCATATTGTTGCAAAGTAGAACCTTTCTCCTTATTTACATTTGTGCAACATGGATTCAACCTACTCGTTTCATAAATTTATTCTTCACCATAGCCATAGCCTACAATAATGGGATAACTTTCAATTGTTGTAGGCTATGCCCATGGTGTAAGAATAAATTTATGAAACGAGTAGGTTGAATTTATGTTGATCAAATGTAAATAAGGAGTAATGGGATAACTTTCAATCCTACTTGGCATTGCAGGGAGGAGTGGTGTAGATTATATAAAAAGAGTCTCCTACTTTTAATATGTCATTTGTAACGTCCCCCTAAGTAAATGTCTCAGGCGGCGACGAAACAGGAGAGGTGGTCTAGAGTAAACACCCCGAGGCAAACTCACACATACGATTTAGTTAACTGCAAAAATTAAAAAAAAAAAACCAAAAAAAAAACTACGTTTTAGCCCTTGTGGCCGAGGAAAGATTTTATTCAATACAAAATAAACAAGTGAAAGCAAGGCAAATCAAACTTCAGCAAAAAGTTAAACAATGTACAAAGCTTATAATGGAGCGGAAAACTGAAAAAAGATCTCTTCTTGGATTCTTCTAATTAGGCAGCTTGTCAGATGAGTTTTCAGACTTCAAGGTTTGATGATGCACCTAAATACATTGCTGAATAATTGCATGATGACCAAAACAAAAAACAAAAAAACTAAGCGGCTCACGGGTAATGTAAAAAAGAAAAAGATGAGTACAAAAACAAAAAATAATTCTTAAACTAAGAGTAAAACAAACCACCGAATCTCCCAAAAATACCAAAGATTAATAACTAACTCTACTCAAGAGAGTTAACCAACGCAAACAACGGTTTCGGATGAAGACCGTAGTTGAGCAAACCTCTAATAAATCAGGAATAAAGGGTTCCAAAAAATCTCTCAACAACGGAACCGTCAAGCTCTGGGGAAACTTACTACCGAGTATCCATCCGAAAACGTGGTCCGACTATACATAAATTCAACGGAGTCCTACACAAATCTCATAACCTGCTTCGCAAATAAAGAAAGACAATAATTGTAGGGGGAATTCTATCTGTATTCTCACAACTTAAACATAAATACATCTCTAAAAGGATTAAATAAATTAGAACTCAACAATATCCGCAGCAAAGCTAATCGTGGAAATATATTACTCAGTTTTATGGCGAAAACGTAACGCTAGCTGTCTTCTTGTTTTCTCTGGGTCGTGCGGATCATTCATAAACGCCACTGATGATTTCTCTAAACCTGTCGTGTCTATGAAATCGAGTAGAGAAGTGAAGTTCTACGAGTCCTTCGACGCTTTTATTCGAAGCTATGAGTGGGACGCAAAAAATACTTCTAGAAAGCGTCGTGTAGACCTTTTTTAAGAGGGAGGCCTACGGTAACCCTAAATTGGAATGAGGTTACATTACCAAAAAACTCATTAGTCACAATAACTTTCAATGAATGTTCAGTCTTAGCCGGAGTGCGATTATTAGCGGTTGCTAACACCCATTGCACATCGCAGCAACTCTCCTTGTATAACATCGTGATATAAGTTCCATGACTGCTGGATGTGGGCTGGTCAGGAGGAGAGGTCGTTCCTAGTTGTCGTCGCCGGCAGAAGTACAGGCTTGGCTCTGGCTTGGAGAGAAAATCCATGATATATGAATTCCAAGTCCAGACTCCAAGCCTTCATCAGTGAGGTAGGTCTTGCCCAAGGCGAATCCGAAGACCTAACCAGTTAGGTCTAATTCTAGGCATGCCTAATTCTAGTTTCAATGCTTACCAGCAAAACTGCCAACATTGTTGAAACAAAACTTAAGGCTTACGGTAACAAAGAAAAAGCCTAACGCACGAGGCGAAAGAAGTAATATAGAATTAAAATACACAAGAGAAAAGGTTTAACACAAAATTAGGTATAATAATAAAAAAAAACATGCCAATACAATAAATTCTAATACCATTAAAAAAAATACCAAAGCGTATTAGTTTTACAATATTTTCAATCTTCTTAATACAAAAAGGCAGAAAGAACTAAAAATAGCTTAAAATTAAATCAACATTCTCTCGCTCTAGGAAAAAATAGGGAAATCTGGCACAATACAAATTTCCAGCAGTTCATAATTGAATTAACCCATCCCAAAGATAAAAAATAAAATTCCTGACAGTAACGGCAGATCAAAAAAAAAAATTCTCCTACCAAAAGTGACCCAAGGAAGGAAAAGTGGGACGTTACACATTCAACCCCATGATTCAAAACATGGAAACATTCATTAAAAATCGTAAAAGGCCAAAAAAAATCGTAATAGGCTACGCTTTCAGTTGCAAGAAATTCAAAATATCCTCGCATGCAAGCGCAATGTAAAAAATTGCGGCTGCCAACCGATAGAAGTCTCTGATTAACGGAAGTTCATAAATTTCGTCCAAGTTTCACCTCCAGTAAATTTCTCCAAGATCTGAGCACTGACTCTTTGCTCCACGACTTAGGACATTTTTTTCGTGGATTTTACTAGACACTTCTAGACACATTTACTGAATTCGTAGTTCATATTTACAAGGACAATGACCAAATCAGTACTACAGTTTAAATGCTTATTTTAATTTTATTATTTCTTAAAATAACAATTCCACCTAGTGGCTATCTGAAAGTATAAACAAAAATAAGCATTCAACAGTGACAGAAATTAGCAGAATGGATTCTATCAAAAACCTTTATCGTTGAATACCGTTTGCCGCTACATCACGAAATAAAGTTGAAGCTCTATTATGCAAAACGAAAGGTGTTTGTAAACAACTGCAGAAACGTAGGCACCTGGCTCGGGCATGCACCCATCTGAAATGGATTGACGCCCAGTGGCGACGTGTTTTGTTGGGATTGACGCCCAGTGGTCCGATGAATCTACATTTACGGTTATTGTTGGCGAAAATCGGCAGCGTGTACTTAGGACCAAAGAGGAAAAGGACAATCCTCCCTGTTGTTGACTTGCTGTACAGAAGCCAGCTTCAATAATGGTCTGGGGCTGCACGAGTGTAAATGTATTCCAAAACTTGCACATCTGCAACAGCACCGTTAATGCACAAGCATATATTGGAATTTTAAACATATGTTGCCTTCTTGGCGACGTCTTTTTGGAACTTGCCCCTTTCTATTTCAACAAGATAATGCTAAACCTACACCGCTCACATTAAAGGACAGTGGCTACACAATAGACGAATTCGGGTGTTAAAATGGCCTGCCTGCAGTCCCGATTTGTTCCCAATAGAATATGGCGAATTATCAAGAGGAAATTATGTCAACGACGACCCTGGTCAGTTCAACAGCAGAAAACTTTCGTACAGCAGGAATGGCAATAAATTCTTGTTGCAACGGTACAGAAATTGGTGTCATCTGTTTCTCGATGACTACAAAGTGTGATCAGAAGAAAGGGAGACGTCACCCAATGGTAATTCGCCCACTGTCCCAACATTTTTGGTGTTGGTTGCAGCCGCCAGTTCGCAAAAAAAAACAAACTATTAGTTAAATTTTTGGTTCCGAAATATTTAATACCTACCCAATAAACTATCTTCTTTTGAAATAAAATGAATCAATACATCAGTCTATCAATATTTTTGCTGTGCGCATGTTTTCACCCTGTCCCAACTTTTATGGAATTGAGGTTTATAAATTTTTAATAAAAAAAAATGAATATTTTTTAATGTTCTCAATCGATTTCAATAATTTTGAATAAACACAATTTGAAAATTTTTTTTGGTGATCTCTGTTTTTACGCGAATGCCATCAATTTTTATCAAGCTATTCAATCATACCACTGGACTGTTAAGCAAGCTGTTTTAAGCAAGTGCTTTACAGGGAAGCTCCCTATTGCTGTCAATATTAAATGATGAAGAGTTGCTTGCTTAGCAGCCCAGTCAACACCACCTCTGTTGAAATTGATTGAGAACATTAAAAAATATTCATTTTTTTAATTAAAAATTTCCTGTTTTTACACAAATTTTTTTTCTCATTCTTTTATGGTTTGTTATGAAATCTATACGTTTTACTGGTTATCTTTAAAATTTCAAAGAGATTTGAATCAAGTGAATGAAAAAATACTTTTTCAAAAACAACGCTTTTGAATTTTTTTCCTAGCTTTACACGAGTTTTTTCATATGGCGCCCTCTCTTGAGCAAACAAACAAACATAAACCAAATATTTCGTATTAATTTCCCGTCCCCCCTTTGGATTTTTTGAAAAATTCTTTTAGATTCATGCATTGTCACCAACTCTACGTATGTGTACAAAATTTCAGCAAGATCGGACTAATGGAAGGGGTTGATCACAAGATTTCATCCACCAAACACGACCCAAACGGCGAAAGTTATACAAGCGTTGTAATAATAATAATAATAAAAATAAAAATTAGCTTGAGATATGAATTTTTAAACAAAACGTACCAAAAAAAATGAATTTGTTTATAACTTTTTAACAAATGGAAATTTTTCAAAAATATTTTGGGAATTTTAATACTCCATTAGATACTACCAGGGATGGATGAAAGTTTCATCTATCCCTGGTACTACCAAATTATAATAAAAGTTTTAAATTGCACGACATGCTTTTTTTGAGGGGCCCACTTCAGGAATTCTTACCCTGGAGGAAAAGACCCTTAAAAATTAGAATTTTATTAAACGTTTGCTAAAGAATTATCGAATTTACCAAAAAAAAACCCCATCAAAAACATCGGATTACTAAATTTCTTACCAAACTCCCTTTAAAAAGTTGAAATTTTACTAATTTTTTGCATCTACCTGTGGATGAGCTCGTTGCCCGCACGAGGGCGCTGCCATCCCCGTGACGTCAGGGTCCTATATCCATGGATTCTGCATACGTTGACTTGAAATCAGAGACCATGTAAGATTGCTAGGCTTTGGAGGAAGGTTTCTGGATTGAGTATGGGCTCGTGTTTCGCGAGTTTACAAAATCACTGTTTGCTTTCAATAAAACAATAGATGATGGTAATGGTGGTGATGTTGTCCTTCATGAGTAAAAAGGAAATTGTTTCCCAACTTCGTTTCGAATGTAACTCTGCCTCGTCCTCCTCCTATCATGTTACGCAACGGTCAATGAATGTTATCACTAAACACATGATAGCACTTTGGTTACTTTTTTTTTTCCTTTATTTCTTCTTTTCTTTCCTAATTAGGTTTATTGACATTAGGCTGCGAGAAGACGTCCATTGGGAATACACGTACGTACGTAGTAGTTGAGAGTTGCTTTCCTTTGAGAGTTTGTTGAGAGTTTTTGAAAGCGCAGTGCAGTTGATTGGTAAAAGTTCAGTTTATTGGCCAACTTGGTCGCGTTCACACTTTGAATTGAGTATCGTATCCTCTCTTCTTAAAGGTAAATTCTATGGTCACACATGATTTGGCTTAAAACGAAAGATTTATTTAACATTTAAAAGCACCTGCCATATCCTTTTTAGAGGGCACAAAGGGACGAATAAAACGTACAATGGTACAACAATTTAACAAACATAAATGAACACAAACTTGTAAAGAATTGTTAGTGACTAGGGCAACAGTAAAGTGTGGTTCCCACATGCGTAAAACAATGGCAGAAACCACAAAGCAGAAAATTTTTTTGACGTCACTTCCTGCTCTCTTCATTCTGTCTGTCCGACAAAAAAATCTCTTATCTTTGTCGGCTATGACTCAATCCAACTCGAAGAAAACAGGAGTTTTCTGTCAGGCAGAAAGACGAAAGCAGGAAGTGACGTCCGAATTTTCTGCCTTGTGGTTTCTGCCGTTGTTTTTATGCATGTGGGAACCAGGCTTAAGTTGACAATTTCAGTGGTTACAGGTAACTGGTGTTCACTATGATTCTAAATGTTTGGCTAATGGTGCTATAGTGACAATGTTGGTGGGGAGGCTGTTCAGGGTAAAGCACATGTTAGGGTAGAAAGAGAAATGAAAATCATAATGAGTTTGTAAGAGCTTAATTTTGCAATTGTGGTTGTGTCTAGCAATATAATCTGGGGGGATGAAAGAAATTTCTAGGATCGACTACGATGGAACTGTAGTATATATCATAGAAGGCGAAAGTTGATGCCAATGTCTTCTCACTTCTAATGGCCAACAGTGTAGTTTATTCATAAGATTGCTGATGCAGTACCAGTAGGTCCAATCTGAGAACATAGCACCGCATGTGTTTCTTTGGATGGATTCCATTTTAGTTGTCGTGTGAGTGTAAGGACAGTAGGCTACAACCATATATTCCATATGTGGACAGACAAGTTGGATTCTGGGAGGGGCATTTTTCAATGAACAAGAGATAAAATGAGTACTTGCACGAATTTGTTGTAGACTTTGCCAGTTTGGGCATCCCACCACATGTCGCTACTCGTACGAATCTTTTATCAAAATCTCTTATCACTTAGCATATTAGAAAAAATTTTTTAGCTTGAATTCAAAATTAGTAAAACGTATGAGAAACGTTCATTCTCACTCTCCCTCCCCTACAATCAAGATGGACAACATTTTTCTGGTCCTTGTGACATCACAAGATAGGAGTGTGAAGGAGCTTCAGAATCATGAATTACAAAACCAAGCTTTCTATCAGCTTGTGTTTTTACAAACCCAATCTGTTTTGCATGAGAACAGTTCGAACATGTTTTGCATAGGAAGTAGGTTAACAAACTCGTGTGGATATGGAAGAAACAAGAGGAAACCACTATTCCACATAAGATATTTAATAGGATGAATGCACATTTCGGCAGCCAAGTTGTCTTCTTCAGCATACAAGGGAAGCTTGGCTGCTGAAATGTGCATTCATCCTATTAAATATTTTATGTGGAGTAGTGGTTTCCTCGTGTTTCTTCTAACATCCGAGCCACAGTATCTGGCTCTTTTTATTTAATGCTCTTGTGGATTTGTTTGAGACTGGAATCAAAAGTACATTTTTGGGCGATAAAATTCCCAGCAGGTTCTCGTGGTGGGAAATGAAGTAGTCTTCCGCTGATTTCCGAGCATGTTTTCGATTTCCAGGGCATTTTTTTTTTTTAATAAAGTATTTATGAAACCAACATATTTTGACTGATTAAAGTTAAAATGCAAAAAAAATAACCAAATGTTTATGTAAAATTTACCATTAATACTTAATCATTTATTATCATTATTATTATTTGCAAATTATTTAAGGAATTCACACAAGTATAAAAACATGAAAGCCCCATGTCAGCATAATATACCATGACATGAATATCCAAGAATGGAGAAACAGGTTGCCCATAGCTGGTATTCATCAGTGCAGAGCTTTTGTATTTTTTTTTTCCTGCATGAATTTCTTAATAATAACCTACAAAGTACAGGGTGTTTCAAACTGAATATCGGGGTTTTGAGGCTTCGTAGTATTTATTCCATTTAACTTAGTTATAAATAATACATTAAATGAAAGAACAACTCAAACAGTTTTGTTGGTACACCTGTGCGCATGCTCATGCACTGTTTCCTCTTCCGTTAGAAAGCAACTGTAACTGGCGTTTTTTTATCTTGATGCGCTAGAACTATAGTTCTTTCCTCAATTGGAAGAAGCTGAACCAGAGAAATTTATTTGGCAGCAAGATGGTGCGCTGCCTCACTGGCAAAACTCTGTAAGCAATTGGTTAAACGTCGTCGTACCCGAGTGCTGGATTGGCCGCAAGGGGCCGAATGGCAGAGCTTGTTTTGCATGGCCTCCACGATCACTCGATCTGACTGTGTGCGATTTTTGCCTGTGGGGGTTCATAAAGGAAAATGTATGTGCCTCTGCTACCAGCTGACTTACCCGACTTAATAAACAGGATTGAAGCACTTGTTGCAACAATTACTCCAGAGACACTGATCAAGGTTTGGGAAGAACTCTCCTATCGACTCGATGTGTGCCGTGTGACGACGGTGTTCACATTGAACTCTTGTAGGGAAAACTGTTTGAGTTGCTCTTTCATTTGATGTATCAGGTTGTTGCAAAAGTTTCTTCCGGCTCTAAAACCCGTGCTCAAGAAGGGCTCATTTTCCGAAGGGGGATTTCATGTGTTTTCAAACAAATTATTGCATTCGACTCCTGAATATCTTTGCTATTTTACGTCCAAGAATCAACTTTCTGACTATACATCTGTGAGTGTCATCAATGCTCCGAAACGGACCTTTCACGTGAGCATATTCGAGCAATAATCATCTATGAGTATTCTGGAAAGATCAGTGCTGCGCAATGTCACCGAAACATTTTCCAACGTTTAGGTGATGGCACTGTTAGTTAACGTACAATAGAAGAATGGTATCACCGGTTCAGATGCGGAGATAGCACTCTTCAAGATGCACCTCTCTGGTCGGCCAATCATGATTTCAGATGGTGATCTACGCGAAGCAATTGATGAAGATCACAATGTAACAACAAGGGAACTCTAAGAACAGTTGAAGGTTCACTTTTCAACCATTGCCCGGCATCTGTATGAGCTGAATCTATCATTCAAGTCCAATCGTTTTTGTGTTGGAATAAAAATCAGGAAAAAACTTTTGCAACAACCTGATATTATTTATAACTGTAAATTAAATGGAATAAACACTACGAAGCCTCAAAACCCTGATATTAATTTTGAAACTCCCTGAAAGTTAAACATTCAAAATAAACATATATTTAATCCAGGAAAAAATAAGCTTGAAACTGGTATACATGTAATTAGAATATGACCGAACACTAGTTTAAAGTAATAGGATAACTTGGTTAAACATTTAAAAACAATGTTAAACAAACAAAATAGAACTAATTTTTTTTTTTTTTTTAATAATTACAGCATCTCCATTTGCTTTGACTAGAACTTGTAATCATTTAGGCATATAGCCTACAAGTGCAGCATACCTTTGTTTCAGGATACATGGTCACAGTTTTCTTAAACATGCTGTCATGTTTATTTCTTGGAGCTTCCAATTGGAGTTTTTTTTGTTTTTTTTTTTTAAATGGGGGACCTTCATGAGGCAGTTTTGATAGCTTCTCATAGATGGTGCATTTGTACTATCAGCCATAGAGTAATCAGTTAATGCAAGATTTTAAGTGCAGCAGACTTTATTATCACATGTTTGATTTATATTTATTTACTAGCAAAGGTACCCGGCATTGCCCGGGATAATTACACTTGTAGGTAAACAGAACAATCTCAAAAAATTAAATTAAATTTTGCAATATCTTAAAAATAAACACATGAAAATGCTTAGAATTAATACAGTAAAAATTCTTAATGAAAACTCAAAAAAAAATTTTTAAAGGCTCACAATGAATGGACCTCTCCAATAATTTCTTACTCACGTAATCTTACTTCAGATGTACACTTGATGTTGTTGCAATTTCCACTCTTTTCTCGAAGTGTTGAAGCAAAACTTGGCCATTCTCACTTTGTGTAGTCTAGCAGTCGCCGATTCTTCTATTTACTTGCTTCCCATTTGCTCAATACAGCACGGAACTAAAGGAGCGCTTCCTCTGTCGTCTTTCCACTCTTTCTCAATAGTCTGCTAACTCTTCATTATATCCAGTTACTGATCATTTTTAAAGATTTTCAAGAAATTGTTAAGTACTAAGAAAAACCTGAATAACAGGAATTCTATGCATTGTTACAAATTGAAACTTATCCATATTGCATCATCATTTTATGTTCATTGTTATAATTCTTGGAAAGATTGCTTTAACATTACATCATTCTGTGCTCATTGTTATTGGTGAATTGCGTGTTGATACCATTGTTGATGCGAACACGCTGGGTCTATTGTTGCACAAACTTTGCCTTGCATTGTTAGTCATGAGATATACAGGGTAGTCCATAAGTCTGTCCCCCCCCCCCTTTTATTTTTTGAACCGAAGCAGATATATCAACTTTGATGAATCCAATGAATAGGAAGTTGTGGGTGGCCTATCCCATGGTGCACTTTTCATCATCCCAGATATGCAAATTAGGACACATTCAAAATTTATCTCAAAAACCGTAACGGATAGAGAAAAAAACCCAATTGCAAACTTGTTCAGCATAAAAAAACAAACAAAACAAAAAAAAATCCAAATCCAAATTGGATTCATCAAAATTGACATATCTGCTTAGGTTCAAAAAATAAAAGGGGGGGACAGACTTATGGACCACCCTGTATATTGTTGGTCCATGCAGTGTGGGTGTGAATTGCGTGCTGATACCATTGTTGATACCTATTGTTGTACAAACTTTGCCTTGCATTGTTGGTCATGAGATATTTCTCATTAATATGCCTTGCCATAACCATGAATATCGATTTTTTATCAATAATTATTATTTTTCCGAAATCTGAGGTAGACTGCGACCTTCCTCATGCTTTGAAGGTCAATATGCAAAATTTCATCAAGATCAATAAAACTGTAGATTTGCATAAGAAACAAACAAACCCACAAACAAACAGACCCACAAACATCCTTCTTTATATATATAGAAGATTATTTTAAAATAAATACTTTTTTTGACTAAAAGAAAATTATTTCTAAAAGTGATGGTAAAATTTTTTATATTTTCAAAAACAGAATTGTCAAATGGGATCAAACAAACATTAAACAATTTTTTTCAAGATTAATTTTTTAACCATAAATTATCCTTAATTAAATAATAAATACTTTTCATGACAATCAAGTGCAAAATGAACATTTTTCATTAACTCTCCATGCACCAAACATACTTGTAATCTTGACTTATTTAAATAAAGTAAATTTCTCAGTGAATCATGTTCTAATCTAAGTGCATTGTGTACAGAATCTGTTTTTATGAGTCTTGGTCCATTGGATCTGTTGGTTCACTTGCACAGTTTCATCTTCAAGAACCTCAGCTGCATTAGATATTTCTCTGCAGCTTTGCTCGTGGGTTTATCTCACAGAAATCCATGGAAACTAACCTTTGGACTTTCATTTGAGTTGTGATGCGTGCAGCTTACTGCAAAATAACTTTTTGGCATTTTAATTGATTTTTTTTTCTCCTCCACTCTCAAACTGTATCTACGAGCATGTTTTCAGCGAGTTGTCTGCTACAGATCACCTGACCAGAGGAGGCAATACAACGCGCGACTTCAACTTGATCCTATCTGTATGTGCATGCTGAATAAAGGCCAAATAGAGTCATATTATATGTATGTTAATTAATGAAAGCATTGATGTTTATATCTATTTGTGATTATAGAGAGATATTTGCAATTGAAATACCGCTTCCCGACACCTTCTCCAAACATGCAGTCCTTCCCAGTGACTGAATTTGCATATTTTACAGAACGTTCAAGCAGCATTTAGCAGAGAATAGCTCACAAATGCCATACACTTAGGCCTGTGTCTACAGAAAATACAGATTAATCAGTGAATAGCACACACTCATCCAATCATCGTGCACCCAAAGCTGTTCTTTGCACCATTTCATTCATAGCGGATGCTGCTTACAAGACCCTGGCACAAAGTTGTTGACCGAGACTCTGTATGCTTTCCACAGCATGTGATTTTTTTTTTTTTTAAATGAAGAATCGGCTTTTAACCTTTATTAAGTTTCAGTTTTCCTAGATTTAATTATTGTACTTAGGCTTTTGCTTATTCGGAGGCAATTGGAGTTTTGCTTTTTGGTATGGTCTTTTCTATTAGATCATTCCAGTTAAATTATTAAATTTTTAAAAAGAAAATATTAAAAAAAAAAAAAAAAAAAATCTTAAATGCTGACTTCAGTATTCCAGTGAAAATAATTTTTGTCTATTTCAGAAATAAAAAATGTCGCTGAAGACGTGCTTACCTACTGTGAAGCATTTCTCCTTTGGATGTCGTACAATCTTGCTTCCTTCTCATTCTGCCCTTTTGATGCCATCTAGAATAAATCTCACTGTAGAGCTACGTAACAGCACTTTTACAGATCCTGATTTGGCAAATGTTAAACCTTTTGCAGACATTCCTGGTATTAAAGGAATTTTTAGCAGCTTAATTACAGCATGCAAGTTTCTTCCTGTTATAGGTATGCAGATTATCTAATGTCAAAATTAAAAAAAAAAAATTAAACTTTTTCTGATGAATTTTTATGAAATTATTTCATAAGCTTTTAAGAGTTTCAATAAAAAAAGAAAAAAATTGAAATAACTGGGCCTTTAGAAATGCTAATAATTCATTGAGCATTCTGGTTTTTCCCGTCAACATGAAAATTTTGAGTTTATTTCTTTACGTTGCTTTTAAAATAATTACTTACAAATTTCCATTCAGAGAATACCACTTCATGGAGGATAATTTCACCTCACAATCTTGTGATTGAATGACTGTTATATTTTTAATGCTGTGTCATTTGCTGTAGAGAGCAGAGAGAAAGCGAGCTCTGAAATTGATGTCAACTTGTAAAGCAGTTGCTGAAGCTGAATTGAGTATTGAAAGCGATGGTCCTGATAAAATTTACAACTGGAAATTTATATAGACCAAGTATAAGGGGAAGTCAGTAAGTAAATGACAAATAGAAATGAAACTATGTAACAGTAATGACTTGAAAACTTTTCTTTTCTCCCATCTTTTCACAAGCTCCTCAAAACAGGAGCATAAAATTCTTTGGGCACTGTCTGAACCAGGAGGTGAATTCCCTTTGCACAGCTTCTTCGCTGGGAAAGTAATGTTCAGTTTTCTGGGATCACTAAGGCAAAAAATGTATTGCTTACCACATTCCAGCAGCGAGCGTAAACTGTAAATGCCGACTCGTATTGTAACATCCTCATGAAACTTTGCAGTGTTATTCAACAGGAAGCAACCAGAACATCATAGGCATGTTGGTATTGCATGATAATGCACGTCCTCCTATTGCCAACAAGACAACAGAGATGCTGCGGAAGTTCAATTGGGAAGTTTTTGAGCATCCACTGTATAGCCCTAACCTTGCTCCAAGCGACTTCCATTTGTTCGGGGCATGGATGCTTGTGTTTGTCCTGGGCTGCGTACAGAAAAAGGCGCAAAATGACCTTAGTAGTCGATGCCTAAATTTCTAGACCCCCCCCCCCCCATTTGTTCGGCTGCAAGCTGTACAAAATTAATTCACAGCCTGTATCAAACAGCAACTCAAAGAATTTATGCTGCTGGTTTTGAGGGGGCTTGTAAAATGATGAAACAAGTGCCTCAATGCATAGGAAGATTATCGGTGAAATAAAAGTAGCTTTCAAACAGTATTTGTATTTGTTTTATTTCCATATCCATTTGCAACAACATACTTACTGGTTTCCCCTCGTAATAAAGAACAAAAAAGACACCTTTTTCTTAGAAATTTTTATAAGGGGAGATTGAAGGTAAATTTTATGTTTTTTTATAACTGTTTAACACTCCAGAGGTAGCACCAGATCTCAGGGACTGCATCACTACATTTTTGTGAATATCTTCTCATGAATTTAAAAGAAACAAATGACCACTTCTGTAATCTTCCATTTTGGACTCTTCTAGAAGTCAGTGTGTCTGAATCCGTGATTGCATGCATATTGTCGCATATAACAATTTGCAGTCTCAGGGATCGCACACCACCGACTTCGTTACTAAAAAGTTTTGATGTAAAAGACATTTATTTTACTTTTTAATTTTCATTACCTAAACATTTTCTCCAGTTAATTCCCAATATACTTTTTGTTTATATTTTCCTTTTATTTGAAAACAAATATTTGGAGAAATTGCAATATGCAAAGAATGCAAAAATACTAATACTGTTTCTAAATTTCAAGAGTAAAAAAACATTTCTATAAATATAAATTCATATACATTGAACCTATGTTTTTACTAGTTTTGAATAAAATAATTTTAAATATCGAGAACATTTTTTTTTTAGTTATTTTCTAATAAATAAACAGCATCTTTTATCCTTCGAGAAATGATTGCTATCTTTCATTTTTATAAAAATAGTGCAAAATACAAATTTTAAACTATAAAAGCCTTTCCTGATTTATTCAAGTCTATACTCTGTCTCACTATATGAAAAAAAAGTTGCAAGGCCGTGTGGGAAAGCATGTCACTACTTTTTCACCTTCGCCCCATAGTCTCCGACTGCGCACGCCTAGTGCTCAAAAACATGAAGTACTTTTCAGTTTCATTTTAGCCACTATGGTTTCGGTTTCTTTTTTATTGGCTGCACGTTGATCTGAATGAGATGACAATTGGAAACGTGGCTTTCCCATCTGCCTTGCAGCTTTTTTCATATAGTGACACAGACTTTAATTTTGAGGGAAAAAGAAAGGTTTTTAAATATCTTTCGAAAAGTTGCATTTTTTTAGATAGTATTGAAAAGTTTTTTGAGATTTTCCATTAACAATGAAGTAAATTAAGTTACAGGTACAAGAAAAATCATAAATTTTATTTTTGAACATTAAAAAGAAGTTGTTTCATAATGCAATCTCATAGACCGTGCACCACTATCCGTATTACAAACACCCACTCCACCTCTGGAGTGTCAAACAAAAGATGAAGGTATCAATAATCACTTAGTATACTAGAAAAATTTTCAATTCAAACTCAAAATTAATAATCACTTAATGAAAAACCTTGGATCTCTCTCTCTCCTTGTGATTGAGCCGAATGACGTTACAAGGTATCAAAGAAAGCAAAGGTCATCGGAATTATGAATTGGAGTGCTGAAGTTTCTATCAGTTTGTATTTTTACACACCCAAACAGTACAGTGTGAACGTACAGGAAACAGGTTAGCAAAATTTTATGATATGTAGAGTCATTCAAGACTACAACCAAAAGTACCGTATTTATTCGTGTACAGTGTGCAATGCGAAAAACTTTGACATAAAAAAAAAAATTCCATCTGACGAACCTCAGACGAAACTAGCGTGTATTTAATATACTTAGCAGTCCATTATACACCATATTTTACTATTTATGCAATATACAGTACATTAATTCATTTTTTCCTCAATTTCCCAATCACTTTAAGGCTAGTGGTATGTACGATCATTTATTTCGATAATAAACAAAATAGCATCACTCATATCCTAGTCACATGATCAATCGTCATCGTTTGTTTTACATTTGTTTGAAATGACCAATTATCATAATAAACTAGAAATATCACCAATAAAAGGAAATCGTAAATTTGCTGAAAATGAGATTGTTAGTGCAGATTTATTTAGTACTGTATTATTTTAATATCTTTAAGGAATTTTTAAATAAACAATTTAAAAAGGAAACTGAAATTACACCTGTGTAGATGCCGAAAATTTAAGAAACCGTCAATTAAATATTATCTCGTCTTTGTACAAATTTAAATAAACTCTGATTGTATTTTGCTTTACTTTTTTTTTTTTTATATCATGAGTCATGTTACAAGGGCATTGTCGCCCAACATTCACAATTGTTCATTGGCGATGGCAATGCAAGCACTAATGGACAGGTGAATGGAATTCAGTACATTGCACACAGAAATCCCATCATATGCAATGAGTCAAAAATCACATTATACACGAGTTGCATTATACATGAATAAATGCGTTACTTCAGAAAATTCATAGCAGGTTCTTGCACCAGAAGATGATGTAATGTTCCGCTGTTTTCCTCGAGCAGGAAAGAAAGGACAGAGAGGAAATTTTTAATTTTCCAATACACTTTTTCCTAATAAATTATTAGGTTAAACCAAAAACTTTTGATTGAGATATACTTTAATTGATTAAAAAATATGGAGAAATACTTTTTAAGATATATTTTGAATTTATATATGTATTGTGCATTACCCCCCCCCCCCATTAATATCTAAAATTGCATTGGGCATGATTAATGTTATTTTTTTTTAACAGGAGAATTTAGAAATGGGATAGAGCGTCTAAATGAACTTCATAAACAACGCCACGACCTTTATGGAGATATCTATCGCATAGACTTATTCGGTACTAAATTAGTTATGGTCCATGATCCAGATGACATTCGAAAAGTTTATCGTCACGAAGGTCAACATCCTCATCGAATAATGTTACATGGGTTAAAGGAATACAGAGACAATTTACAGAGGGTCTATCCTTCATCAGGGATTCTTACTGAGTATGAAAGGACCTTATTTTTTTCTGTTTTAGTTATCATACAGTATAATCCACTTAAGACAAAATCCAAGGGGACAAGATTTTATTTCATAATAACCAAAGAGTTTTATACTGTAATAAGGAGGTTTGGGGCAGTAAATAATTTCATGTTAAGTGAAATTTTGTATTAAGCAGATTACAGTAAAACCCCGTTACAATGTATTTCATTTTAACGTACATTTCAGAATAACGTACAAATTTCAAATCCCCTTCCCAAACGTAGGTATTTTAATGCTAAAAAGTTTCAGAATAACGTACCTCACTTTAACGTACATTTCAGAATAACGTACTAATTTTACATCCCCTTGGTTAAATTATCCCTTCAGTACAACGTACATCGTTCACATGTCTTGCACTGATTGGTCAATGCAGCCCATGCGAAAGCTGCAACTGGGCCAATGGGCTAATTAAGCCGAGTCCACATTTCATTGGTTGGTCAGTAACCCGGAAATCTCTGCATGCTACTCAATCTAGCATGTTTGATTGTCGATTGTCGCATGCGATCGGGATAGGTACGGGAATGTAACCGGGAAAAGTCAGGGAATTTTTCATTTCAACATTTCACTACATATTGTATATCCTATAGTGTATTTGTATTGAATAAAATAAAATGCATTCATGTATTCTTATGTTTTTCTATGAATATATGCATTTTTCACAAGCCCCCCCAGTTTCAGTATAACGTACACCTCAGAATAACGTACAAATTTCCAGGTCCCTTGAAGTATGTTGTAACGAGGTTTTACTGTATATTGTATTTAAATTGGAATAAGATATCCATTTCTGAACGTGTACCATTGAACCAATTTCGACTGTCATTAATTTTTCATTTTACAGTATTCTTTCATTAACAGTTGTTTAATATATTACACGCAATATCTTAACACACAATATCTGATTATCCCTGTAATCAAACTGGCACTAGACTATTTTGCCCTCTATGTAAGACCTAATCAAGGTCAATGTATGTGCGTGCCACGTCGTGGAAATTTTTGTTCCTTTTTTTTTCATATTACGGTAATACATTTACCTTATGTTGGAACATTAAATCTAGATCATGTTTATTAATTTATTAAATCTTTATTTTGATCTTTTATTTTTTGATACTTTTATAATGCTAACTGTTTAATAAAACACAAACATTTGTTGTAATATTTACAGGGTGGTTATAAAATAAGTTCGCCTACTCAGAGCCCTCTAGAGCCCAATCAAATGAACCGATTGTGATGCAAATTGAAATGTAGGCTATTCAGACTATGAGGGAGAGAATTCCGGAAAGAAAAAAATTAGTGCAAATTTTCACCACCAGACTGACTTCTCTGCAAATTCTGGCGAGAATGATTGTTGATGACCTGTGGCCGTTGAACATTGTATTGTCAGACGAAGCACATTTCACCCTAGAAGGAGGGGTGAAAATGCAGAACTGCCGCATAATGGTGCCTCGCTCCCCCATGTCATGCATGAAAAGCCATTGCATTCTGAATACCTCACTGTATGGTGTTGATTCTCCGCTGATTTTATTCTAGGTCCCTTTTTCTTTGAGAAAGTGACACAACGAGACCTGTAAGATATTCTGTGACAAGTGCACGGTATTGTGAACTTCTTATATTATGTGATTCCTGCCTTGCAAGAACGACGATGCTTGGAAACCACTGTCTTCGTGCAAGATGGAGCACCTCCTCATGTAGGTCGACACTTGAAGGAACTGCTTCGTGCCAACTCTGGAGATGATATTGTGATCTCTAGAAGTTTTCCAGATGCATGGCCTCCAAGTTCTCCAGATTTGAACCCGGGCGGTTTTTGGCTCTGGGGATATTTGAAAGATCGGGTCTATCAACAAAGCGTACGGACTGTGCCTGAGCTGAAAGCCACCATTAGATGACATGTCTCAGACATTCCCCGGGAAACGCTTCATGCAACAATTGATCGTGCTGTGCTACGCTTCCAATATGTCATTGACGCAGGGGGCAGACATATTGCATAATGAAACAAAAACAATAAAACTAGGTTTAAAATCTCCATTTGTCATTCCACAGTAACACATTTTCACCTGGTGGTGAAAATTTGCACTAATTTTTTTCTTTCCGGAATTCTCTCCCCCATGGTCTGAATAGCCTACATTTCAATTTGCATCACAATCGGTTCATTAGATTGGGCTCTAGAGGGCTCTGAGTAGGTGAACTTATTTTATAACCACCCTGTATTTAATGGTATTGAAATTTAATATATTTTGATTGATTTTATCTTTCTCCACAATTTTTTAATCAGAAATGGCATCAAATGGTTCAACATCAGATCTCAAGTCCAGGTTCCCATGTTGCGACCACAGATTGTCGAGACATACTTGTCTGGCATGGATGAAGTTTCAGAAGATTTTATAAAACATATGAAAGGTTTACGTGACTCAAAAAAGGAAATTCCAAATTACTTAAATGAATTATATAAGTGGGCTCTGGAATGTAAGCAGTAATTATTTTGATAATATTTCTCCGTACATGTTATGAATTTAATAATATTTCTCGTAGTTTACTTTTGATAGCTATAGGACTGGTGGCTTTTAACACTCGTCTCGGTTGCTTAAATGCTGGTGAGCAGATAACCTCAGAAACACAGCTTTTAATAAAAGCTGTTGGTAAATCCATGGAGAATGTATCAAAATTAGAATTTGGTGTACCACTTTGGAAGTATTTTCCCTCAAGAGCATATAAAGAGTTTTGTGAAGCCCAGGATTTCATTTTCAAGTTTGTTTTGCTGTTTCTTAATTTGCTTGTGTTGCTATCTCTTCAAAATTAATTATAAAGCAAGATATTACTTCATTGCATTTATTTCAGCAAAAACAAAATTAAATAATGCATGTGTCTCATGGTGACTGTTCTATTGATTTCAGGATCACACTGTATATTTCACTAAATGAATTAAGGGTACTGACAAGGGAATCATCCGAATCTGTATCTCACAGTTTCACAGCAAATTGAAATATTTTACTCACCTAAAGCTACTATTGAAGCTTGCAAAATAGAGAAATCACATGGTTTTGTTTCTTTCAAAATAAACTCCAAAAATGATAAAATTTGAGCACACACAGCCTTACAAAGACCCCATTATTATGCCATCGTTAAAACTGTGCATGTATTAATGCACTTCATGGAACTTCTTCCTACGCACGTCAGAAAGTTCACATGAAAGCAATGGAACTATTTCCTACGAAGGAACAGGAGACGACAATTGAATAGATTCTGAAGTTTCTAAACGAATTTTTATTTTTTAAAAATATATTATTAAAATTAGCCAATTGCCATTCAGAAAAAAAAAATGTGTATAGTAATTAATAACTGTTTCTTTAATTTATTATTTTATTTTATTAATTAATTAATTCGGTAGCCTTCATAAATTTTCCGAGGCTTCATGTATTCACAAGTGAAACAAGGGAAGGACTGTCAAATGATATAAGGTTGGTAAGGGGGGGGGGGGGGGGGATGTATTGCGGTGCTTTATAATTTTATTTTAAAAAAAGATATTCATGGATGTTTACCTCATCTTATAAATTATTTTGAGTCGAATAATTGTACATCAAAATTAAGGTTTTGTGTTTAATGACATGGCTGTGAATGTGATTCTTTGGTGACCGCCGTTAATGATTTTTGCTTTCCCTTTACCGCTACTTTTTTTTTTTTTTCTTTTCTTTTCACTTCTGCTATCACCACTACGCAGTGCCATCGCTTTCAAAGTATAATTGGGCACAAACAAAGAATTCCATGTACAGGTTCGGATGCTTTCCCTTGTGAGTGTTATAAAAACAAGACTGAAAAGTACTTTTCTGTTTCTGAAATAATAAAATAGTGAAGTTGATGGAGGCCTTGCAGTAAATACAGAAAGAAAACGTACAGAATTTCTGACCAGTTTTGCTTATTATTCCTGGCTTTGTCAAGGATATACCCTTGACCCTTAGCAAAAATGTTTATTCTTAACAAAGGTATACACTTAACAAAGCCAGGAGTAAAAAAAAAACCGGCCGGAATTTGTGTGCGTTTTCTTTCTTGCTATGTACAGAGAACTCTCCATTTCATAACATAATAAAATAAGTGATGAAATAATATGCATGATGATTTTATCTGATCAATTTAACATTATTGACTTTTTTTCAGGGTGGAAGTTGATGAAAAATTAATATTTGGTTTTATTAATTTTGCTGATAAAATTTTCATATTTATAGAATTGCTTTGAAGTACTTTAACCAAACAATTGAAGAAATACAAAAAAATAAAGACAATGTTTCCACAGGTGGAATTCTTGGAGTTTATATTAGAAATAGAAAGCTTGATGAGAAAGAAATCAGAACTTTCATGATGGATCTTTTGCAAGCTGGAATTGATACAGTTGAGTGAGTTTAAAATACAGTCGAAACCTGTTATTACAAAATTCAGTGCCCACATAAGAGTCATAGAGTTAATAAAACATTCAGATTTCAATTAAAAATGAACAATAAAATGAAAACTTATTTGCTTAAACCACGTTATTAAGGCCTCTTCTATATCCTCGGTGAAATAAAAATACAACGAATAGATTTATGAATAGTCCAAATTGCAAATTTGTATGCACTGTTTCTGTAAGAACTAATTAGAATTTACTGTTATCTAATTTTTTTAATTTTTTATTTTTATATATAGAAAAGAAGGACAGGACACAAAAGCCCTGGAATAAATCAAAAGTTGACAGTTATTTTCAGGGTCTTACCACAGTGTTAGGCTCTGTGACCAATTTCATTTTTTTTTTTTTTTTTCCGTATTATCCGGTCTTTGGTATAACAAAAATCCTATTAAATGATCAATTTTATATAGAAACAAGGATCATACATGGGGACAGGCCCCGAGAAAATTTCGTTTTAAGCAGGATTTTGTAATAACGGAGTTCAACTTTTTATATTTCGAAAATAGTCTATAACTTCAGTATGTCCAGGCAAAGTTGGAATGGGTGTGGCCTGGCGTTGGTTATCTTACTCATGACAGTCACTAATTCGCATGTAATTTTGGGGTTTCTTCATTATCTACGTAAACATTAGTTAGTTAGTTAGCATTCACACTTTTTTTTTATAATTTAAAGTGTAGCAATGCTACACACAACCTAATTTGACCATCAAATAAAGCTTAATTATGTTATAAAATGCTCTATAATTAAAATATGATCAATTGCATGATCATACCTTTTTCTGATTGGCCAATTCAGAACTTCTGAGGCTCCACCTACTCCAACACTTGCTTGAATGACCTATAATAAAAAGTGCTGGATTAAGATTGAAAAGAGTATTGTGCATGAGTGTAGTAGACTTGAAAACTCTTTAAGAATATCAGGGGATTAAAATTTTGCTTGCATTATCCGGTTTTTGTTGTATCAGCTAATGAAAGGAAATCCAGATGGTGTTGTATTATGAATCAAGCCTACAACCAGATTGTTAAAATTTATCATCATTCATTTATTTCAGATAAATACTTGGTTACTGAAGTTTGTTTACATGAATCAATACACTCACTCACCAAAAGTCATGGCACACCCCTCCAGTCAGTTCCCTGTCCATAATGAGACATATCCCGCTGTTTCCATTCTTGGAATGCAGGTGCACAGGACTGTAAGCAAAACTAGCTACAGAAATGACAGCATGCCGAGAGCTATCTGCATTTGAATGGGGGATGATTGTTGGTGCCAGATAAATGGGTGCCTCAATATCAGATGTAGTCAAACACCTTGCAATTTTCCTGTACAGCCGTTGCAAGGGTCTATCGAGAGTACACCCAATGAGGGGTTACAGCCCATGTCGGATAGCGGACGGGCTGCCCACGCCTCATCGATGCCAGAGGTGTTCGCTGGGTCACCCAGCTTGCAACTGCTGACCGAAGAGCGACAGCGGGCTAAATCACTGTGTGGTACAACCAGGGACATCCCACAACTGTGTCCGTGACGACAATTCGGCAAACCTTGGCAGCTGCAGGCTTTGGGAGCAGGAGGCCACGACAGGTGCCACTCTTGACAGCTGCACATCGTCAGCAACGCCAACATCGACATTGGACCGCTGAGGACTGGCGAAGGGTTGCCTGGTCCGACGAGTCACGGCTTCAGCTGTATCGGGCCAATGGTCGTGTCTGTTTGTAAAAGCTTTTCTCTACAGCATCAAGAATTGTTATAACTTCTGATCCAGCATAAGATCATTATGTTTCTTCTTTCGTGATATAGCCATGTCGATAATGTGATGAAACAATGAAATATAATGAAACATGAAATAGTGAACAGGGCTGTAAATAGTGCAAATTCTAATCAATGCATAGAAATCCCCATGTTTGTATAAACACTGAAAACCGGTCAGAATTCCCAGATACAAATCCATGGTCACCTTGATCATTTACACTAAAAGAACTGATCAGAATTTGCAGGTATGGAATAACACGTGCATCCTTGTTATTTTTTTTTTGTCAAATGCCGAAACTAGTTGGTACTGTTTCTTGTTTTTGTTATAATGTTGTACTGTAAGGTCTCTTTTCATTTACCGTAGTTTTTAAACACAGTATAGAGAAAATTAACCTCACAGATTTTATAATAAAGATCTCAAATATTGTAATAATAATAAAAAAATATTTACTATAAAGATTGCATTTTTGGTTGAATTACATATTATCCGGAATGAGATTAAAAAAAATATTTATACAGTCAACACCTGAGAT
>JAHWFO010003745.1:545893-565437 GCA_023313115.1 Rhysida immarginata
CCAGTTTTTCTTTCGTTGGACAGAGTATAAATGAGTTACAATGAAAACGCATTGAGGAATCAATACATATAATCATTGCGAATGTATATTAAAATGATCCCCACAAGCAGCAATACACTGCTCAACTCGTCTGATTGATCCTCATGGATTTTTATATGTCCCCAAATATAAAAATCCATTAGGTTGATTCGAGCAGACCATGCTATAAGTATAATATCAGGTGGCTATAACTTTCCTTGTTTTATTTCTAGAGACTATTTTTGTTACACCTTTTATTTGGATAAGCTAAAAAAAAATTTATCGAGGTTTTGTTTAATATCTTAGGGCATTGGTTTTCAACTTTTTTGACTTGCAAATCCCTTTCACAAAGATCTGAGTTGTGTGAACCATTCACTTATAAATAGACATACATACATGCACATAATAATAGGAAACCACAATTATTTGGGAGTTTTGGCCAATCCCTTGAAAGATTTTGCGAATCCCAGTTTGGGAAATGCTGTCTTATACAATGTTCGCACTGAGCATTTAATCTAGATTAAGTGCACCAATCTAGATTTCAAACAGATTAAAACAATCAATATCTAGATTAAAACTAGATATTCTCAATCCAGTTCTGTAAACTAATTTCATTCCCAGCATGCCACCACTTCCTGTTCGCACTTCGAACCCAATGACTTTTTGACATCCATGATTGTTGTTTATGATCATCTGATTTCTTATTTGGTTCATGTTTGCATAATAGGCACGGCCAACAACATCAATTCCTCCATTTTGTTAAATTACATGGATTGAGTAATTGATGATAACTAGAATTTAAGATAATCTATTATGCACTTCTGGAGAGGGTAGTGCAAACAGTCTGGATAACAAATATCCAGATAAACAAGATCTAGATTTTCTTAATCTGGATTTTGACAATCTAGATATTCGTAATGGTAGTATGGCTCCATGTTGCATATAACAATAAAATAATGGTAGTGAGTTCTTAAATGCAACAATTTTAAATTTATTTCAGACCGGTTTCGGTATTAAACCATCTTCGGTGGGCTACAATAGTAATTAATCTAGATATTGCAGTGCGAACATAGTATTAAGGTATCAAGAAAAGATTATGTATCTGTTCTCTCTTTTTCTAATTTTTATTTATTTATTTATTTATTTTTAATAGTTTGACAAACAAAGACCACACAATTGAATGCATGTTTTATACCCAATTAATGAATAAATATCAATCAGTCTTTTAAGCTATAATTATGTATTGAATTTTTCCTCTCTATTTTGGAAAAATAAGAAGGAACTTTGTGTGTAACGGAAAGACCTTTTACCACAAGAAAACATCTGAGATATGAAACACTGGGTATATTTTGAAGGTGTGATAGCAAGATTGAGACCTAACCTAACTTAAGCCTTCATTTTCAATGGCAAGATTGACACTAACCATAAAATTTACCTAACATTATACTAAAAGGGAGGATCAGGATAAATGCCTCGAAACATTCTCAAAAGATGGAATGAGCAGTTCACTCATATTAAAAATAGTAAGTCGGAGAGATTGAGTGTTGCCAGACATGTGTTGACTCAGATCACAGTGTTAGTTTAGATAATTTTAAGTTAATTAAGTCTGTCAATTCAAAAAACCAATTAAACAACTTTGAGAGCATTGAAATCCATAAAAGGGACCTGTTCTATTTCAATTTCTGGATTTTTCTCTTGTTGTGTTCTTTTTTGTTTTTCTAGAATTTTCTTTTGTGTTCTTTGTATATCATCTCTGATTAGCTCCTTCTGTTGAGCCCAACCAATGAGAATAATATTAGCCATTTATCCCGATCCTCCCTTTTGGTATCCTGGTGTATAACTTTTATGGTTAGTGTCGATCTTGCCATTGAGAATGTTAGTGTCAATCTTGCAAAGCCTATGAATTACGTATCCGAGTGCTTCATATCTCATATGCTTTCTTGTAGTTTTTCCTTCGTATACAGTTTTTTTCTTTTATTGGTGAGTTCCTGTAAGTGACAAAGACCAAAACATCTTTTAAGAAAACAGAACGTGAGCTTCAATGTTAACGAAACAATTAATGGATGACTATTATGTTTTTATTGGCAGGCTTGCAAGTTCATTTAGTGGGTGGATCCACATGAGGGAGCCATGAGCGTTTTAGCTGTCGGAGTGACCGTTCTCGGAGTTGCTGTCATCATCGGTCTCGTCGCTCTCTTTTGCCACTACTTGGGCTTCTGGATTTGGCTGCGTACCTGGGCCCTCAGCTCGAGCGAGGAAAAAACTCAACTCACAAAGAGTGGACATTTCAACGCCAATGGATATATGGTACGTTGGGCCTTTCAAATAGATGTCCAAAATACTCAACATTTGTCATTTTAATCTAGTTCTTTGTACACTCTTGATCATGGTGAAACCAAAATACATTAGCATTATTATAAGTTTAATTCACTGCTTAAACTGGACCAATTATTATTTGAAAAAGATCTTTCATATTGTTTACTCATTATTATTCATTATTATTGCTTGCCATCCTCTACTTTTGACTTGCCCTGTTACGCACGTGACCAATCTAACAATCCGAATTATTGTCTGCATTCTCTCTTTTCCTAATGATAGGTGGGTTCTGACTCGGATTTCATGTTAGACACAACTGGTACCTACCATCGCTATGACAACGTTGAAAGCGACTTTAGATTCCTCGATGAAACTAAAAAAATTGACATCCCCCCTCAACCCCTTCGACCTGCTCCTATTGCGCCTTTGCAGGTAAACAATATTTTTCTATCGAGTTGTAGAAGAAATTTAATCTCGAGTCACTTTAATTGAATCTCCTTCCCCTTCTCTGCGTCTCGTTCCTTTTTTTTTATGGTTGATGGTGAGATATAGAAGCAGATGTCGAGCGAGAGCTTAACAAGTGAAAAGGGGAGCCCATGCTCAGAGATGGCTGAGGAGATCGAAGACCTCTCGCCTAACATGAAACGTGCCATGTCGTGCGACAGCGTCAGTTCAGACACATCGGTTATGCTCGAGACTCTCGAGTCCATTGCCACCACCGCTTCTACTGGACAACTTGAAGTTGGAATTGAATACGATCGGTTAGTAAAACAAACAAAACATTTTTTTTTATGCATACTCAAATAATCTGAAATCTTTAATGGTTTAGAAGAAGGTTACAAAAGAGCCAATAAATGTGACATGTAAGTATATACAGAATGACCAATTTATTATGATACCTGACAATTTTAAGCAAATTAGCTATGGTTGTTGTTGCTAGAGGGTCAGACTGGTATAAAAATGAACAGCTTAGTGCATACGACAGTAGGAGCTCAGAGCCATGGAACGAGTATCAGCAAAACTGCCACATTCATGAAATGTTCAAGAGCAGATGTTGTTAAAGAGTTTAAAGGCTGGACTGTCAGTCAAAGACTGGGTCTTAATGTGCAAGAACTTGTGGTAGTCATCGACTAGTGAATGCTTGGGCAGAACGGAGAGTGCCCAGAATTGTAAAAGAAAACAGAAGGGCAACAGTACAGTAAATTACGGCACATCCTATTCAAGGATCTTCTCAAATGATCTCTAAATGCATCCTATGGGATATGGAAGCCTGTTCGATTGCTTTTGCTCTCCACAGAGAACAAGAGAAAATGTCTCCATTTTGCACAGGAGCAGAAGGATTGGACAGTTGATACTTGGAAACCAAATTTGTGGTCTAATGAATCATGTTTTCAGTTATATCACATAGATGGCGAGTGAATATTTGGTGGAAACAGCACAACAGCACAGACCCCAAATGGCTGGTGAGGCTGCGTTATGGTTTGGGGAATATTTTCCAGGCATGCTTTTGGCCCTTTAATTCAAGTTGATCAACATCTGGTTTGCACAACATATCTAAATATCGTTGCTGACCAGGTTCTTTATGGTTCATATGGTTTATTCCAATGGAGATGGCTACTTTCAATAAGAAATTGCATATGCTCATATTGTACAGGATTGGTTTCGGGAATGCGAAGGATGTGATAAGGGAGAGGAAAAATTTCATCACCTGGATTTAAACCAGGAACCGTGAGCCTGTAGCTTGTTGCATCTACCAATTGGGCATCACGGATACTGGTAAGCTAAACTGTCTCCAAGCATCCTAAAGACTGCTAAGTATAAAGTGATGATAGATGGCGATGAAGGAAAATTTACTTTGCTGAGGTGGCTTTCACAGCTCTCGGTCCCATTGAGCATTTGTGGAAGAAGTCATCAAACTTCCCCTATCTGGAAAATACTCTTCATCAAGCATGGACTCAGAATCCACAGGACCATGTATCAACATCTCGTGGAGTCTGTGCCAAGAAGAATTGGTGCAGTATTAAAGGCAAAAGGTAAGTACAGACGAGGTGGTCTTAATAAATTGGCCAGTCAGGGCATAAAGTGACAAATTGGATTAATTTTATCTTTGATTGGTCAAAACTGTATCACAGCCAACAAAAACCTCTGTTTAAAATTTTAGAAATATACAAGAAGCTTTCAAAAGTAATTCACTACAATTTATTTCTCTGAAAATATGGAACACGTAATTTGCAGTGCAGGCAGTGCATTGCTACAACCGTCTGTTCTAATTTTTAAAGAAGTCTCGTTCTGTTTCTTTGGCTTTATGCCAAGTGCTCCACAAGAGCATGTATTCCCATTGATACCATTCTTGGTCTCTCCTTAAGCAACCACTTTTACACAGCGCATACAACATCATCACTGGAATGGGGACATTGCATGAAATTTTTAAAAAATTTTTTTCGATAGTTTAGATCACTAATATACTGGTATGAGTATTCTTTTTTTCTAATTGTGCATAGTTCTTTTTAAAAAAATTATTAAAGTTGACACCACCAAAAAACGCTACGTCACGCACCATGAAACCAGAAACCATGAAACATCTATCTCTTATGCTGCTTTTCATGATCTGTCTGTAATAAACATGTATGCTTACAATTATTATTTCATTCCCATGTACACAAGCACTAAGTATAATAAGACTTAATAAAGCATTCATAAGAGCACCAAAACATCACGAGAGAAGAAATAAAAATAGATGAAAGTACTGAGGAGCGATACTCGGTGCGAAATTAACGTTGTTTTCCATGACCTCGTATGTTATTCTTCAATTTTGAGTTAGCCAAAGAAGGAATGGACAAAAGCACATGGGATACAATTAGTTTTTTTGTCTGATTCTTCAGACGTAGCAAAACTTTGATCCGATTAAACTTTAAATTTCACCCGGTTTCGATCACTTGTTCAAGTGTATTATTTACTCATGACCATCATCTTATAATAAACTTTTAAATTTTAAAATCCTTTGTTAAATAGCTATTAGCACAGCGGTGAATGTAACTGGGTGTATGTGAATTTGTAGATGCGATATTAATAAATCCATTGTTCTTAATTATTTTTACATTTTCATAAATCTCTATTTAAACCATTCCATGTAGAGAAACTGCTGATTTGATAGTGAATGTGATTCGGGCCCGTGAACTAGCTGGAGTCGAACCCTCATCTGCAGTAGACAGCTACATTCGTGTATTTCTTTTACCCGATAAAACTTCCAACATGCAGACAAGGGTAAGTCATTTTCCTTAGCTCTTTGTTAAAATGGTAAAAAGGAACTTTTTTTTTGTCTTAAAATTAAAAAAAAATTCTCACCATTCATAATCCTTCTCCTTCACTTAAAACATCATGTATAAATTGCATAGTATGCAGTTGTGTGAAACCATCCCAAATCGACAACAGTTCTTGTCAGAAAGGAAGGAAATGTGTTTTCCACAGATCTATAAAGTTGCACAAAACAATAAAATGACCTTGACTTTGTGTTGCATAGTTCCCATTTCCTTTGTGTTTCAAAGCAACATTTGAAACTATATGCTAAGCACAGAAAATGAGTCTTCTAAGTCATAGCAATTGAAGTGATGGAAAATGTTATTTGTACTTCAAATTATATTTGTATGTGCAGTCTATTCCAACAGCGTTTTCACTGATGTGAATGATGTTTGGTGTCCTTGCAATACATTAAACCAGTGAAATTAATCGGTTCAGGCAAGAAGTCAAATCCGAACATCATTCACCTAATGAGGTTTAGACTCGACTTAGTTTTACTGGTTTAATGTACGTATTGCAAGGATGCTGAACATCATTCACCTAAGTGAAAATGCTTTTGGAATAGACACTACATCATGGCTCACTCTAGATTTTTATTTTTGTCTAGAAGATATTATTACTGTCGTTCGTAAACATGATCTTAATGTATTATGAAGTGGTATCCAAAAGATCCAAAACTAGTTATGCAGGACAAAAACAGATGGCAACACGGAGCCTGCATGTGCAGCGCTCATGAATAGTGAGCACTATTCATATTAACCTTCATTAGTTCATATGATGACAGGACCTGACATGAGCTGATTGAATCAGGCCCTACACTTTTTTTTCCAAAAATTGCCAACTTCATTAAATCTCAGAATTCTGAGATAAAATATGCTAATTCAAAAAAATATCTACTTATACTTTATCTATGTAATATAAACAAAATGTATGCCACTTGGGTCCTGCATTGACTGGATCTGGCGGTGATGATGACTACCATACTTTTTGCCACATATCTTAGCAATGGGGACACATAATGAGCTCTACAGAATATTCTGATAAAAATGATGTGGTTCCTGGCATGTTTAGTATGATAAGATCCCTCCAACTGGCACACGGTTGTTCTGCACTTCTGTTGTTGACACTGCTTGTTCCGTTAGGAGTGTATTCCACGGCTGTTTACTAACGTGTGATTCACTGTTCTCGAAGAAAGACATCCCTTTGTTCGAAATGCAGTATTATTTTGCAGACTGTTACCTTTCATGGCTATCTATGTAAGTATGTTAGATAGTTCTCTACAAACATACTCAATACATAGTTAAACCCTGATACTTTAAAAATTCATTCAGCAAGAGAGTTAGCAGTTCTTCCCAAAGAACATGGTTCTCAATTAACAATAGTGCACAACTGTTGCTTATTTTATTGGTTTCCATATATTTAATTGCACTGAAATGCCATGTAGTGACATTGGTCGTAAATAGTACTGTACACATACTCTGCTTTGAAAAATTCATTAACTGCTGATAGGGTTAATGTCACATTTACATTCATTTCTCACAGAAGACACCAGATGCCAGATTGTACTAGGGATCCTAAAGCAGCCATTGTTAATTTGATAAAACTTTATGAAATGACAAACCAATGCTATTACTTTTCATTGAAAAATTCAAACTTTTATTACCCAAATTTGCTTTAATAAAAGGCCAGGGGAGCTAGCCTCACAAATTTGCTTAGTATTGATGAATGATGTAAAGAATAAATTTTTAGTTGTTAAAATTTTTTGATCTGAATTAATAAAAATGGTGATGTTAAAAATATCAAATTTCTCACTTTCTTTAGTGATGTTTGTCATTTTTCACAAGATATGTTTTTAATTGAAATGAATTTTTAAAATAAATTTGTAATATTATGTTTGGGGGGGAGGCCATGGCCTGGTGGGTTTTCACTGAAATACAACTTCTGTAAAGTTAAGCAACATCAGGCACAGCATAGTCACTGGATGGGCAACTCGTTGACTCACGATCTTCCTCCTCCCCCTCCCCCGACTGCTGTGACCATCATACCGCAGTCGTTAATCCAGGTTAATCATACAGGGACCCAACTCATCGGTCTCAGACCATACAGGCTCTGGATGGACGTATTGGATTAAAATAAATAAATTAAAATAAAAAAATAAACAAAATAATAAAAAATTTAACAATTTGTAATGCTATTGCTTTCTAAAATTAAAAAAATGACAGGCTAAACATTCATAAGAAATTACTGAATTATATAACTGGGCTAAATGATGTTCAAAAATAAGCAGTATTTCTTATGCGAATTTTCTAAGGAAATCTATCTGGCACTTAAACAAATTTTTTTTTTTTAACAATTTTCAGTTGATACCGAATTTCTATTTTTCCCCTCGTAATTAAAAAAAAAAATTCAATTAAATCTGCAGTTTTCCCGATAGGTTATCATTAAAAATGGCTGCCTTAGGATCCCTATAAATCTGCCATCTGGTGTCTTCTGATGTCTAAATTCTTACCCATTATAAAGACATGTCTCCAAAATGAAGAAAAAAGAACTCATCATTGAACTCCTTCCCTTCTTAGACTTTGCATGACAAAGTAAAGTCTTTTGACGTGCTCTTGGTAGTCTCTTTTAAATTGGCATTACGTTTGGAAAATTTTTAACACATCAAGATATTTCATGCAACTGGCTTTATTTGCTTTCCATTGTTGTAGGATCTTGGGTTTAAATTATTAACAATAAACATGAGTGCTCTATGCATGAATTTACAGTGAAAGTCTTTATTTAGCCACACACTCTATTTTTCTTTTTATTTTCCTGAATATGAAGGTACAAAAGGGTACAAATGATCCAGTTTTCAAGGAAAGGTTCCTATTTGGTGTTGAACCTCATGAAATTGGCAAACGTACACTTGTGTTTTATTCTTACACCTGTGATAAATACACGAGCACCCTTGTAGGAGAAGCAGAGGTAAAACTCAGCGATCTGGATCTCACTTGCCCCACTACCATCTGGCTCACTCTCGCCGATTCCAATCAGGTAAAGATAAACAAAGAAAATACTGTAGAAATTTAAAAGTACTCATTGGTTTTTCTTAACTCTTAAAAGAGACTATGCTTTTTGACATAAAATTCACTGCACCTTTTTCTGCTGCCCTAAATCTCATATAGTCCTTCAAAAGTCTTGTGACCAAGTAGATTGTAAAGAATTTCTAGAAGCAATAGCAGATAGGGTGAAGGCACAAGAAGCACAGGCTCTTAATCACCGTATGCTCATCCAACTTCCCCAACTTTAGTTGATATTGCAAAACTACTGCTTTAACATCCCATCAATTAATTTCCTTAATTGCAGAAACCAACTGATTTAGGTGAAATCATGTTTTCACTGAGTTATTTACCTACTGCTGAACGTTTAACGGTCGTTATAGTCAAAGCGCGCAATCTGCGATGGACTCATAATAAAGACAGTGCAGGTAATCAAGAAAAATCTTACAAATTCTCTATAAAGGGCACACCTCAAACCTACAAGGAGAATTTAGAAATGACGGATATGTATTTTGGAGACCATGTCGCCATCCTCAAGTGGCTAAAGTCAACAGATAAGAAGCTAGAAAATAAATAGACAAGGGGGGGGGGGCAATATGGTAAGAATACTTCCCATCGGTTGAGCAAAAGGAGATTAGACACAGTGATTTGTACTCCATTAAGTTTTTTATCTTTTGTCTTTGATCACTTACAGATGGGAACATGGTTTCCAAAATACGTATTCGGCATTTCTAAATTCTCCTTGTGGATTAAAGGTTTTCAGTTTAGAGTTAGTTCCATTTGACAGCATTTCCTTATTGCTTTGTTACAAATTCTACATTAATGGACAGAGAAGATGAGACATCCCCCCCCCCCCCCCCCCCCAATTTGAGAGGAATACTCTGCTTTGCCAATAATACCTGAAGACATGTTTACGAGATGTCAGTGGTGTCTGAATGATGTAATTCAGAATTCATGATATTCATGTGTCCACACGTTGCACTAATGCACATAAAATACTACTGTATGGACAGCAAAATCACGATGGATTACAGATGGTACCAAGTGAACACAAAGGATGCCTGGTCATCGATAGTAACCTTGGTATCATCACTTGGAGCAGTTTGGAAGGGGTCAAATAGTGAACTTGTATGAGGCTGGTTGGTCTACTCAACAAACTGCCCATTATGTGAACTGCAGAGTGAGCACTGACACTCAGTGTGTTGCAGCATGGAGAGAGGAAGGCCACACATCAAGGAGAGAAGTCTGGCAGCCAGCATCGCACCACAGACTGTGAGGACTGACACATCAGGCTCTACACAGACTGTGCAATGAGTGCAGCTATGTCTCGAAGTGTTGTGTCCCACCATTCAGACATTTGAATGAAAGTGAACTACATGCACAACATTCATCTGCTCGGTTTGGCATCAACAAGCACGTCTTCTATGGTGCAGAGAATGGAGGATTGGAGGCAGGAATAGCATTCTCAGATAAATGGTCAGTTCACTCTCGGTTGCAAAGATGGACACATTAGATTATGGTGTCACAGAGGTATGCATATCCATTTGGCACATCTTGTGGAACGCGATAAAGGCGTTCCTGGAATTATCATCATGTGGTCAGCCATTGTGATTACGCTTCCAGAACAGGTTTGGAATATCCTTCAGCCCCGTTTTGTGTCATTTCTTCAATGCATACCAAAAGGCATACTGCAGTTGGACAGTGCTTGGCTACATACTGCAGTTCAACAGGCTCTACGTGATACTGAGGGTACCTTGGCCCACAACCTGCGACGACACTTGCTGAACTTCAGGTGCAGTTGGAAGAAGAATGGCAGAATGTGTTTCAGGACACTATATGGCACTTATACAAGCTGCCATGTTCACTACACACGTCTGTAATAGACTACTCAGATATCGTGTCTACACTAGCACCATATGCCGCATCTGGTCGCAACATTCGGGAGTCATACACGGCACATATTCAAATGGGACAACCCTTTCCATGACTTTTAGCCACAGAATGCACCTATCTGAATGCCTGAGGGGGGCCACACCCCTACGGAATTCTGTCTTGTTCAGTCAGGGTCTACATATTTTCTCACAAAATTTCCAAGTCTCATAATTCATATTCTCTGTCCAAAAGCATAATTTAATATGCTCAAATGGAATTATGATAAGTTTTAAGCAAAATTCTTCTTTTTGCCACAGATCCTTTTGTCAAAGTGTATTTACTTCAAAACGGAAAAAAAATAAGCAAAAAGAAGACCTCGGTGAAAAAGGACGAGAGAAACCCCATTTTCAACGAGGCCATGATTTTCTCAGTGCCTGCAAATGCCTTACAGGTAATTTGGATAGGAAACGAATGGCGTACATTTAAGGTGCAACTTCATTCACATTTTTTCCCCTTTCTCCTTCTCTCGTAGACAGTACAACTTAGGGTGACCATGGCTGAATTTCAACCCGACGGCCGTGCACCTTCAATCGGTCATGTCATTGTTGGCTCTCAAGCAACAGGGAAAGCTTTATCTCACTGGAACCAAATGATGTCTTCGTTAAGAAAACCTATTGCCATGTGGCATCCTCTACGTAAATAAAGATAGCAGACTTATTCTAGGTTTTTTATTATCTTTTTCTCCCATGTCTGACTGTTCTGTTATACGACAAACTTTCTGAACATTATCCACTTATTCTGACTTCATTCTGTGTAGCTACGAAATTTTTCATCGTTACGTCTTTAGGTCATGTAAACACTATTCATTATTAGTTTATCTTTTCCTCCAATCTATTTTTCATCTATAAAAACAAATAACCCTCAATGTTATCTCATTGATTTTGTAACCACTTCTCCTTTAGATAGCGACTGCATTCGTTTATTCCATTATATTTTATCACTGCAACGACAAAGTGGACTTCTTTTACTAATATTAATTCTACTGAAATTAATTAACATGGGTTTTTTCATCCATTGTCATTCTCATACATTTCTCTCTTTACGAATCTAGTCTTAACACACAAATCTCAGTATTTTGCTGATAAAAGGACTGATAGACGACAACAACAACAACAACAACAAAAATGTTGTTCTTAATTAAGTGCTTGTACCCATTTTTTTTTTTGTTATCAATTGGATGAGAATCCAATCATTTTAGTTCCCCACCCTTTTCCCAACTAACCAAAATTTACTATGCCCTTTTATCTTACTTAGTTCATTATTTTTTTTTTTTTTTCGGCCGTTTATGTTAACTTTTCTTCGTTCATCTCCTGCGGTAAAATCTGCATAAATCCATTGATGGAAATGTTTCTTTGTCAACAGGTAATTTTTAAATGCATCCGTTTGCTAATTCACGATGCCATTTTCCAACATATCATGCAGAATACCAACCAACTCTCTATATAATAATAATGGTAATAATTCTTTATACAAGGTTCTGTTTGCTAGACAAATGTTTTTTGTGATAAAAAATATAAACTAGATCAAAGTGCTGAAACACAAATGAATCAGGGACATTTAATATATTTGTAAATTTAATAATAATAATAAATATTATCTAAGTGAAACTCTAGATAGAATTATGGGGATCAAGTGGATGGGGCAAGGATGAAACTGAAAAATAAATTATGTGAAATAAAACTCTTAAATACAAACCAATGTCTTAAATAATCTCTTATGCTTTCTTTACAAATGATTTTTAATGGAAAAACCTTTTGATGTTGAAATGGCCCACAACGCATTAAGATTTACATAACGATACTAGTTTCTGATTTGTTTGCAACAGAACTTTTTTTTTTATTTCTGAAAATGCGTTTTGATCTTGGTGCATATAGTTACGTATAATACAACCTCCACTTTTAGAGCCAAGAAAATCAGTAAAAAGTTAACCCTAGAGTGTAATGTAACCCCTACTGTTTTCATCATATTTCACCATCAAACAGAAGATAATACCGTATTTACTCGATTCTAAGGCGCACTTTTTTCCTCAAAAGAATGGATAATGGTCTCAAAAATCAGCATGCGCCTTACATTCGAGTAAATACATTAAATTAGCTGAAGAAACTTCCTCGAACATATAATAACAAATTCCCTGTGGTTCGAGTCCAGGTCGAAGAATTTTTCCTTCCCTTTTCTATTTGTTACGGTGATATTTCATCATATTAATTCATCATAATATAAAATATGGATGGATATGTGGAAGTGACATGTTAGGCATAAAGCATCATTATTATGCCTGAAGAAATAGGAGACCCAAGATCCACATGAACACATAAAAGTTGATATTTATTGGCATAGATGTACATTTCAATGACAAGGTATTAATCATCAGTCATCAAATGTATATCTGTGCCAATTAGGCCTCTTACGCACAGTTGACGAGTTGCCAGAAACAATAGGAAAACGAAAATGGGAGACCGAATGGGTAAACAAACAGCTGCCACCGTTCATATCACTCTCATTTTTTTCTCGCCTTCGTATCGATGTTCAGGATGTAGAGGACATAGTTGCCGAGTGATATCATTTAAAAAGAAAAAAAAAAAAAGAAAAAATAGAAATATTGGATGCACGCACCCCTTCAAGCTTAAAAATAGAAGGTGCACCCCCATTACAAGAAAGTGGAAATAAAGGCATGTCCCAAATTTTTTTCGAGGACTTGGGAAACCATGACAAATTAAAATGAAATGAGACAAGGTCCAAGAAAAAGCGAGGCCTCATGCAAAATACTATTGCTGGGCCTGTTTTCATAAATCGTGGCACAGGACTTCAGAAACGTGGGGCCTTGTGAAGCCACACCATTTGCATTGCCCTCAGATTTCACAGATATAAACAAAAAAACGATTGGGAAGAGATGGTTACTTGCACAGTGCGTAGATGTCAATAGAAACAAGCCACCCCAGCGGTTGAACAACTTCCCAGTCACCAAATGCATTGCTCTTGATTTTCTGGCCTCTGGCAACTGACGGGTTGCCGAAACCATGTGTGTAAACGATAATTATTCTAGTTATGTCTGAGGTTGCTAGCAACCAATTGACAACGTGTAAGAGACCTTCATGTCACCATTTTATGGTCAACTGGATCTTGTCTCTCCTGTTTCTTTGCATGATAAGTAACCATAGCCCCAGAGGTTTATTTCTACTTTTTTTATCTTTATTATAAGTTTAGTAACTTACAGTTTAATTATGATTCTAGCAGCAAGTCTATGATAATAGGTTGGCTTGGTCCAGTTCTTGGATAAATGAAAAATATCATTTCATAAGATCGTCTCAATAATGTACAGACCTGATGTAAATTAAATGTTGGATGCTATTATTTGGAGAATCATTTGCTAAGGACAAAATAAGACAAGAATGTTCTTGGAAGTTTGTTAATAGAAGGCATATATTTCGAGAAGAACAACTTTGAAATGTGATGATGTCAAGTTTTGTTCACAACAGGTGGACTAATAATCTCCTTTAAAACTGGACAGCTTACAGGGAGTATATAGCCCTTTAATGGTTTCAATGAGCATATACATCCATTAGTTTCGGAGATAGACATTCATATCTAACAGTGCAGTCACATAAGCCCTTCTCTCCAATGCAGTCATTTCAGATATGAACCAAGTCCTGCATCGAGTGCCTATTTCTGAGAGTAATGGAGGTACATTTTGGGACGATTAATTGACTTTGTATTCCTGCAAGCCGTCCAATTTTCATGGAGATAGCTGGCATAGAAGCCGAGTTATTAGTCCATGTGTTGTGAACAGAACTTAACATCATCTCATTTCAGTGTCATTTTTCTCAGAAATGCATGCATCTATTAAAAAGTTCCAACAACATTTTCATCTTTTTAGTCCTTAGGAAATGATCTTCAAATAGCACCCAACACTTAATTTATACCGTGTGTAGTGATCCCAGACCCGTTAACTATATGCAAGCCTATTTGTAAGCCAATAAAATATGAAGTTTTAATACAAAATCTAAATTCTTGTTTCCAGGAACCAATTAAAATGCTATAATACCTAATTACATGTATTTCTTAATTTAAGATTTAAGAAATATGGCTTTCAGCAATTTTTTTTTCAAAACCCAAAACTAACAAACTGCCAATTCTTTGCTCGCTTGCTCTTTGTTCAAAACATGGTGAGTGCTTACGCACATTCTAAGAAATACAAATATCATTCCTATTTTTAAGATTGCATATGCTGCACAAAGCAGGGTAAATTAATTACAAAAGTCAGGAACTACGAATTCAGGCACACTTTCATCTTCACTGATGACAAAGATCATAGAACGATCAGATCAAATGAATTTTTTTTTTCTTTATATAACAATAGGAATTAATAATATAATAATTACAAAGTTAATATTAAAATGGCTGTTAAAATATTTTTGTATAAAAATGAGCAAAAATTCCAGCTTTGCTGCTAAAAGCAATAGTAAATCAATTGTTATGATACAGTCGAGCAGAATTTTTTAGACCCCCAAGATATGTCATTTTATTGAAGAAATGGGGGCAATAGCAAGAAATTTAATGTTGACTTTGTTCGTTTGTTTAAATATTTCATTGTTCAGTAATAAAAATTGCTTCAGCTATTTCTCATGCAAAGCTAACCAAGAAAAGCTATCACCCCCATTTCTGCAATAAATTGCCCCGACTCAGATTCTAAAAAGTTCTGCTCGACAAAAATTTACACTTTACTATGAAAGTACAAAACGAATTGAAAAAAATTTTTTTTGGGAGGTGGAGAGATGGTTTATTGATAACTCCAAAATGGCTCATTAGAGCCAAAAGATTTACTTACAAAAGTTATTCGTCTCGATAACAGGAGTCTGTACATATCAAATTTATTGATTTTAGTTTGCTGGTATGAAAGCTACAGCCAGTTTTCCATTTTTAGAAAAAAATGAACATTTCTAAAAAGGCTTAACCAATTGTCACAAAAAAAATAATGCATCAAGACACAGTTTACAGGGTGGGGCCACTTCATAAAATGGATAATTGGGAAATTTTATTTTGATAACCCATTTACGTCGAAATTGGTAAAAATGGAAATTGAGACTTCATATCTTAAATTTATATTTTGGAGCATGTAAAGACACAAAAAATAATTTACAAAGACTAAAAAAAATTCCATCTATGGATGACAGCATATAATTTTAAATAAAATGTAAGTTTGGAATCGCTAGGCAACGGGCCAGGAACTGACGTCACTACTTAGTTTTCTTGTTAAGTGAATTAAAAATAAAAATTAAATAATTATTAATAATTTTAAGTTATCATGGAGCAAGTTTAATTTTTACGTATCATGAAATAATTGGCTATTTATTGGACTACATTTTCATTTCATCCAATTTTTTATTGTGAACTTTTCGGACCTTAATTTCAAAATTCCAATTCTGCAAGACCTTCAAAATTCAAAAGTTTTCATCGTTATCATTTCATATTGTTACCTTTTAAACAAGTGCTGAGTCAACAATGAAGTCCGTTTCTACGAGGTGTGAAAATTATTGCCAGGACAGTAGACTTGAGATTACTTGGACTGTTAGAAGCTTTGTTATTTAGTAATCTTTTAAATTTTATTGTTTTAAGCCCCGTTTTAATTATATTCTTGTAATTTTTTTTATCTTTGTAAATTATTTTTTGTCTTTACATAATACAGAATATAAATTTAAGATATGATGTCTCAATTTCCATTTTTACCAATTTCGGCATAAATGGGTTAACAAAATAAAATTTCCCAATTATAATTTTATGAAGCGGCCCCTGAAGCGAGAGCATAGGCTACCCAGCAGTACCATCCTGTATATTTTTGCAACACCCTGTACGTGTTAATTTTATTTGCTTCTGCTAATTTTAGTTTTGAAGGAGTTAACTGCACAAAATTGGTCGCACATATACAGACAGAAATTTTTTTATTCAAAATTTCAACATATCTTCTTAAATCTTGGGTTTATTGAGTTGGGGAAATGAAAGTACAAGCCTAATGAGTGGTTGGCTAATGAAAATGGGATCTAGCCATTGATCAGCTAAGCTGAAAATTTGGTATAAAAATTTAGAAAATTTATAGCTTTATTTATAATTTTATCATGATGGAATTTATAAGTTTGTTTTAAGATTTCAAGCTCATAGATTATTCATGGGAGCCTCTAGCTAATTGCTGAGAAGCTCATTGATGAAGATGAAATAAATCTTATTTAAAAAAGTTAACTTTGTCTATAATGCAATACCCTCCCCCAAATTGAAATGCTCTTTTATGTCTAATTTTTTTGCATTATGCTTGAATAAATACAGTAAATTATGTTCAGTTCAAGGACAAAATAGTAAACTGTCTATACATAGTTGGTTTCTACAACCAAAATTGAGGAGGAAAAAAAAAAAAAAAGTCTCTACTTGTATATAAAATGTCTTAAAATAATTCCTTGAAGCATTATAGCCACATGCCTTATTAATTTAATATTTCATCATCTGAAGAGATTTTCATACTTTTAACTTATATACATATAATCCTTAGATTTATATACATGGGGATATCCTGTTTATTCCACTCCTGTTCGTGATATTGAGGATCTTCAACAGAGAGTGAAAGACAGATGCCAGCAAATGAGAGGCATACTGGGAATTTTTGAGCAGAGGCAGTCCTGGATCCAATGAGCTCAGCAATACATCGGAGCTCTTGGCAGCCTTTTTGAACATTTGCTGCTATGATATTACTGGAAAAAATGGAAGGAAAAATTCTGCGACTTGGATTCGAGACGGTAACCACAAGTATCAAGCTCTTTGCCTTTACCAATTGGGCTATCGTGGATACAGTACAGCAAAGCTGTCTCCAAGTTTTCTAAAGGCTCCAAGATAGTTGAGAAGGAAGCCAAATGATAGCCGGGCACCCAGCTCGCAGATCAGGAAATTCCTCCTTTCGAAATAGAAAGCTGGAGAAATTAATAAATGAAAACTAGAGTTAATGCTCCAAGCATAAAGTAATGATATTATTGGGAAAAAATGGAAGGAAAAATTTCGCAACCTCGATCAAACCAGGAAGTAAGTATTACGCTATTCGCCTCTATCAATTGAGTTATCGCAGACACAGTTATCATTACCTTATGCTTGAAGCATTATTCCCAGTTCTCATTTACATGTATTAATTTCTTATTTGCTGCTATGATTGTATGGTTTGATTCCTCATGTGTTTTCATTGTTACTCAATTAACTTGACTGAAAATAAGTGATTGTTAATCAAATGAACTAAGTAAACACTAGATACCTATATCTCAGTAAGAAATACCTTTAGGACATAACTTTTTCCTTATTTTCAGTGTAAAAACTGATACATATAAGAGGACCAGGCCAACACCACCTAAAGAAAAACCCTGCGCATGGAAACGTCATGCATTGTTAAAACGTCATAAGTAGCCATCTTTTCCAATAATAAGTCCTAAATTATGACTAGATATGATGATGTAACAATGTATGAAATTTCTGTGCACAGGCTTTCTCTTTAGGTGGTGTTGACCAGGCTCCATGTTCACTCCTATTGGCATTAACACAGTTAAGTGCTGATTGGTTCCAATACAAAGGAAAACTGTTCCAAATAGGAAACTAGTATCATCGTGTAAATGGAAAAATCCAAAATTGTATTTGCAATTTTTTTATGCTTCTGAGACATCAGATGGTTTGGTGGCCGAGTGTTCGGGTTTACATGATAAACTTGGACTTTCTTGACCTCTGCATACTTTACGATGCCTTTCCATGTGATACTTTGTGAAGAACTTTTTGTTGCATTTAATGCATTCAAAATCCCTTTGCCCAGTGTGCACTTTTAAATGTTTTTTCTGAGTTTGTAAACGATAAAACACTTTGTTGCATACAGTACAAGGAAACTGCCGTTCATGCGTATGCGAGTATTCGTGTTGCCGCAAATCTGACGATCTAGCAAACCAACGTTCACAAAAGTGACACTTGAGTTTTTTTTCCCCTGAATGAGTTAAGAGATGGGAGGTCAGGTGAGCCTTCTGACGAAACGATTTGGCGCACGTGCTACAAGAAAATCTACGTTCACCTATGGAGAGAAATCAAAGAAGCTTGTTAGCAAGTAATAGGAACACGGAGGCAAATGCTTCCCCTCCCCCCAACATTGAAACATTTCTTACCCGTGTGAATAGAAAGATGACCACGAAGATTGCTAGCATCAGTGAATTGTTTATGACAGTAGGTACACGAGTGTGGCTTAATACCCATGTGTCCGAGAGTGTGAACACTTAATTTGGTTGCAGAAGGAAAATATTTACAACAAGTTGGACACGGCCATTTTCTTCCTTCTGTACTAGCATGAAGATAGCGTTTATGTTGTTCTAAAGAATTTGTTGTTACAAACTTCTTCTGACACTCTGAACACTTGAAACCATCCTCTGGCTTCAGTGGTAAGCCTAAAAAGAAAATGTCAAGTATGACAAAAAGTTAACTGTAGTCAATATTCATATGAAAAAATCTTGTATTGCTAGTTGAAAGTCTGATACACTTGAACACATGTTGAGGCAATAGAAATAAAATTATTAACGTTTAAAAAATACAGATGCATTTTGGCTAGAATGGGCCAAGATTAGAATATATAATCGTAACAGAAAAAGACCGTTATGTTTGTAAAGAGTGGCCTAAGAGAAGTGCCTATATTCCAGGTAAAATGAATTTCAAGTTATATCTCCTCGCATATTAAAATGGGGCTATATTTGTAAAAGAACAGGACAAAAAAGAAGATACTTTGCATATTTGAGGTAAATGAGTGAAGCAAAAATTAAAGAGGGAGCCTTTATTAGTCCTGCAAAAACGAGAAACTATGCACGATTCATGATTTCTTAACTTGTTAAGTGATCAATAAATTGAGACTTAGTATTGTTTCTATCAGTGTAATTGGTAGAGACTATAAAA
>JAHWFO010003745.1:565537-586482 GCA_023313115.1 Rhysida immarginata
ATGAGGTCCCAATGAGTTGTGGGGGATGGCAGTCACTTCCCCCAATTTTCTTAATTGAAAAATTGATTTTCTCAAGCGTAGCATTTAGAAAATGAAAAAGTGCTCTATCTTCTTTTGTTTCTCATCATTTCCGATCAAATGATATATCGGATGCCATATGTTGCCATAGTTCTAAGTGACTGCCATCCCCCACAACTCATTGGGACCTCATTGGGACAATTTGCCCCAATCTTCATAGTAATGTAGATCTTGCCTAGAATAATCTGCATACCAACATTCACTCCTTACATCATACACTTTTTGGTCCCCTCTAATTCCCACCCCCAAAACTCCGACCCCAGTGAGCCCATCAAAACCAAACTAAACAGAGAAGGTGCACATGCCCATAATAAGCTATATTTCGAATTTCAACCTTCTCTCCAGGATATTTCATTGCAAAAAAAATGGTTTGTTGGAATGTGGAACTGCAGTATGTTGATCCTTAGCGAGGGAAATTTCTGAAAATGAATACAAAAGAGATCGAAAAAATCCCTCTAAAATTTTTTTCGAGTCGTATTTTTTTTTTACAAGTTTGAAAATTGCCTATTCAGCATTCGAAATCAGCGGTTGCCTGGTTGCTGGATACCAGCGAAAATTAATTCTTCATCACTACTCATTTCCTGACTGGCAACCAGCACTAAAAATTCATTCCAGCAAACGATCAGTTTCCTTCAATAGCAACAAATCAGCAATCCGAATCAAGTTTATCATAATACTCAACTCTAGTCATGTAGTAGTAAAGAATATGTCGGACACTAGCCAAACAACGATAAAAAAATTGATCCAACATTTAAATTGATTGAACTTCGAATATAAATTCATTTATTTTCCTCACAGGTTTGTGTATTTAGTTTCCTAATTGAACTTGTTGTATAGTGTCATTGCCAAAAATGCTTAAATATATTTTAATTATTTGGATGATTTTTATTTCTCATGCTCAAAGTATTTGCCTCAACATCTATTCAAGTAATCTAACGATCCAAGATGCTTTCCATTTACCTATTAACTGGCAAAAATCGGTGGAAAACCATACAAGAAGTTCAGTTTCTGCATTTATTGAACAAGTTGACATAAAATATATTTTGGAATCCAGAAGGAAGGCCACTAAATTTTGTTCGTTACAACTTCTTGCACGCTGAACAAACATCATCCAGTTACACTCATTTTCATCCGAGGTCATTAAGCCATGGTCAAGATTGCCATTACAATACACCTAATTGAAAAAAAAATTACAAGAGTTTTCACGAATCAGAATTTATTGACACAGAAAAGATATCCTTATGTATAGCATCTTAATCTCTAAAATTCAGTTTTCAACATAATCTGTATTTCGCTGAATGCCTTTTTCCCCATCGTTCGGCAAGCCTGAAAATTCCCTGATGGGATAACTTCGTTTCAGCTGACTGCAATCAATACGTCCTATTTCAAATTTTTCTGGAACATTAGCTACACCTGTCTTTGCTTACAAGGATATTAACCCTTTCCTTGTTGCATTCAGTGGAGGCAGTTTGAGGGTGACCACTACAACACAGATCTTGGAATCTCCATTTATGGAATGTTTCACCCATCTCCTAACATTACTACAGCTTATACATGTGTCTCCATATGCATGCTTAAAACTTTGGTGAATTTTAGCAGCAGAGATTTCCTCTTTAACAAGGAATTCAATGACAAAACGAACATTATTGCCAGCCAATTTGTATCTACAGTGTGTGTCAACGACAGACACTACTGACATCACACAACTTCAACATGTAATGGTAAGTCGGTAGATTGAGATGATATAATTGTCATAATTTTAATTGTTTCTTTATAGTAATAAATTCTGATTTGTAAAAAAATTATTCCTCAAGACTTTGTATGACCCCCGTACATTATTGAGTAGGTTATATTTGTTTTAAACTAAAATAATAAAATAACCCAAAAAATGTTTGATTACCTGCCACAGGTGAGGTTTGTCACTCAGATCAATTCCCGAAACTTCCTCTTTAGTCATCATTTTTCCAATTAAGGGGCCAAACTGAGTTTTTTCATTAATCGCCGTGCTTGTCCAGACACCTAAGGAAATAGGATCATTTGAAAGAATACACTGATAAATTAATTTATTAACCCAATCCCCCTGTATCTGGAATGGCTTGGTAGAAAGAGTGGGCTCAAAATACTTGCCTAAAGAATTATGGACAACACTTGAACTCTGAAGAAAAAGTAGTTTTGGAAGAGTTAGACGAGCTTTGGATGGAATTGAGGAATCGAGAATGATCATTTCTGGTTCGATATGAGCAGGGCAATGTGTCACAGATGGATAGAAGTAATTGCAAATGTTACAATCTAAAAATAAAATGCTTCTAATGTTTTAATGTTGTCTAAGGGTATAAGAAAACATAATATTTTCTAATGCATCTAGAAAAGAGTATAATTTGCTTACAATAGCCAGCAATTTGAATTTGATCTACAGAGAGTGACTGGTCACTTGTATCAGCATGACTTGAGGAATAAGTGTGAGCAGCATTATCAACAGTTAAAGCTATAAAAGATAATTTTACGGTATTAATCTAAGTAACCTAGTTGTGAGAAATCCTTGTATTGTATCGTTTAGTGAAAGAGATGGATGCTTTGCAGTGCATAAATTATTGAATGAGATGAACAACCAGTTTAGCCTTTTGTGCCCGACTTCTTTAGGTTGTGAGAATAATAAAGAAACTGTGTTGTTGTTTTTTTTAAATTTACATGCGCATGCCACTCCAATGACAACCGTACCAGCCCGATCCCCTAATACGTGCATAAATTTCAAAATTCTGGAGTACGGCCAGAATTGCACCGTATGTAATAAATTTTATATTGGACTTTCTACTCAAAATTTCTTACCATAAATCCTCTACTATAATATGCCCCCTTGTATAATGCGATTCCATTTTTTTGGCCAAAAAAACCCAGCAAAAATGCTATTCACTTGTCTAATGCGATCCCCCTTTTTTTGACTCCTCTCGAGAAATAAAACGTGCAAGAAATACATAGAAAAAAACTCGTATTAGCTATTGGCGACGAGAAATTCAAATAAAAAGTGAATTAAATTATTCTATGATGAACTGGACACTGTATATGCTGTATAATTAATGTATAAATACACGGTAATTTCATGTAAATTTCATCAGGACAGGGAAGTTGCCATCTTGGGAAAAGTTATTTTCATTTTGGCGATGAGAAATTCAAATAAAAAGAGATTTATTTATTGTATAATGAATTTGACACTGCATATGCGAGTATAATACACAGTAATTTTGTGTATATAATTAATGTACACTGAACGACCAATTTTTTAGAGACACCTTTTACGGAAAATGGATTGGTCTCCCATTGACACCCAAACAATGGAACAGGCTGAAGCAGTGTATAAAAGGGATGCAATGGATCACAAGTTGCTGTCAGCAGCAGAAATGGACTGAATATGGGTAAATCCAAGGATTTGACTGACTTTGAACGAGGCATGATCGTTGGAGCTCGACGGGCGCAGTTGAACATTTCACAAACTGCGAACCTCCTTGGGTTTCCCCATGCAATAGTGTCAAGGGTATTCCGTGAATGGCAGTTATGCCAAAAAACAACCTCCGGACGTGGGTGAACGAGGCCAATGGTGACTGGCACGAATCATCCACAGCAACAGGACGTGAACAGCCCAACAAATTCCAGTGCAGTTCAATAAGGGAGCATCCCAGCCCATTTCGGATCACACAGTGCGGCACACCTTACACCGAGCTGGGTTTAAAACAGGTGGCCAGTTCGGGTGCCGTCACTTTCACCGCAAAATAGGAAAGCGCACCTGCTATGAGAACACAGGCGTCGATACTGGATGAGTGGAAGAAGGTCGCCTGGTCCGACGAATCGTGGTTCCTACTTCATCATGCGGATGGCAGACAGCACATCTGGCACAGACAGCACGAGGCCATGGAGTCATCCTGTCAGCAGACAAACATACAGACGGGTGGAGGAGGAGTGCTGGTCTGGGTGTCTTCTCTTGGGACACATTGGGTCCTCTGATATCCATCGACACATCCCTGAACACTGTTGCCCATCAGGTGCACCCGTTCATGATGACTGTGTTCCCTGGTGGTGACAGACAGTTTCAAGAGGACAATGCTCCCTGTCACCGTGCTCAAATGGTCTTGGACTGGTTCGAGGAAATGACGTGGACTTCCACCTGCTTCAGTGGCCAGCTCGGTCGCCCGATCTCAACCCGATCAAGCATTTATGGGATGAAGTGGAGAGAACTATCCGACGCCTTCCCACGCTACTGTCCAACCTGCACCAATTATGGGATGCTGTGATGTCAGCCTGGGCTGTTATTCCGCCGCAACGGTTTCAACACCTTGTTAAATCCATGCCAGCACGTATTCAGGCAGTTCTCGCCGCTAAAGGAGGCGCAACACGCTATCAGGGAGTGTCTCTAATAAATTGGTCGTTCAGTGTATAATACACGGTAATTTTGTGTGAATTTCATCAGGACAGAATGCAACTGACTTGTTGTATTATCCAGCTGCCGTCAGTTGTTACGGGGCTGATATTATCCTCTTGTATAATACAATCCCACAAATTTAGGTGCTTTTTTAGGCCAAAATTATTCACATTATAGAAGAGGATTTACAGTAATAAGATATAAAGAGCACAATGCATCATCAAAAGAAAAGACAATAAATCAACCTACACGAACCATCTTCTCGAAATGGGACACCCTATTCAACCCATCGAAGAAACCATGACCATAATTCCAATGATCCCTTTAAAATTAAAAGTATCGGAATCTATGAAACATTCTTTTCCACACAGACTTGTCACTAAATACCCAGACAAACTTTTGATATTTTCCAAATGCTATCATCCATCTCTGATCGTTTAGAAATGCGCTTATCCATCGATTTATCTCAGCTCCCTAGAATTGTTGTATCTTCACCTATTGCTTGCTATTTTATCATTATTGTTTATCTAATTTATTGTTAATAATGTTTTTATTTCAAATTTAAAATAGCAGCTTCTTTAATATTATCATAACCTGAAAAACTGCTATTTCACCAAAAGGTAAAAACAGCTGTTCATCTCATTCAACAAATCATGTATTGTAAACCTTCGATCTCTTTCACCAAGTAACCTAGATAGCAATTGGAATCCTAATAAATAAATTAATTAACCTAACAAAAATAACAAAAAAATAACTATAAACTGAAAACCTCTAATCCATAAGTGATGGATATACAGGGTGTTTCAAAAGATATAATCCAAACTTCACACAGGTAAGAGGCATGAAGGTGAACAGATTCTGTTAATAGATGAGGGCTCAGAACTCAACCATTGCCAAGGTAACGTTAGAGGGTGGAGCATTAATCAGAGTCCAGATGATAACACATGAGTAAGTATGCACTGTGCATATGTTTATTATGGAACTGTAAATCCACTGTGAAGCTTTACAAAAGATGTTCAAAATGTGAGCCTGCCATGGCCTCACATGCATAGCATCGGTAAAACATGAACTCTCACATGTGGCCAAAGATTCCGGGCATTTTTCTGATGTCATCTGAAACAACTGTGATGCGAGCTGCCAGATCTCAATGCTTGTCACAGGTGTTCGGTACACAACCGATTTCATGTGGCCCCCAAAAAAAAGAAATCCTTGCCAAAGAATTACAACCTGTTTGTGTTGTGCCATCATTTGCATGCTTTATCACTTGTCATTTGCTCCCCCCAAAACTTCTTCCAAACACTGCAAAAAAGGAGGATAATTAAGTAAAATCATTTATCATCTCTTCTTTTATCACTCAAAGCCCAACTAAATCAAAACATAAAAAAAACTTAAAATGTTGAATAATATTTTTTTTTGAGGATGGGGTCCTTTTTTGCAACTATGAAAAATTAGCACCTCACAATATTTCTGCATATTACATTTTGAACCCCCTGGTTACACAGCACACATCCATTTGACACATCCTTATTTCCTTTGACTCATCCTCAAAAAAGTCACATGAGGCAAGGTCAAAAAAGTTGCAGATCATACTGAGGATTTTCATCCAATGTAGCATTTGTCTTTACTCCCATCACGATGAGAAATAAATTGTTCAAGGTGTGATATTTTGTGGGCACCTTAACAAATATGGAATTGGAGACTGTGACTGGAAGGAAACACACATTGATTAATTTATGCTGGTTACATTTTCAATTTAATTTTTGTTGATTTTGTTTTCAATCAAATGGCTTTGAAGGATTAATCTATTATCTTTTGTCAATCAGAAGTTAACTAATTTAAAACTAACTTAAGATTTTGCATGAAAGGAATTTTACTTTGTGAAAGATTGCTTGAAATATTTGAACTAGAATTCAATGGTGATGGCTGCTGAGCAGAGATAGTCTCATGTGATGATTTTTTGGCTGCTTCACACTGAGGCAGAGGTTGAATGCGCCGATAGCGAGTGGGTGAAAACTTCACGGCTAAAATTAAAATTAAAAATAAAAAAAATAAAAAAAAAATTTATTTTTTTTATTTACCAAAATGCAAAAAGGTATTTTAATCATTTACAACTCAAGCAGAAAAGGTTCGGACAATGACATTTTTATTCTAGAACATGAAGCAAATAATTTTTGCAAAGATAAAAAAAGTATTCCATATTATTTGATTTATACTACAGAATACATGAAATCGGGGATTTTGTCGATCGCGTTTTCCCTTTTAGACTGAACGGATTCTACATTCAATTTCAATATAGAGATCGCGGCACCTGTCGGGGGGAGGGGGGAGGGCTGGGATCGGGAGCCAAGCCAAAACCACGTTGGAGCCAATTTCGCGATCTAGCGGACCACGTTCAACCGAGTCCACACTGTACTTCTTTGTAGAGATCACCACAGAACATCTCTGACACAGCCCAAAAATCTGGATGACTTAATGGAAAGAATTACCAATACCCTACACAGCATTCCACCAGCTACACTTTTACGTGTGACAGAAGAAAATTTGGATCGTGTGAGACATTGTCTTTGAGTGCATGGTGCACATTTTGAACATGAACGATAAGCTTGCGAAACCGTGTGAACATAAAGCCAACATTCATAAACTTTTCACATGGCATGCGACTTTTGAGACACACGGTATAAAAAATACTAGCCTTTTCTTGATGTTTATTCTAATGGCCACCCAAATTTCAAAAGTGGAATTCCTTTTAGAAGTATAGAAAATAAATGTGAAATGATGTACTGTATTTACCTGACTATAAGACGATGTTTTTTTTTTCCAAATTAAAGGGCCCATAAAAGTGGGGTCACTCGCCTTAAAATCGCAAATTCCACATATATGCTGACTTTTGCAAGTTAATGCTAAAATCCTTCACCTCGGCTGTAGTGGTGCTGCCATTAACAAGATCACACGAGATTTTACTATAGATTTTAATTTTTAAATAAGTATTTTTGCTTAAAAATTTTGACTTGGTGGCAGCTGGACTCTCGGTCCGTTTTGTTGCATTATAAACTTAAGTTAATAACTCCGGATCTGCTAGGGCTAGATCAATCAAATTTAAGGGAATAATAAGGTACCTATATTCGGAAATCTGTGTCGAGTGTTCATAAAAATATTTTTTCCCCAAAAAAATTTACCTCAAAAAAGTGGGGTCGTCTTCTAATTGAGTCGTCTTATAGTCGGGTAAATACGGTAATTTAATTAAAGCGTTTACTGCTCATGAAGTGATCATTGCTTCAAGGACGTCGCCTGAGCCATTGTTGTATTCCAGCTCCTGCTCACACATCAAAGAAGCACACCTGACCTCATAAATAATCTAATACTGATTGAACTATTTGGAATTCCATCCTGTAATTTCGTAGTGTTATGCAATGGATATGAAGGAATTAAACTATTTTTTTTTTCTTTAATAATTTTAGAGCATTGTTTTCAGATTAATATTAGATTTTATAAAATTAAAATGCATTTTCCCCCTCATATTTTATTTTGAGCTTCATAAATTAAATTAAAGAGAAAAGTGATTCATTTTAGCTTCAATTTGACATATACAACAATTCCCTACGACAAATATAACCAGAGATATGCTTCGTTTTATGTGATGAGATGCACGAAATTTAACCACTTTGATAACTTTGATAATTAATTATAACCAAAATATATTTTTATCTGGCAAATGAAACTATGCATGCCTTATATTTTATCCACTAGAATACACTGATAAAGTTTGAGAAAAATCAGAGCCCTAAGATCAATTTTCACCCGATTTCATCATATTTGACATCGAATGACTCATATGCAAGATTAAAAAAAAAAACATATAATGCTTCGGATGTGTTCCTACCAAAGTTGATATTGGAAAGTCAACTGGAAGACTATCAGCTATAACAGCAAACAATAAGAGAGTACTTTGGACAATCGTCAAAAAAACTCAACAAGCACCCATTGACAAAATGGTTAAGGAATGGAACAGAATGACTGGAATAAGTGTAACAAAAGAAACCTGCAGCTTTGCTGAGTTTAGGACACGCTGTATGTTCCATTTCATTTATATTTTCTTATAAACTTTTACATGATTAATTCTTAGACGTATAGCAATAGAATTTTTAGGTCATTTTGTGTAATAAACGGGTTAAATTGAAAGCCCTATATTAAAAAAACAGCACTATCTGAACCTTTTTCTGTTTGGGTTGTACATCCAACGCTACCTTAAATTCAAGATGCTGCATTACAAAATTTCAGAGCAGATATAATTAGAATTCTTTTTTTTAAGAAATAAGTTGATGCCTCCTGTTATGGATAATGACTCAATACTACAATTTCCCTTGTAACAAACTTCTGCAAAGCATTTGGCCCACACCACAGTTGCTCCACACTTCTTCACACATTTTCTATAGGTTCTCAGCATTATAAGTCAACAGTTTTCAAGCTCTCTTTTATGGAACCCAAAACCACTGAAGTCTAAGGATTAGGCATCTGGGGAATTAATCGGGATAGATGGAAATAGGATCACCTTGATTCCAGTTCCCGTCTTTTTCTATATAGTAGGCCACTGAAGAAAGTGAGGTGTGGCTTGATGCCTTATTCATATGGATTGATGCTAAATGAGCGTGTATACCGTAGCGCTTGTGGAACACACTTCGTCATGTACCATTCCCCTGTGACAGTTTTTACCAGTTTGCAGGGGACTGGTTATCACATGATCAGTGCAAGAGAAGAACTATTAATCAACCTTTCCAACACTTCGAACTCTTTTTGGTTTCTTCAGAAGAGGGTCTCCTTTGTACAACCACACTGCTCTTTAGACTTGGAGTCATAGTGATAAAGCCATATTACATCATCATACAGAAATGCGTCAAGCTCATTGAGTGACAAAATGATTCTGGGATGAAGTGAATGCGATGATTTGAATGATTTGATGTTCGACCCTTACAAGAATTTTTCAACATGCTATCGACCCCCCTCTACAAAGGTTTTCATCACTTTTTTTTTTTTTTTTTTTTTTTTTTATTTTTTTTTTTTTAACTCATTAAAATAAATTTTTAAAATGCTATCTCCCCCCCCCTATAAAAATTTTTTCAACATTTTTTTTTTTTTTTTTTTTTTTTTTTTATAAGTATGGTATTACCCAGTCTAAAGGTAAGTGATTTTTCTTCTCTTTTAATGTTTAACATAAGACATGAATGAATAATTTGACTGAACAACTAAACTATACCTTGTCCAATGAAAATTGAACACGGCAAGCCAGACAAGAGAACGGTTTCATCCTATGATTGATTATTCCTGGCTTATACTTGTATTCTAATTATAAAGTGTTTTAATGCACCTTAATCGCTCACAATTATTAAGACAGGGTTCTACCCAGGTCATTTTACGTTCCACCTGGCTGTTTTCCTTGACCATCCTGCTAACTAATTTATTTGGTGAATTGTTGTACGTTTCTGGTTTAGTTTACTTAATTTATGTAACTGAACTTTAAATTTAAAAACTGATGATGTGTCACATACTTTGGTTCAAATTTAAGTTTTTTTTTTGTTTTTTTTTAATATTTACTTAAGTACCAAATAAAATTTTTTTGCTCAATTCCATTTGATTACATGTACAATTATTTCTCGTATGTTTAGGGACGTTCCTCAGGGTAGCTGCCTGGGCCCAATATTGTTCGACATCTATATTAATGATGTCTTGGTGATGGTGGGGCCAGGAGCTTCCATGTTTGCAGATGATTAATACTTTTCCAGCAGGTTATCACTTGGTCTGATTGTAATATTTTACAGGTCAAGGTTGATACTTTTTCTAAGTGGTGCATAGATAATGGGCTTGTTATTAACAATGATAAGACTAAGGTTATTACCTTTACTAAGAAAATTAGACCTCTTTTATTTTCTTATACTATCAATGAGACTTGAATTGAAAGGATTGAAGGTATTCAAGATTTGGGTATTCCTTGACCGTAAGCTAATTTTTGGCTACCATATAGATAGATTGTGCAAACACGCACTCTTTAAATTAGGCACGATTCGTAACCTGACCTCACGCTTTGTGTGGCAAATTTTTTATTAAACTATTTATTACCCTTATTATACCTGCCATTCGGTATGGGATAGTAATCTGGGGGTTTGCATCAAATCATATCAAGAACAAACTTCATAGAGTGTATAGTCTATTCACAAGACTTTATTTTTACCGCTATATTAGAATTGGTATTTATTCCTTTTCTCAGATCATACAAGATTTGAACATCTGTGAGTGTATTGACATCTTTCATGCGGAGATTTTAAAATTTGTTGTTAATATTATGAATGGAAAGATTGACAGTGTTGTTTGTTTGGCTTACTTAAACTTTATTTGTAATACACAGTTTAGAAACCAAGTATTGTTTTATATTCCTTGCTTTAATTTTAATTTGTCTTGTTTTAATCAATTGTGTAAGCTGAGAGTAATTTTGATTGTTTTTTATAATATTATCCAGTTTTGGTCTTTTATATAATTACTGTACATTGTTTTCTTATGCATTTTTGTTTTGTGATTTGTCTTTTGTCTCAGTGTGTTGGTGGGGATTCCTGTGTGACGCAGAGCTACCGTTATCCTTTTCTTTGATAGCAATAAATCAAGATAATAAAAATCACATGCTGTGCTTAATTTTTTTAATTTTTTTTTTTTTGCTCAAATTAAATTTTGTGGAAAAATAACCACAAAAACGACTCACACGTATTTTATCTGCATGATGCTGGATAAATTCTTCTATACCCACTTCTCTCCCCAGCTGCTAAAATTTTATGGGGAGAACACTGTAAGAGATATTTATTTAGTTATTATATCATTAAATTTTAATTATTAACTTTAACATCTCTGTGGCCAAGACTATTAATGTGCAGGTCTTGTCACTCACAAGTGAGTGGTGGGTTTAAATTTTCCCAAAGGCATAGTAAGGTGATCCCCTGAAAGGTGAAATTTCATATACATGTAGATCTGATAGTTATTTAACATCCTCGACAATCAGGACTATTCCTGATGGATGTGCAAGGCATGCCTGTGCGGTGGCACCTTAAAAAAAAAATTTGAGTGACTTTGCTTTTGAATTGCATATTAAGTTAAATATGTGAATATGAGATTCTGTAAATTTTGTAAACAGAAAATGGAAAGAAGGGCACCAAAAATGACAGGGCACAGAGATGACAACATAACCAGGAACGGTCCTGTCGACACTGAAAAGATAAAAGTGAAATAGAAAAGAAAGATTGATCCCCAGCCTAAGTCAACCCTTAACAATGTCACATCGACCCTGGGAGTCGGGGGGGGGGAGGGGGGCAATATCCACCACGCCTTAAGTTGCAGCAAATTCAGCATACACATCCTGCTAATTGTCAATTTGGCACATGGCAAATTTCAATTTTCCCTATTTGAATAAATGAATTTTCATTTAACTTCTTAAAATTCCTTCTGGTTGTGCCACTGTCTTCCATAACAAGGAGAGCAAAAACATTGTTGGTTTATTTAGCATCCAAATACAAGTGAGTGGGGTTTTTTTTGTTTTGTTTTTTATTTATTTTTTTTTTTTTTGTGAAAAAAAAAGAAAAGAAATAAAGAACGAAAACACTATTCCACAACAAGAGTTTAATAATAATAATACCTCATATTTCACTGATGATGTCGGCTTCTTCAGCGAGAATCTTGGACAATTGAATAGCTCGAGAGTCGCTGAATACAAAGTGAATAGTGAATTGATAAGAAGTGGTCAAGTAAATTAACAATTCAGAGAAATTCAAGAAGAAACAAACGAAGGGCAATAACCAAGCAGGTGCAATGGATAAAGAGTGACTTTTTAGACTTATGTATTTCCTGTTGGGGCGGCAGTTTATCTTTCAGTGCACTACATCCCGGTTTTCATCAAAAAAGGCTCCAATTATAATTACCCACAAAAGTTGGTGGCATTCTATCACCAGCTTAGAAGAGCTGCCCTTCTCCCACTTACCACAGACGAAAGAAGAACTGGAATGGACCAACAACACCTAGACAGAAGGCCTGATAACAGAAACATCATACATTGTTACATCATCATTAGTCGAGGGGACCAAATTTAGGGCTTATTATTGGTTGAAATAGGATTAACAATGGTCAACTAATGATTCGGTCTAGGTGGTGTTGACTGGACACCATTAGGACCCACGCCAGATTCACCATGGTTACCATGAGGAAGTCATCAGTAAACTCATGGTAAATATAAAAAAAGAAAAAGTCTCAAACTAGAATCGGTTACGATGCTCAAGACGAAATATATTGATGATTGGAAGAAGCAGACCCTTGTATTCCCTTACAAGCAATGGCTTAACCATGATCTTAGGAAACTTTGTAATGAAGTCAACTACAAAATAGCATTTAGGAGTGGCAACATGCTTAGGAATAAACTGTAAGAGGAAAGATAAAATCCCCAAGGAAAAAAAAGTCTAGTATTTACAAGTTCAAATGCACATCATGCCAGAAGTACTATATAGGAAATTCCCATCACGCCACACTTACTAGAATGAAAGAACATATTGTATGCAAAAGGGGCATTTCTGCTTTTGCTGACCACATCCTTAAAGAAGGACCTGATTATTTGCAGGATAACGTTAAAATTATTCACTCTTGCAGGGAACCTAAGGTGTTGCCATTTCTCGAATCCTTGGAAATAGCCCAGAATAAACCGTCGACCAAACTGCTCAATAACGACGATGGCTCAATGCCGGTAATCGAGTGGTTGCCCATGGTTGATTTGATTTTATAATTTATTTTTTTTTAGTAGATTTATTTTCCCCCCCCTTTGAGGTGGTTCATAAGTTAATTTTTCTACTGGCTAGTCATTCTTTATCCGGCATTGCACCCATTTGGTTATTGCCCTTCGTTTGTTTTTTCTTGAGTTTCTCCGATTTGTTAATTTACGGTACTTGACTGCTTCTTATAAATTCACTGTTCAATTTGTATTCGGTGACTCTCGAGCTATTCGATTGTCCAAGATTCTCACTGAAAGCTACATACCAGGTACAGGGTGTGTATAAAAAGTATCAGGAAAAGTTTCGGAAAAATAGATTTATTTCAGATATTGCTACAAAACCTTAAAATTCTTCAAAGTACATCCCTTGAGCATCGACACACTTTTGCCAGCGGCTTTTCCACGACGCGAAGACTCCCTGGTAGGCGGATTCTGGAAGGTCCTTAAGGGTATGCGTGCAAACTTCTTTGATGGCACTTAGGGTCCCATGGTGGTGTCATTTGAGGGAGGATTTCACTTTTGGGAATCGAAAAAAAAAGTCTGCTGGGGACAGGTCGGGACTGTAATGGGGTTGGGGAATAGTTGAGATGCCGTTTTGCCTCAGGTAGTCGGTCAACTTAGAGCAGATGTGGCTGGGTGCATTGTCATGATGGCTGGCCTCATCCGGTCTAAATTCAGCACTTCACACACAGGTGGCATGTTGTCATCGGTTTTTGACGTCGATGGCCGTCCAGCAAGGGGCTCGTTCTCCACACATGCTCGGCCATCTTTGAAGAGCAAGTGCCACTTAGAAATTGCAGTTTGCAACATGCTTTCATCCTTGAACACTTGGTGAATCATGCCCAACGTCTCCGTACCCGATTTCCCCAGTCCAACACAAAATTTGATGGCATACCGCTGTTCAATCGTTTGCTGCATTTTGAGCTTGCACCGAGTCACTCGACAGGGGTCCACTGAACCAACGCTTGCAGGCGACTGACGCTTGGCGCGTTTTGAAGATCAGACCACGCATCATCGAGCATGCTCGGTGAGAGCGTGTTGCAAACTACAGTCACGTCAGGAAAAAATTGTTCCCAATACTTTTTATACAAACCCTGTATTATTAAACTCTTGTTGAGGAATAGTGTTTTCGTTCTTTATTTCTTTTCTTTAGGTAACCTTTGTCCACAGTTTCTGGCCTTTTTCGTTTAAATGTGAATGTTCTTGTCAACCCAATCATGATGAATCATGATGGATGTAGAGAATATATATGCTAGATGGATTGAATAAATCAACTCTACCTGGAAGTATTTCTATGGGATTCAAGACACACACCATTGAAATGGTTCCGGAAACCTCTGAAGATGTGGCTCCTAACATTTAAAAGAAGTGAATGCTTTATAGGAACACGAGTTGCAAAAAGAATCATCGTCATTCGAAATAAACGAATAAATGTTCTCACCTGAAGTGTTGACAGCTAGTGGCTGATTGTTAGCTTGCGATTCTACATAGCAACAATTTGAATCAACTCGTTGGGCGTTTGACGGGGAAGAAACAACCAAATGTGACATGTTCATCGCTTTTCATGTTACAAAGGCTCAACAACCCTTCCATTTTAGTTTTGTTTTTACATTTTTAATAGTCTGCTGCTACTGCTACTGCCTAAATGCTGAAAAAGTGATTCAATTTATTTCATCCGCTAAAGAAGTTGTGCGGTCGGTGCATGTTGCTTAAATAATGTAAAGAGTACTTCATCGTAGCTAGGGAATTAATTAATCTTAATTAATTAAGGAAGAGTGGACCACAACACTTCGTCTGCCGCTTAATCAAATTATAAACAACGACATCGCCGCACGAGAATAATGAACGAAAGCTCAGATTACATGGAAGAGAGAGTTTATTGGAATATATACATACAGCTATTTAACGACAGTTTTGAGTTTTATAAAGTTGAATATTTGCATCAAACCTTTATAGAATTGATTTTCAAGTAATTTCATAGAGAAAAAAGAAGCAAAAGGAAATGTTTAAGGAAACACGATTGCAACAAAGCCAATTGGCCAAGGAACGACGACGGCTGCTACCATATTGCTTCCGCTTTCAAACCCAAACTTCCGGTCGATCTCTGCTTATTTATCTTTCTCCTTCTTTGGTTGAGGGAGAAAAAAAATTTTGGGCAGAGTATATATTGTCAAGTAAAAAAATTATCAGTAATTACAAGTGCAGTCGAGGCAATGTTAATACGATCTGGGAAAATTAGGGAGGGAAGGTCTTTAACAGACGATCTATCTGAACTTTTTATCTTCTGTTAAGAACAATTGAGAGAAAAACGTAGGGAAAGGGGTCTACGTTAGCTGATTATTTGGTAACAACGACCCGAGAATTGGCCAAGATGCTGTATGGATGACAAGCAGCCGCCAAGCGAAAATCTACAAATTAAAGACTGTTCATTCACTTTCATATACGGGTATAATCCACTTAATTCGACAACGCTTAATACGAAATTCATTTAATGCAAAATTACTTTCTGCCCCAGCCCCTTTACTAAACTTTACTTTATTACCTATTGATGCAAAATATTTGATGTAGCTTTCGGATAATACGAATAATTTCTTAATAAAATTTTGAAGAGAAAAAAAAAACATTTAAATTTCTTAATTTGAGGAAATACACTCGCATGCCAAAAGTCATGTGATAGCACTTAATAACGTGTGGGACCTCCTCTAACCCAGCGAAGTGCCACAATGCAACGTGGGCATTGATTACACAAATCGGTGGAAGACATTGCCAACCATTCTGACTGGAGAGCTTCCCACAACTGCCTAGTATGGAGCCACCACCGGCTTGTGCAGTGCATGCTTGACAAGTTGAGTCCATGGCCTTCATGGGATCCGTGTCACACTTGAGCCCTACCATCAGCTCATTTCAACTGGAATCGAGACTCATCAGACCAGGTCACACGCTTCCAGTTGTCAAGTGTCCAGTCGATGTCTTCATGGGCCCAGGAGAGACGTTGCTGATGATGTCTTGTTGTTAGCAAGGGCACCCTCGTGGGTCTTCTGCTTCCATATCCCATGGACACCAGATTTCATTGCACAGTTCGCATCGATACAGCTCTAGTATCACTCTGGTTAAAATCTGATGTCATCTGGCGTAGTGTCAGTTGCCTGTTAGCGATGACCATCCTACTCCGACGCCGTTGGTCCCGTTCATTGAGAAGGTGTGGTCGACCACTGCGTTGTCCATTGTGGGAGGTAATGCCGTCGAGTTGGTACTCTCGGTAGACTCTTAAAACTGTGGACCGTGGGATGTTGAATTCTTGAGCCACCTCCGATATTGAATGACACATGCGTCGTGGTCCACATATCTGGCCATGTTCGAACTCGGATAGCTTTCATCATGTAGCCATTGTCACACTGAACACCTTACCCGTTACTCATGACAGTGTAACTAAACTTACTGACACTGATTTGCACATTTATACTGTTTGGACATGATGCTACTGCCAATTGAAAAATAGTCCACTGCTATCCCATGACTTTTGGCATGTGTTTTTCTTAAGCATTAAATCAGTAAATATTGTTAGGCCTTTGGTGTTTGTGCTCAAAGAGTTGAGACATCGAGCATCGCATGGATACTCCCCGTGACAAATGGCTAATAAATGAGAGGTATCGCTTGTAAGTAATCACCTATGAGGAATATTTATGGTATAAACTTGGCAAATTCATTACAGTATAAAATTTACACACAGTATATAGGGTGTTTCTGAATGGTCGTACAACCTTTCAGGATATGTCCCAGGGACCAAAACAAGCAGAAAATATCATATGAACATGGGGATGAAAACGCTTTTTTCTAGAGTTTATAATGGACTGAAGGTATCCTGCTGTAAATGAAATGAACGTTAAAGCGTATAGGTGTTATAAACTGTGTGATTTTTCTATGATATAACAAGACAATACACTTGCTAAAGCAAATGCTCAAAATGTCCTCCGTCGGAATCCAAGGAAGCCCCAAATTGAACCTTTGAACCACTCCGCAGTTAATCGGTGCTTATCAGCAGTTGGGCAATTCAGACCAGTAACAGTCAACAATTGTGTTCCAAGAACGTTTTGAATCTGATTTTGAAGAGAGCACAATTTTCTCAGATGGTTCTTTGAATTGGCGTAACTCTTCTTCTATTACAGGATACCTTCAAACTATTATAACTCTAGAAAGAAGAATTTTCAATCCCATGCTCCCATTTTCTGCTTGTTTTGGTGCCTGGAACATATCCTGAAAGTTTGTACAGACCATTCAGAAACGCCCTGTATACACTCTTTGGATAATACATCTGGTCCTCTTAATTTCGTATTTGTAAAACAGCATTTCGGTATTGGGTGATAGTGACCACTAAGATACAGTCAGAATTCTTGTAGCCTCAATTCAGAATTCTCGGAGCTTCATTTAAAAGAATGAAAGTTATCAATTTTCAAATGGTTACTGTCGATTTTTAGTTTTTTTTCTGGCCAGTGGCATATCCAAATATACTTGAAGAGAAGAGAGCTATGACAATTTTTGTATTGATTATAGAGTCTCCGTAATATGAAGTTTTGTTGGCATATTAATACAATAACACAGGGTGCCCGAAAAGTCCCACATTATAGGCAGAAACACAGAATTTGTTCAGTATGTCCTCCGTCGACTTCCAGACAGGCCTGTAGGCAGAATTTCAGGCTGTTTAACACCCTGGGGCCATAATAATTGTCTATGGTATGGCTTTCGTCCTCAGTTCTGGTGTGTAGTTGGGGAACATCATGACTTCAGATACCCCAGAATGAAAAGCCCATTGTATTCAAATCTGGAAACCACGGAGGACATATTGCGAACATAGCAGGTCTTCTGCGACCAATCCAGTGTTCAGGAAAGGTTTCATCCAGCTAGTGTTGTAATAAATTTCTCACCTCACACATTAATCTCCTGCAACAATAACTGTAATAACTGCTACCATTTGCCTACTATTCTATTTTAGAAACCGTAAGTCCTTTTTAGGACCCCCCCTGTAGCTGGATACGCTTAAATATTGACTCATGCCACAGCTGCAAGCCGACAAGAGAAGAATTCATTTTTCAACAGGATGGCTTCCCCCCTCCCCCCCTCATAATTACAGCCAAATCCATGATTTCTTGAAGTACCATCCTGCTGAACCAAATATGATTTTGTCAAATTCTGACTACGGATTCTTAAAAATATTAAAAAGTAGAATTTGAATGTCTATAAGACCCATTCTTTCTCTCTGTCTTCATCAATAAAATTGGGTTCAAAACTTTAAAAGTTCCACACATTCAGGACCTCTATCTCTTAAACGGTTGGATCAATTGAAAAAACACCAAGAATAAAACATTTCTCGAATGTTGCATACAATCTGAAAATACCATTAAAAATAGGGGTTCCTATTTAAGATTTCAAAGTTACCCCCTCTCCCCAGCCCCCCTCACAAGGGAGGGGGGTAATTTTTTAACTAATGAAAAAAATTAGTTAAAAAATAATTCACTTTTGATTTTCGTACAATACTTAGTTTCCGAGATATTTAGTTGTCTCAAGATAAATGCCTCACCCTGTAAAATTCTCAATCTTTTTGATGTTCTCTACCTCCCGTTAAAGTTTGTACCTCTAATTGAGACATACTGTATACCCAGAAATGGTGTCAATTAAAATGTAAAGGACGTATCAGTGCAATAATAAATCCCAGTGATAAATCCACTTTTGCTCAGCATATCATTAAAAATGGACGTCTGTATAATAATATCGACCAAACTATGAAAATTTTAAAATCAAGTAACGACTGCAGCATGGTTAATGTAACCGAAAACATTGAATCTTAAAATCAAAAATTACTCGAAACAACTTTCTTCTAAATTCTCAAGTTAGTGAAGGTGGCTTTGTCGTTGGCATGTTTTAATGCTCTGATGTGTTCTTAATAGGATTAATGCATAAGGGTCATCCACTAAATATCTGGACAGATTTAACTTCTAGGCAACTATGGGAGATAAATTGAAATGACCTGTACGGTTTCTTCGACCTGGTCCCCTGCCATTGCAACACACTTTTCCCATCTGCTTACAAGCTTCTGTATTTTGGCAGTGTAGAATTTAGTGGACTACTCTTGAACAATTGGAGGACTGTCCAAATCATTATTTATCTGTATGGAAGTTTCAGAGGATCAAAAGATGAAACTAACTCTGAGCCAACTTGGGATTGTGTGACAGTATCACTCAATGTGATTGTCAATAACTGCCACAGTTTTGGAGACCATATATGGTCTGAACAATCCTGTGTCTCATTTTGTGAATGGCCTTCCAAATTTAACAAAATATTATCATTTCAAGATCACTGTGAATATCTGATAGCTTCTTTTGTAATGATATTTTTCGGCCGACCTTCACGGGGGGCCCAGTTGGTAGAGATGATGAGCTGGATACTCGTGGTCCCTAATTTGATTCAGATTGTGAAGGTCCTTGCATGTTTTCATATATCTTTACCGTATGTTGGAGCATTAACCCCAGTTCTAATTTTTAACTTTTTTCATCAGCTTTCTGATGATTTGGAAAGGAGAAATTCCCGATTTGTGAGCCGACATGCCTGCCTTATCACTGGGTTTCATGTTGACTACCTGTCTGTGGGGCCCAGTTGATCGAGAAAATGAGCTGAATGCTACTGATCCCTGGATCGAATCTAGGTTGTGGAAATTTTCCTTCTGATTTTTCAAATAATAACTTTACATATAAGATCTTGCACTTAGGGATGGAAGGTAAACAGAGCTACTATTCCACAAAATAATCATTTAATAAGCATAGATGTATATATGGTTGAACTTCGAAACAACGGATTAATTGGGGGAAAAAGTGGTACATTGATGTGAAGTGTCCGTTATTTCGAGGTATTGTTTCTTGCGGTATAAAACCATACAAAATATCTAAATAAATCATAAAACATCTTCAATAAACATGTAATTCAAATATAGCAGTTTATTATTAAAATTTATATTATTATTATTATTATTATTATTATTATTATTATTATTATTGTCATTGTTTGGGGAAGCCAAATTCGGATCAAGTCCGAAAGCCAATCCCAGAGGCGGACCCAAATGTCCATGTGGTTCTTGTAAACAAGTGATTGACCCGCCCCTATCAGTCGTTTTTGAAACTAGCAGACAGAGTCCATCCGGACCATCTAAAAATTTGTCCATTGCTTCCAGAATCCGTTGTTTCAGGGTCCGTTGACTCGAAGTTCAACTTAATTTCAGCTAGTAGGTAACCATCCTCTGTACGGGACAAAGAATTTCAAAATTCAGAGGCTGTTTATTTAGGCAAGGGACTATTTACAGTGGCCAATTGGCAGCACGTGAAGCTCAGATGTGTGCCATCTGATTAATTACAGAGGAGAATAAAGTAATAAAATAACCAATTACAGAAAAGGTGTAAAACAGACAACTGTGCAGTCTGACTGGTTACAGAATACAAAAAACATAACAGACAAAAATTTACAGAATAACCAAAAATTAACAAAACCATTTGATATCCATTGATAAAGGAGACAATTGTGATAAATATCGGTAGAAGGGTGGATCATAATACTGTTCCTATTGATTAAACAGGTGGTGGCCTTACAGTATAACAGAGGGACATCAGGAGTTCCAACTAGTTT
>JAHWFO010003745.1:586882-607482 GCA_023313115.1 Rhysida immarginata
ATTTCTGTCATGGTTCTCAAAAATTTCTAGACTTTACAGGAAATTTAGTTTTCCGTAGTTGTTCAACTGACATAGCATGCAGACATTATCTTTTTTTGGTGACACGTTCCATAGTGAGGACGTTGTGCAAAAATCTGACTTGTTGAGTATTGTGATTCTTGATAGGGCTGAAGTGCTAATTTATTCGAGTCTCAATTCTTCTTTTACTTTGTTCAAAATATTTCATATTACATGAGCCGCATTAAATTTTGTAAATGGCCAATTTGCGGAATGGGTCTGGTTTTGCCAAAAAGATTCTTGATATTGTGGCCTGTTGCTTCTCCCTCACTCGTCAAGGTGATGACTTCTCCAAGTTTTTTTCTTGAAATGGAACTTATTAATCAGTTTATTGTTACATCAGTGATACCGTACATCCATATAGCCGCTTCTTTTATTTTGGCACATTTCCTGTCAAGTCTATAAATTTTTAAGACCTTTCCCTACCCCCCCCCCCCAGCCTTTGGATATAGTCGCTAACCATGACAAATATTTTTGGCTTATTAAACAGTTATTTTGTGGAATAGTGGCTTCATTTCCCTTCCCTTCCATCTCTACGGTTATTCCACAACATCTTAGAATTAATGCAGTATTTTTCGTCTTTTATATAATTTCAATGATGTCGGATCCGTATGGTGAGTTTTAGATAGATCATGATTTATAAATTGACTTTAATTTATCTTCTATGTGGTATTTGGGGCTAAATTTATGAACTCTTTCATTGGATTAAAATACACTCAAAGGACACAAATGATAGAATAGCAGTAAGCAAATTTGAATACTGCTGTGATTTACACATGATGGGATGGACTAACCCAAAACAGTATATAATAATGTGCCCATGTACAGGTACACTTTATCTAGTATTTATATACTGTGACCATAGCAAGCTGATGAGAATTATTTGAGTTGAATATGGCATGATATTGAATCCCCAATGCATGGTTGTTCAGGAATTCAATATCCACAGTTTCTGCATGTACCAGTTATACCTTCTGGAAGGTGTCAACACCCACTGCAAACAACACTATTACCGATCTCCAACTGTGATCTCCAGTATCTGGAATTCTTGGCAAGAGGCCAATCCAATTCAGCCAATTGTGCTGAATTGCAACAGATATACAAGAAGTTGTTGCAGAAACAATCAGCTTTGGTCAGTGGATGTGGTGAAATAGAAGAAATAACTCACTTAAACTGAAGAAATACCTCTTGTCCACAACAACTTGTTTATTTCTTCAAATGTGCATTTCGACCACACTGTGGTCATCATTCAGTGAAAATACATTGTGGTCAAAATGCACATTCAAAGTAATGAACAATTTTTTGTGGGCAAGAGGTATTTCTTCAGTTTAAGTGAGGTATTACTTCAGTTTGATTGATTCTTCAATTTCGTCCTCATGTCGCACAAAGAATGATGCTGACAGTACTAAATGTTTTGGGCTATGAAGCATTGCCTCATCCTGCCTATTCCTCAAACTTATTCCTATCATTGCATACTATCATTTGTTTCGTCACCTGGATCACTTCCTGTCAGGAAAACAGTTCACGACAGACGAGGTTCATCTTGCAATTGATGATTTCTTCAGATCCCAGCCGCAAGATTTTTTTTTGTTCAGGGATTATGGCCTTGCCAGACAGATGGCAATTATGAATCGATTCACACGAGGGGTATTATTTTGAATAGGCAAGCTATCATAATTTTCAGTTAGTTGTGTTCAAATGTATTGCTCATTTCAGAACATTTCATTTACATGAATCCAATATATCGGGTTGATGGAAGGGTTTAGATGTGGCAAAGACTGCATGAAACCATGGATCCAAATGCACCGTGCAGGCTGGTGGTGGTTCCATGCAGGGTTCAGGGTCTGATGGAGACCAAGGAATAGATGTTTGTATTTCCCATCTACAAGAAGAGGACACTGTGCCTGAAACCTACATATGTACACTGCATTATTTATTTAAGGAAAAATGTTTTAATATGTGTGCTCTATTGTACATTAGTTGTTTTTGTATCATATCCATAGTTGGTGATCTTATTCCTTTCTTACAAGAGAGTATAATTTGTGATTTTTTTTTTTAATCATCAATATAATTGTTCTCATTTATATATTGCCAATAAATTATTCTAAGACATACCATAATTATTTTTCATAATAAATTTTTATTTAAGAAGTGTACATTATCTATATACAAATTTTGTGAAAATTGAACATTAAAAACATTTTAAAAGCCTATATAATTTAAAAAAAAAAAAAAAAAAAGGAGAAGGAATTGCTGTTTCCAATCAAGTTGAGTTAATTTTTTTAAAAAAAGTTTCCTTTTAAAATCCCACCTAGTTTAATTTGATCAAAGTTGAAGAAATTTGTTGTGAAATTGTAATTGCATTTTTAAAGGGATAAACAGGATCAAAAAAGAGCATTTTCCCTTCTGAAAAAGATAAATGTTTTTTTTTTTGTTTGTTAATTTGTAGTTTATAGCAATTTAAAAACAAATACTTTATTTCTTATATTAAAATAAAATCTAATGATGTCAAATTCATAAGAACTAGTTGAGAACAGAGAGAGATAAAAATCTCATCTGAATCCTTGACATTGAGCCAGATTTGATCATTAGCACTTTAATGAGCAAGATTGCGTAACAAATGTAAATTCCATTTTTGTAATAAAGCTGATCATGTTGATTGTTAAATTCCACTTCATCCCTATCTTAAAAATGATATGAAATTCTAGATTTAATAATTTCAATGATAATTTTAAGATTTTTAATAAGATATTTCAAGATTAATATGAACTTTTTCTCCCCTTAAAAAAAAAAAAAGAAAAAATGAAAAAGATAAAATTCCCCTTCACACTTTATGAATTACATTATGGGAATTCAAGGTAACATACAATTAATTGCTCAAGTCGATACAAATTTCATATCTATCATGAAAAAGACAGAAGACTGGTTCGTAGAGGTTTATTTTTTAATCATTAATTTTTTTTTGATTGACTAATCTAATCTGATAATGAGAAGCACCAAATATATATCCATTTAAATTGGAGAATGATTATGTTTATATCTTGTTACCAAAGCATTAATCTCAAAATCCTCTTAAGATGGAATGATAAACTAAACAGGTGCTTCATAGCTGTTAATAAACTAGATAAATTGACAGTGTGAACTTATTATTTACATTTATATTTTTAGTTTATCCTTAGGTTGAACGTTTCCTACTGATTGACAGGATAATTATGCCCCAGTAAAGAGAGAAACGGAGCATTTCATTATCAAGCATGAGTCGTCCACCTTATTCCTGTGAAAATGTCTGTGGAGGTATGTAAATATTTGTTGAGATGGTCATATTTCGGAAGGCACTTTGATTTTTTAATGACAATAAAAATAACCACATTTAAATTTTCAGCTGTGTATAATCCACGTGTGCAGTACAAAAGCATTTATCGGTACCATGGCAGAATAAAAGCAGCTATTTTTGATTGGGCAGGTAAGGAAGATTAAATCTGCTCTATATAAACATTTATTTATTTGATTATTGTGCATCTTTTTAAAGAAAGCAAAATATGTTGGCCTTATACTTTTTATTAAATGAGAGCTTGAGAGGTTTATTTGATTCTTTGTTATTAACCTCAATGTAAATAAATATAGTAATTAAATTTAAGTGAATAATTAACTAATAAATAATTGAACCAAATAAAATTATTAAATGGAATAAAATAGTTAAATAATTTTTAAGTTCACTGTTTTTTTCACTGTTAAATGTCTTGCCTGTAGAATTTTGAAGATCAAATTTTTGGATAACATTTTGATGATTTTTATAATTGTTGAATCTTTCTTCTCTGTTGATTTCCTTTTTTTTTTGAATCAGCAGTGAAAAGTCAAATTCCCCACAAAAAAGAAATGGCGAAAAACCATTTAAAATCTTATCCAAAAAACTCATCTCTAAAATTCTACAGGCAAGGCATTTAACAGTGAAAAAATAGGGAATTCAAAAATTCTTTCATTATTTTATTCCATTCAATTATTTTATTATTTATTTATGTTGAGGTTAAAAAAGAAAAATCAAATAAACCAATAAAATGTTGACTTTAGTTCATCCACAAAATAAGTAATTTTGACACAAAATATTATTTTAACATAATATTTTAGGAACAACTGTCGATTGTGGTGTATTTTCACCAGTAGTTACTTTCAAGAAAATATTTGAACAGGAAGACGTACCAATTACTGATGAAGAAGCACGTGGTCCAATGGGAGCACATAAGCGGGTAGGGCTATAAAAAATAGAATAATTCACAAATTTAAAATCTGTAATAATAGCTATAAGCTAGTTCCAGCTTATGTAATACTTTCCAGAAGTGCAGATAAATTTCATTTGAAGGAAAAGTGGGGGGGGGGGGGGATAGGGGCGTTTTTGAGAATCTAGGCGAACCTGAGCTCTTAATGAGGAACTAGTGTTTCATCAGTATTTGGGAAAGAGAAGTTGAAAATGCTCATTAATAGCTAGAAAATTTAGATTAATGTCCCAATAAAACAATAAAGAATGAATGTGAATAGAATTAACTATAAAATGACAACCTCTATTCTACAAGGACAAAGTAGAAATATGTATACGGTTAATATATCAATGTTAAAGTTAGACTATATTAAAATGAGACAAAATAATGTTTGCCTTTAGCTAAGTGAAAATCTAATCATTCTCAAAGCGTAAAATTCTAACTTTAAAAACTCATCTCTGACATCTTACTCTCAGCAACCTTTAAAGACAAAAGAGTCAAATACGTCCCAAATAATGATTTGAAATATTTTTTTAGAGCCATCAAAATCTTATTGAATTGAGAAACAGGGAGATACATATGCCATAGTCAGAGTTTATACACTGCATGAATATGGTGTTTTTGATGTTGCAAAAACAATACTTAGGTTGTTTTTTTTTGGTCGGTTTTTATCATAGTAAGAATCTGTTGTCTTTTTTAATAAGAAAATATATAAAAATGTCCCAAAGTCGAAATCACCAAACCTTTCACAAAAATCAAGACATGGCATTTGGCAAGCAGCTTGCTCATCCCTGATCTACAATAAATAAAAATTAATTTTTGTAAATAACTCATTTATGCCTTTGCTAATTCACATTGTTCTAAACAATATTTAGTATTAATAAAGAAATATATAAATACTAGATGTAACTCTCCTACCCTTGATAAATATATTAAGATTGAAAAATGAAAGAAAAAAAGTCCACAACTTGGGATTAAACCAAGGACTACGAGCTTATTATTGGATGCGCATATGATGATGACATACAGAAACAATACCAGGATATTACTAATTTTATTAGAAATGACTGTAAATAAAAAACCCATATGTAAACAATCACACAAATCAATATGTTAATTACTGTTGTTGTTTTTTTAATATCTAAGGTTCACATACAGAAAGTTCTTGATAATGAAGCAGTTCATCAAAGATGGTTACTCAAAAAAGGCCGTAATCCTACAGAAGAAGACGTAGACAGGATGTATCAACGTTTTATTCCACTTCAATTACAATCACTGGAAAACCATTCAAAAGTTATTGAAGGTATGAATTTGGAAAATTAAAATTGCACAATGTGTTAATTTCTGAAAATTCTACAATTAAGAGGGAAAAACTATGGAATGGAAAGGAAAAACTCTAAAGTGATACGCTCAAATCCAGATATGTGTGTGAAATATCTATCTGGTACTGTATTTCTATTTTGTCCTTGTGAATTAGATTGAATACTCAATGCTCATCAAATTACTTGATAACTATCATAGAATTTAAAAACCTATTAATGTTAACAAATAAGAAATCATATCTGTTGGTGATCGTCCAATGACCTGATTATGCAAATTAGGACATATACAAAATTTATCTCTGACATTTTATTTTTTTTATCTGTCATTTTATTGTATTTTTTCTTTTCACTCGTTGTGGTTAAAGAGTGTTTTATTTCTTGCATTAGTATTAACTTAACCACATCCTTTTTCCTTATAAAAATTTGTTTTCGGTCCTCTGCATTTTTTGCATTATTGCCAGTTCTGGAAATTATATTTTTACTTTCAAAATTTATCTCGTAAACCAATTTCCAGTGACAAAATTGTTCCACATTCAATTAAGAACACACTATCACAAAAAAAACTGCATTATAACCAGATGACTAGATCATTCAAAAATGAAATGGAAACAATTGTACATGTAAAGATGGACAATTATTTTTCACACATAAGCAATGATATTGAAACCGCAGATACTACTTAGCAAGCAAAAAATAATTAAGAATGTACTGAAAATGTCTTCCACCAAACCCAAAACAAAATTGTGTATGTTGTTAGATGGAATTCCTAACAGAGTTTAGAGTGTCAGCAGATATCTCTGTACCAGCAGCAATAATGTGGCGTTTCATTTTTTTGAGATTTATTCATTAGATTATGATGCATTTTTCCCTCCCCCCATATACCGCTCATGCCACCAATTCCACTTAAAGCAGCAGCATACAGAGGAATGAATATCTTATGTTGTTTTATATATATTCACCACCATTATTATTGTCAATGTTGCAGAATTTGGCTTAGCTTGATTTTTTTTTCTGTTTATAATTCATTTTTAAAACAATTTAATTTCTTCTACCTTACTTCAAATGCATACAAGTTGTTATTGTTCATTTAAATGGTTTGAATTAGGGCAGCAAATCATAGAGATATATTTTTAGTAAACTGCTCTTAACCACTTGATAAAGTACATTGATATTGTATTACTTGCAATGGTAAAGTACTCTCCAAGTCCAAGATATATTGAATGTTTTTAGACATATCTGTTTAAGTTTCTATTTGCCACTAAGTCATACAGATTTAAGATTTGTGTTAGAAACTTCTTTAGGGAAAGCTGAATTCCACAAATATAAAAAATATAAAAAAAGAAAAAAAAAATATCTTTATTTTGAGAGTATTCCCTATTACGATTTCTTTGTAGGAGTTCCGGAGACAATGAATATTTTAAAAAAGGATTTTGATGTTAAAATTGGTTCTACCACGGGTTTTCCAAAGGCAGTTCTTCAACAGCTCCTAAAATTAGCAGAGAAACAGGGATATGTTCCAGACTCTGCTATTGCTGCTGATGAAGTTCCACAGGCAAGGCCCTGTCCTCATATGGTGTGGCTCAGTGCTATACGAATGAACGTCTTCCCTATTGAAGCCATTGTCAAAGTAAGATTAATTTTGCTCAACAGAAAATTGAAATATAAAGTCTTTCAAAGTCTTTGGAAAAATTTTAATTTACAAAATTGTTTAAAAATCTTAAGTAGATTTACCATTATTTTCAGAATATAATATGAAGGAAAAATAAAATGCTAAGTAGTTAGTCGTTTTTCTAGTTGTCTTGACGAACTTCTTTCTGTCTGCTTTAAGTTAATTTCTTTCAGAGTTTTCTCTTTGTATACTCAAACATCTGAAAATTTTGGTGTATTGGTCATTAACCGATCATGTACGTTTGATCATCTCTCCATCGTTGAAAAATATGGTGGCCATAGGATTCAGTCTTGAAGTCTGAGATGTTCATTTGGTTACCGCTATATTCTTCTAGCTGGTCCGCTCTGGACGATGTCTGGCTCACTACTGATTCATCGTTCAAGATATCACGTATCTCTGTTTTCAAAACAATCAAAATAACATGGCTTGTTCACAAGCTTTTCACCTGGGTATTGTTGACTGAATGTGACGACAACAAGAGTAGCTGTAAAACTGAACTTACACATTGTTGATGAGAACAAAACAGTATTATATCTTGAAATATCATTTATATAAAATCAGCGACGGTGGACTATGTCACAACAAAGAAAAGATCTAACAGTGGGTTATTTCCCGATTATACAATCCGGCGGGTTCGCTTCTAGTCTAAATTAAATTTGAAGCACATAACATATTATTCATATTTTGACACATTAAAGTTATATGTTTAGAATTGAATTTTATGGACTTTGAAATTCCAATATTCTCTTAGCCAAATCACACGACTTTCCATAAATTATTTGCAAAATTTCTAGCTTTGTATAATCTCAAGTTCCAGCATTTTTTATTTCAAAGTACCAAGGAAATATGGTACATGCACTACAGTGCTCCCTCTATATTATGTGACTCTACATAATGCCAAAATTATAATGGCAAGTCCATATAATGAAGTTTTTTTCCAGAAAATAAAAACTGCAGATTCATTCATTCTATAATATAAGATAATAAATAACAATTCAATGATTGCATGATAGCTCATTAGTGAAAAACCATTTACTATTTAAAATAGTCATTTCCAATTGTTGACTATTTTGCATGGTTCAATTTGTTTTACCCTTGGCCAGGAAGAAAGAGAAACAATTTTGTCTTAATTGTTTATACTGTTATGACATCATTTTTATCTTTAAAATTTGAAACAACATTCTCTTGTAATTTCTTATCTTTAAAATTTTTGAACCATGTTGATGCTTCTCTTGTTTTCTTTCATATAGCTCTATCTGTACCTCACTCTTTTCTTCTAATTTTATCATAGCAATATTAGCTCTTAATAAGAGTAAATATGCTAAAAAGATATTATTTTATTTCAAGGTTGATGATACTGTTGATGGAATTAAAGAAGGCCTGACTGCTGGTTGTTGGACTATAGGAGTTGCTAAAACAGTAAGCATTTTAAACACATAAGTGAGACAAAACTACAAGACTAAAATACAGTGGATGATCAGTTAACGAACACTTTTGCAAAAGATTTTTTTTTTGTTTGGGTAACGAACACATATTCGGATAATGAATACCTCACAGAACAAATATTAGAAAAGGCGACGCTGTGTGTAAGATTTGCTTCACTCTATGAACAATTTCTGAAACAAGACTTTGACAGTTGTATGAATAAGGTCTTAGGATCCGTAATTTCCCCAATGCTGTTTTATGTCCAATGTATACAAGCTGCTGTTGGGTGCTTACAGAATCACTGTCAGTAGTAGAACAAAAGAATCCACATTGGACAGAAAAAAGAAGCAAACATGACTGATGAAAATGCAATGTATCGTTGTTATGACATATGAATGAACATTTCATATGGTAAGAAATTATATGTTTTTTTAATTAATTTTTGAGTCTCCAGAACGAATTAATCAAATTCCCGTATAATCAATGGTAAATCGATGATCGGTTAATGAACAATTCTGGAAACAAACATCCTCTTAGAATGGATTAAGTTCGCCAATCGATCACCCACTTATGCACTTACACTCGTCCCTCTATATCGGAAATAGCTCATTCATGAAAGTAGTAACTTAACGAATATTCAGAAATCAAACAAGCTGCTTCCATTTTTTAAGGGAAAAGAAGTAGCATGCACAGGAAATCAATCTAACTAATTTTCAAAGTCCAGCAAAACACCTACTAAACTACCAATTAATCAGTGATGCCCATAGGAGGAATGGGGCAACAGGATGCTGGTCCCAGCTAGAAGGGCAAGCTTCATATCAGTGAAGGTTTTACGTGATTTGAAGAATGAAATTCAACTCACAATCGCATTTTCGGTGTTTTTTGAACTCAAATCTGCATGCGAATCAACGAATGAAATCGACTCAGAATTGCGTTTTCGTTGTTTTTTCAAATCAAATATCATTAATTGTTCATCTTCAAAGACCTTCAAAGGGCACAGATAACGATTTGAAAAAGCCACAATGAACATTAACTTCAAAGCCACAGTGCATCGATAAAATATCCTAGGGGTATCATGGTTAACAATTTAAGCACAGCAAACACTACAAATAACAAAAAAACTTTACATCAAATACGTAAATGAAGCAGAAAAAAGTCATAATTTAGCATACGAAATGCCCATTTAGTGAATGAGATTTACTTATTGAATTTAAAGACAAAAAAAAAAAAAATTGCAAATTAAGAAAACAACAAATAAAAATATGAAATATAAATACAACTTGTACATTAGCTAACATAAAATGAAAGCGATGAAAGGCAAAGTAGACTTGGTGGTCAGAAATCTTTTTCGTACATGGTGCCAGTTTTTAAAGAAAATAATGATGGATAAGTAAAGTACCGTAATCTGCCCCAGTGAAATAATATGGTTCTTATCTCAAAATAGAAGCTATTGTGCTGCAGGCACTAACTTTTGTGATCTATCCATCACTGATTGATCAGGGTGGGGCAAAGAAATGGTACTATTTCAAATAATCATACGTTAGTGTGAAAAATCCCACTTGTAAAAATAATACCGTAAAAAAAAAAAAAATCCTACCAGAAAATTTGAAGTATTTTATATATTAGCTTATGATTATTTTTCTTGAAAATTTAAAATTCTGACCATTTATTTTCTAGGGGAATTACATGGCAGCTAGCGAAAAAGATCTTGAATCAATGCCAAATGAAGAGTATAACACTCGACTTCAAAGAGCATACAATATACTTTCTGAAGCAGGCGCCCATTATGTAGTCGACAGTGTTGCAGACCTTCCTGGCATTATTAAGAACATTAACTTCAGACTGAGCCAAGGAGATCGGCCTTAAATAAGCATGAAAATGACCATTTTATGTTCCTTAACACTGATTAAGATGCAGGAACCTTCAAGGGAAGTTTTTTTTTTTTTTTTTTTTTTTTCAAAGTCGCTCACATGATTAAAGAAATGAGGTTTCTGAATGAAACAAATTATTTTGGTATTTTATAATACCAGAGGTTATAATTGTTAACAGTAACTGTTAATGAAGGACTTCCTTCTCCTTTAGTTTGTGAGAATTAAAGATGTACATATAATATATAGAAAAATTTGAGGAAAGGAGGAAATTTTCAAATAAATTCATGGCTAATATTTGTTTATTGATAATCACTTTAATTTTTAAACCAAATATAACTCTATATGACATATATGACCAAACTGTTTATATTACATTTGGTAATCTTTATATATAAAATTCAGGTTCAGAGTGCGTCTGTAAACGTTCTAAAAATTTTTGAATCACTTATCCAATTGAGTTCATATTTGCACCATATGTTCATTAAGTTCAGAGTAAGGTTTACATGTGCCGAAAAGGCGGGGGGGGGGGGGGGGAAAAAAAATATAAAAAAATATGAAATAGACTTGGTTTATGTTTGTTTGTTTACTCAAGAGATAGTGCCAGGGAAACAGACCGAGCAATGCTGGGCATATCACCTAGTACGTTAATACAGCTATCTATTTGATATCCCTGTTCAAATAGAAAATCACTGGCTGGTGTTTTTCCCTTTTCATTTATGCATCTATTTATCCCAAAGGTTAGCCAGAGACAGCAGTGGGTACTAATATTAATATTAAAAAGAATTAAAACCTTTTTATTTCCAATATAGGCTTAAAACTCAGGAAGATTTACCAAAGGAAAACAAGCCCTCATTGTTAGTTTAGATTACATTTAATAACTTGGTTCAGGAGCTCAGGATTTTCTTCAATCTCATTAAAAAATATCAAGTTATTTAAAAAGTTCTTGCATATTTTCATTTGCACTCACATAACTTATAAAGACATTCACTTTATTTATCAAAATAATCTCCCTCATAATCAAGAACATGTCTCCAACGACTGAGTAATGGATAAATCCCATGTCAGTACAAATCTTTTGTTTTGGAGTTGAAAATGTCTTGCCACTCTATAGGCATATCTCTCAAAAGTGACCAGGTGGTGACCATTCACAACCGCTTGTACCCAACCAGTCTCAAAAGCGACTACGAGGCACGCACGTTCAAACAGAAATCATCTCAAAAGTACCTCGCTCTAAAAGTTTGTGGATGTTTAGAAATCATAATCATAAAGTGATTGGAGAGCAAAAAAATCGTAGTTTTTGATTTTAATTTGTAAATTAAATTTCTTTATCATTTGTTAAGTTTTTTAAATCGAGGTTATATTGTATTGCAGTATTTTATTAAGAAATGCATTAGCCTTTCGATACTTTTGAATTCGTTAAACAGGTATGCTATCAGTGACACTCAACATTCTGGTGCACTGTAATGAAGATGGGCAAAGAAGTTAATTTTAAACAAATTTAATTGTTTTATATTATCTCAAACATTAAAGGATATAGTAAATAAAATAATCTTGCCGAAAATGAAAATTATTATTTATTTATTTAATTATGCTGTATGGATAATTTGTAATTTTATAATCTTCAGATTGATAATTGATCACCTTTAATTTTTATTTTATTGACTTTTGTAAGTTTTCAATATATTTTTTGATACTACATTATTTATATATATATTTTTGGAGGTTTTAATATACTTTTTGATATGCATGTACAATATCAAACAACCACCTGAGGTTACTGACCACTTTTCCTTGGTCCCACAGAAAATTACGGTACATGGGAAATCCGTTAGCGTAGCGACCAGATTTTTGATCCCCTAAATATGTACTAAAAAAACCTGTCTATAACGACCACTTACAGAATCAATCAGTCCTAACCTAACTGCCAATTACATCACTACATGTTTCTCTGCAATCAACCAATTAGGTGCTAAATATGTCACTACACTATTCTCTGTAATCTACCAGAGTCAAGAGATGCAACCATTGGTTCTTTTAGCTTATAGTTATTGTTTATTATGTCAGGCCTGTCTTTGGGGAAGCAAATGTTGCTCTAAAATCACTGGTGATGTTTCCATAAAGTCTGACCGGTCGCAACCATTCCAGTGCATTTGTGAAAATCCAGTCTAAAAATCACGATCGTCCAAGCACTCGAGACTGGACTCCAAGGTCGAATGGAATCAAAATGGTGGATGAAATTCAACTTTTAATTGTCTAGATAATCAAATGTTTCTTTTACATAATTGTAGTCGCCGAGTTCTAATCACGAAGCTTAAGTTTTGAATAATTATCATCAAAGCTGTCTAAAAGCACAAATGGACAAGACCTCCCTCTTGGAACGGTTCAATTTTACAACTTGACCTGTTGGCGACCAGTCGGACTTTGAGGAAACACATTGGATGTTCACGAAAACACTTTGAAGATTTAATTTTCATTAGGAAGACAAGAAAGTGCAAAGAAATTTAGATTCTTTTATAAAGAAAAAAAAAACACATTTGTTTTTAATTATGTTGTTGTTTTGTAATTTTTTATTGTGCCTGTATATAACGACCAGTTTTGCCTGGTCCCGTGGGTGGTCATTATGGACAGGCTTTAGTGTATTTATAAGTTCACATACTTTTATATATGTTTATAAATTTAATCATTTCAAAATGCTTTCATAAATTTGGTTGTATTAATTTATAATTTTTTTTATAGATATGTTGAAATTTAAATAGAATCCAGTAAATCGCATTTACTATGTTCTTTAATGTTTGAGATAACATAAATCAGTTTTTAATACCGAGGTCTTCATTATTAAATTCCTAAGATGAACGTCAACGTATGAAAATCTCAAGAGTTGTTCCAAAAGTCCTCGCGACCGTGTGCGATCAGATACAACCATACCATGTAACTTGGTAATCTGGTAATGCCCTGTGGTCACTTTCAGATATGCACCTTGAGTATTCTTCCTAGTTTGGGCAGGCTATATTAGAGTGATTTAGATTGCAATTGTAGATTAAATTTGTATGATCATTAAAAAAAAAATAAATAAAAAATTAAAGCATCTCAGTTTCCTTTCATTTTTATTATGCTAGAGAACATGAGATAGAAAAAAAAGTAAATATAATAATAAAAAAAAAATTGCCTCAGAGTAATGACTAGTTAACATCCATTACATAAACCACAACAACTGATAATCAGCAAGACATATATGAAGAAATAAATTTGACAAGCTACATTTATCTTAAGTTTATATATGTAAAACACATAATAACTTACAAAGACACTGAACTGAACTAATATCAAGATGACACAAAAATAAGTTACATGCTGAAGAGTATGTGAATGGAATTAAAAAATAAATTTTATGAGTATTTTCTATATTTTCTAAAGGGTATTTAATATATAAATAAGACCCTTTCCATTTAATAAAGAAATAAATAAAACTTTTAAAAATACAATTTCAGTTTGAGAAATAAAATTCCTCTTACTCGTCCAGCATAATCACAGTTTCCTAGAGATTATTAACATGATCGTATTTATCATTTAAAAATAAAATATCAAAAAAAAATGGAAATATAAAATAATTTGTATGATAGATGCAGTTTAAATAAGAAAAAAAAAAATGCAGGAATGGTACTTTTTTTCTCTCCCAAAAAGGAAAAAAAAAATTTTTTTTTATCAGTTATAATTCTAATGAAACCTATATTGTCGTGCAGGTTTGAGAGTTACATAGGTTTTTTTCATTTCTTCCGATTCTGTTTCCTTTACTTCAGTATATTTTTCACCTTTTATACTCACAATCTGATTGTTGCGGTATCGAATGAGTTTTTTTGGTTCCTAGAAAAAGAGAAGAGAAAGTAAAATGATCCTTTATGTAAAGCCACAGAAATTTCAAAACCTAAAATTTTAAACAGATTTAAGACAAGTTTATTGTCGTAAATGCTATTTTATGCAACCTTTGTCAGTAAAGTTCCTGGACCAAGGTCGTAAAAAAATAATTTATTCTTTCTGTTCCTCTCTCAGCATGTGAGAGACGATTTTCATATTAAATTTCCATTCCTAAACTGTTGCATAAAATTTTTGATGATGCACATCCCTATTCAATTTCTGAACATTTCTTGGATAGCCTCAAAAACATTAATTAGTCTAAAACAGTTTAATTTTCCTCATTACGTGAACTTAATTTCTAATCTTTGGAGAATTCTTTTACTGTCATGTGTGTCGCAAATTCTTTCAGCGAACTTTAATGTTTAATGTTAAACTGCTTTAGTTCCATTTGGCTATTACTCACAGTTCTCAAGATGGAGCACATTTTGTAATTTCGTTTTTGGCCGATATTTCAGGAACTAGTGGTCATGCCTTCGAAAAAAAAGTCCATCAGCTATTCTGATGTCATGAGCAAAGTAACACGTTCCACATTTGTAGCGGTATGGTGTTGATGGGTGCGATTCTGTAATAGTTTTGCCCTCCTGAACCTTGTAAATGGTATAATGGTCAAAAGCTATGGACAATTGATACTAGCAAACTAAATATGAATAGAAACCACAAATCTACAAATAAGATTTTTAATTAGAAGCCACAATGAACATTTCAAAGACACTGTCTTCTTCATCAGCATGTTATACACTAAATATGAACATGCTGATGAAGAAGATATGAAGATGATGTCTTCGAAAAGTACATTCGTAGTTTCTTTTTAAAAATTTTATTTGTGAATTTCGGGTTGTTATTCCTGAAATCTTTTGTGCTAAGATGCAGCTTCCCGATAATGGCTCATTGCTATATGTTTGCGTTATCATATTCAGTGTTTCTGTAGGGGTTTCCCCTAGCTTAACACAGAAATTTATGTTAACTCTCTGCTCGGAATCTGTATCCATCACATCCCTCTTGTACCTTCCAACTAAATGCGCCAATTAGCTGAACAGTGGGTTGCTAAGCATGGCCCTGCCACTTGGTGAGGTTACATGGAACACTTCCAAGGCTATGTCTATTCAGAACAATGTTCACAATGTCCGGCTATTCCTTTTATAATTAAAGAGTAAGTATTGAATGGTCTTATGAGGATTTTTACATGCCAAACTTCAGATGTTTAAATTATTAACGAAAATAGGAACGAAATAGGCTGTGGAATTTTCTTTCCTATTTTCATCAATACCTTTTATAATTTCTGCATTTTTTGAGGTAGAAATTCGGAATGCTGCTTACTATTGGCAAGTACACCTTCACTATTTAACTTGGTTTTGATTGGCCCACTGGAGTCAGAGTTTCGGGGATGGGAGTTAAAAAGGACCAAAAGGTCTACACGTATTTAGGTATGTGCATGAGTGAAATTCGGTATGCAGATTCCTGTAGGCAAGATTACTATTGTCCCATTGAGGCAGAAGTTGTGGGGAGTGGCAGTCACTTTGAACTATGGCAACATATGGCATCTGATATATCATTCGATCGGAAATGATGAGAAACGAAAGAAGATAAGAGTTCTTTTTCATTTTCTAAATACTACATTTGAGAAAATCAAATTTTTGATTAAAAAATGGGGGGGGGGGGGGGGGTTTAAAAAGTGTAGATAAAAGTGTAAAAATAGATGATCTCATTGTTTCTGCTACTCTCCTATACCTTCCATGGGAGGATTAATTTCTTGTTTATGCATTGAAATTAACAAGTCGTCGTGCTTGATTTACTACATGAAAGTTAATTATATTTTAATCAAACAACACAGGCGAAACCACTATTCCACAATAATATTTTATAATTCCACGTATGTACAGATTTCATATTCAGTTTTATATTCAATGTAATGAATAGCTCCGGCCAAAAACTTTGTCACATTCAACTAAGTGCCAAATATATTCGGTGAGGTGACAAACTTTTTGGCCGGAGCTGTACATTTCACAGAACGTCTGATGAAGATGGCTTTGCCTCCAAAAAGTACATACGTGGAATTAAAATATTATTGTGGAATGGTTTCACCTGTGTTGTTTGGTTAATCTTTGTCCACAGTTTCCGGCTCCTCTCCCAGAGACTAAATATATTTTGATAATTTTAAATACACAATGCAGTATTAAAAATTAACAATTGTTAAGCAAAAATATTCAATTCTAAGATTAACAATCGATATTAATCGTTGAATTTTATATCAATCAACTATAAATTTCAATGAATAAATAACACAAAAAATTTTATAATTGTTCTTTGGAGCAATATCCCGCCACATATGCTTCATTTTCAAAGCAGTTTGATTTTGGTGTCATATTGGCATCGATAGGTCCATTGTGTGATATTGACCAAACATTTTCTACAAGAACTAGAAGAAATCACCTTAAGTGCAATACAGGATATGTTGATGATACACAAATATCGTATTTACTCTATTCTAAGGCACACTTTTTTTTCCTCAAGAGAAAGGATAATGGTTTCAAAAATCAGCATACGCCTTAGAATCGAGTAAATACGGTAAATAAAACATTCTCTCATTTCTCTTTGGTTTGGAAATCAACCTGTTAGAAATTAAGGCTATTAATTAATGAATATACTAGCTCACCCATTTAGGTGCCACTGGTTTATGTTCTTTCTTGTCTTCTGATTGGTCTACATACATATATCTACACATAAAGGAAAAACATTAAGCAATTTACATACATTAACCTAATCACTGCACTGCAGATAACTAATAAAGCTTACCTAGACAGTATATGTTGTCGTAACTCAGTGTCATTTTGTTCTTGTTTACTGATAGCTTTTGGAGTCTGCAATATCGAAAAGGCAGATATCATTCTATACGGAGAAATTTCTATGAAAAAAATATTTATTTATTGATTGTAAATGATCGTAAATGGGTCTAAGAGGATTTTTTCCATGCCTCCTGGTCACTAAAAATTAAATATTAATGCATATAATAATTAATGACTAAATTAATTAGAGCCCTCTACCATATGCAAATGAATAAACAATTCTAAATCATGATGGCTTAATTTGCTAAAACATATTAAGTCTTCAGCAAAACAAAGGTTTTTAGACGACATGTGTAGTCTGAAAACATCAGGAAATACACTCAACCCCCCCCCCCCTAACAAATTTCTATAAACAGAAATTTCTCAGCTATGTAACCCTCATAATTCACAACACTTCCTATAATGCAACAATTTCATTATGTCACCTCTGACTTAATGGATGGTAAAAAGAGGGGGAAGAAATTATATCAAAATTTGGCCGTACCTGTCGGGGTAAAGTAATAGTGATGCTTTCTCCTGCTTCTTGCCGGTGAAGAATTAATTGAGCTGCTTTTTCCGTGCTTCCACTTGCTATGCATAAACAATGCTGCAATTCCAGTGTGCAAGCAGTGGGAAACATTTCATGAAGAATTTGCATTTCATCATTGTGCTCATTTAAGGTGGTTTCCTGATTCACGGGGAGAAAAAGGGGTCACTTACAGGTAAACTGGCATCAAAAAAACATTTTTTTTTAACTTTATATCTACAAGGTGAGACTGGAAAGTTTGGTGAATGACTTGGAAAAAAACAAACAGGGACAGGTATTTCGAAGATGATACTTTACTGTCCTTCAAAGTAAGCCCCCATGGCCACAGTACTCTTTTGACATCGTTCATATAACTGTTGCATGGACTGGAAAAAATCATCTTTCGGTACTGCTCAAAGTTCCCTCGTCACAGCCATTTGAGAATCCAGAACATCGAGAAACCTGTGTCCTTTCATTGTTGATTACACCGAGGTCCTTGGTCGTCTATGGAAGTGCATTTGTCGGTTCCAGCCACCATTTGAAACGGGATACTGGTGTCTTCAGCATGACAATGCGAGGCCCCACATTGGCAAAAGATGAAGCAATTCCTCGCATGAAAACAGATTCCAGAAAAAAGCAAAAACAAGACGCCACCGCTTTTCCACAACAAGGTTTATTCACCATGAATACCTATTTCGAATGCTATGCACTCATTTTTCAACATGACTAAGGCATACAATACCAACAGGCTATTTATATACATGGCTAACCAATCAGGTTCCAATTAAACAGATACATGGAAAGTTTAAGGTCCAATCAGATAATTTACCCTATTGGCTTATACTACTTTTTTAAAAATAAGTAATCACTGTACAGGATAATTTATCTGATTGGACCTTAAACCTTCCATGTATCTGTTTAATTGGAACCTGATTGGTTAGCCATGTATATAATAGCCTGTTGGCATTGTATGCCTTAGTCATGTTGGAAAATGAGTGCGTAGCACTCGAAATACATATTCATGGTGAATAAACCTTGTTGTGGAAAAGCGGTGGAGTCTTGTTTTTGCTGATTTCATATCCACAGGTATTCTGGTTACTTTTTTATTTCTCTAGATTCCAGAACTTTACCAACCTCCGTTCCCGAGACCTGTCACCACCAGACTTCTTCCAGTTTCCTCGTTTGAAATCAACAATGAAAGGATACAGATTTTGCAACGTTCTGGATATTCAAACAGCTATGACAAGGGAACTTGAGCAGAAAGAAAGAGGATTTTTTACACACAATGCAACAGTTGTATGAACGATGTCAAAAGCGTATTGTGGCCAAGGGGGCTTACTTTGAAAGACAGTAAAGTATTATCTTTGAAATACCTCTCCCTGTATGTTTTTCAGAGTCATTCACTGAACTTTCCTGTCTCACCTTTCATTAACATCCTAACTTTATACAGGGTGAGTCGGAAACCCTGTCATAAACTTTTAGAGGAGGTAGTATGGATGTTTCTAAGCAAAAAAGTTCATATGAACATGGGCTCAATTTTGAACGATAACCGAGATATGAACAGAAATAAAAATGTTGCAACTAAGATCAATACGTTAATAACTCAGGCTCTATAACACTTAGGATAATGAAGTTTGGGGGAATAATAGGGTACATACAATTGTGTATACTGTTAATATTTGATCGAATTCTAACAAGTAGTTTCCGAGTTACGCAGTCAACATCATAATACGTGCTCAACATGTGAGTACTAACCACTAAGTGTTTCAATGTTGACTACGTAACTTGGAAACTACTTGTTGAAATTCGATCAAATTTTAACAGTATACATAATTGTATGTACCTTATTATTCCTCAAACTTTATTATCCTAGCTGATATAGAGCCTGAGTTATTAACTTGTTGATCTTAGTTGTGACATTTTTAGGTATTTTTTTGCTTAGAATCATCCATACTACCTCTTCTAAAAGTTTGTGACAGGGCTTCCGACTTACCCTTATATTGGCATCCTAACTTTAACACTGCTGAACATTACATCTTTCTTTTTTTTAAAGCATAAAACTTTTATAAACATTTTCATTTTATTTTGTCCTTAGGTTTGGTCCTCCAAGTACTGCCCAACATTTAATTTAATGTACCGTAATTTTGTGTATATATTACGCCACCATGTTGACCCCCCCAAAAAAACAATTTTTTTTAAAACTTATTTTCATTGCATTTATAATCAGAATATTAAATATTTATATTTTATAATACATCATAATGATTTTTTTAACTTTTATTTTTTTTCCCTTTGTATTATATACCGAAAATTACGGTATACAGGTGTAAATTAAAAGTTGGGCGATGCTTGGAGGATCAAACCAAATCCTAATAATACGAAGTCTGTACACTTCCGTCAAATCCATAGTAAACAAGATTATGTAATAAGGGTTTTATCAAACCAAGCTTTTATAATGCTTTATTTAGTGGCAACAATAAAGCTTAATTTTGCAACAATAAACAATAGATACATTTACCTCTCGCCATAACGAAATGTCCAATTGTTACAACAATCAATTCGTAGTAATGAGTTAGTACCATTAGAACACGAACCAATGAACCGATTTGAAAATTTTTTTCTTTATCATAAATTGTCATCGATTCTGCATAAGTGTGTCAAATTGCAGCTCCCTAGCTTGTCGGAAAGTTGGTTTAATATTGATTACAAGATTTGACCTAAACAAACTAACACAGCAAAGTTA
>JAHWFO010003745.1:619160-632469 GCA_023313115.1 Rhysida immarginata
AACCACTGTATCAATCATAATCACACACCAGACTGGAATAATACAAAAATCATTGGAAAAGAAGAAATTTATAAAAAAGATCAATAAAAGAGACTAGAAATATCATTACAAATAAGAAAAATCTGGCCAAACCATCAATAGACATAAACAACATCAATAGACCCTACTTCTAAAATATAATACATCCAACAATCAACACATCCAACAATCACAACACACCCAACAATGACAACCAACAAACAATTAGGCATTTTATTATATTTTATTTTAAACTATTATTTCATTCAAAAATCTTCAATTCTGATGATGAGGTAAATGCCTCGAAAACGTTAAATTATACTTCATTTCATCATTTTATCTTTTGAACTACCTCTTCAAAATTCTAAATATTATATTGTGCCTGTGAACTTTCATTTCTTCTCCCTCACAACAAGACTTTCTTCAAGAATCACTTCAAGACATATTCGACATTGGTGACTTTTCTTTTTTCTCTATTTATTATTTACAACATTTACATTAAAAAAAAGGAGATCATCAAATTAATAATTCATTATAATATACTCCTTTCCTTTATTGATAATTAGCAAAAAAATGTTTATATTTATGGTCAAAGTTATTACAGTATAAAATTTACACTCACATGGGAACCCCACATAGCCCAACCGCTTTAATAATGGAGTCCTTGTATGGCTATGTATGCTGAAATTTTTTTGTTTTCGCGGTTTATTTTGAAAGAAATACAATTTCGCAAGCATCTATAGTAGCTTCAGATGAGTAACATATTTCAATTTGGTGGAAATTTGTGACATACATGTTCGAAGGATTCCCTTGTCAGTATATACACTTTTCGAATATTACGAAATGACATTTTGCCCCTTTGGATTTCGTATTAAGCGGATTATACGAGGGGCTATTGATAAATAAGGTCTCCATGGCTGCAACTTTTTTATTTGTTAACCGATTTTCAAAATTCTTTTTGTATCTTATACTCCCATTTGTCCTCTATGTTATGCACTATTCTTTTTTCGACATAATCCCCATTCCTTTCCAAGCATTGCGCCAACGCGTGACTAGTTGGGTGAACCTGTCGGAGAGGAATTCCGGAGTTGTTGTCGACACCAGGATTGAATGGCAGCGTTTACCTCGCCGTCAGAACCAACTCATGTCCCTTAAGGGGCGCTTTCTTCTTTGGGAAGTGGTGAAAGTCGCAATGTGCAAAGTCTTTCATTTTTGAACTGCAATTTTTCATCTTTGAACTGTAGGCGCTGCAACGCCTCTGGTGTGTGGTGACTCGTGTGCGGGCGGACGTTATCGTACTCCAGAAGAGGGTCCAAAGCTGCCATTCGACCCTCTTCTGTGAGAATAAGATATAAAATAAATTTTGAAAATCGGTTAACAAATAAAAAAGTTACAGCCATGGAGACCTTATTTATCAATCGCCCCTCGCAGTATATTATGGTGCGCCGCCAAGCTTCATTGCAGAGCTTGTTGGAAATATGCCGCCATCGCGGATCAATCAACCATGTTGGGTACATTATCACTTCGTTATACCTCCATCGTGGTATCATTCGTGTGGGTGCATAAAATTGAGGCGCCCACAAAGAAATTTGCTTTGAAGTGAAGCATCGCCGAGCAATTTTTAGTGCGCACAGAAATATACAGGATAATCTGAAATTTCTTAGTGAAATAAACACCTTACAATCTAAATTAATAAAAGTCAATGTGTGTGTGTCTCTCTGAGTATATTCGCGAAAATCTCTACCATCTCGAAACCAACAGGCGCCAAGCTTTGCATGATGCTTTAATATACGTAGTCCGGGAAAGGATTTTCACTATTTTGTCATAGATTTCCACGGGTTGCTCGGGTGAAAAATCCTATAACAATATGTATTTAAATTTCTGTATTCAACAATAATACAACCTACAACAATAGGAGAAGCCAACCATAACAACCAACACTCTTACACTGAACAGTATTAAAATTAAAAACTACCTACACTATTTTCCTCCAAGACGGAAACGAATCACTGGTTGTGGAAAAAAAGACCCCGTTAAGTATTGATTCCTCGCATTCCATTTCCTTTCAAACGAATCCAGTCTGCTATGACTATGACGATAAACAAAACGGGTAAATAGAGTTTTAATGAATTGCAGCGGGTGACGCGGATATGAGCGAAAAACTACATTTTTTATGCAGCAGGTTTGTTTGTTGTTTTTTTTTTTCCTGGGAATAACCCTCGAGAAGTGTTGAGTGACTTAAACCCTGTACAGTTAGCAAAAAGTCAACTTTATTTACGATAAAATTTACCCTAAACAAGCAACCTGAGCGAAACCGTTTTTTGGCACCTGGAAGAAGATGAGTTTTAAGGGTTTCAATGGAATTTTTATTGGCTTGTTTTTCTTCCATCTGTCTTCATTGATAGATGTTTTTCAGCAAATTGAAATCGTTGTTGCTTATGATAGTGTGAGACGTGGTTGAGGGTTATTCTCATAAATGATGCACCTAAGATTGTTCTTATTGTCAAAACTGAAACATCCTTCTTCAGATCTGCAGCAATCTGCTTCGCTGTCATGCTCTGAGAATCATCAAACAGTCTTCTCTTTTGACAATTTTTGGGCCAACCAGATGGTTTCTTCACTCCATAATTATCTGGATCTTTCAAGAAATTTAACAACTATTTTAGATATTTCTAACTTTTCAGCAGTTTGTATTGAGGACAAACCAACGTCTTTAAAGTCCAATATTTGTCCATTTTCCTTCTCAGACAGTGTGCAACCTGTTGCCATTTGAATATTAGCAGGGGTTTTTTTTTTACAACTCCATTTAATTTTTGAGGGATGTTAGGATTGTACTTGCCGGCCAGATGGCCGAGAGGGCTAGGGCGTAGGCTTTCTGATTCTCGAGTCCACCTGGTCGTGTGTTCGAATCCCGTCGTGGGCATGGATGTTTGTGTTTGTCCCGGGCTGCGTACAGAAAAAACTTGTGTAAAACGCGCAAAATGACCTTAGTAGTCGACGCCAAAAATTCTAATAATAATAACTAGGATTGTACTTATATTTTCTCAGTAAGAGAGATTTTTCTGAACGGACTTATAATTTTGCACCGTAGTTAAATTACTCAATAACGTATGGAAATTGGAATATTTAATTTCTCATCTGCTCACAAATTCTACAGCTTTAAGTTGGTATTCTGAATAAGATAAAAATCATAAATCATATACAGTAGACCCCCCGTTTTGCGTCTGTAATCCGTTCCGGAACGGCGGATGTAAAATGAAACCCGATTTCCCGTAGAGTTCCATTATAAAAAAAACATCCGTTCCGGGCAGAAAAAAGTGCCCCCCCCCCCCTAATTTTTCATACTGTAAAAAAAAAAAGGCAGAAAACATGCACTCACCAAGTGTGTATATGTTATTAATACAGTACTGCACAATAAAATTCTAATTTATAACCAATGCAAATAAAAAAAAATTTGCCGCCTTTAAACAATTCGTGAGTGAAGGGGTAACTGAGAAAAGGCCTAGGTTCACACAATTTTTTTAATCAGCCTGAAACAAATAAGAAAACATTTTGAATTAAAAGAAAACAACAACTAGGCCTACAACACTTGAAAAAATTAAACGAGACAACACAGAAACGCTGAAAACATACTGTACAGTAACTTTAATTTAACAACAAAAGCAAACAACCAAAAATCACCCCAAATACTTTTTCTGTTCCATTTTACAGGAAAACGCCATAATGCGCACGGACGAATGTAAGGCGGGTGCGGACGTAAAACGAATCCACAAATTTAAAACAGGGGTTTTTCAGAGTTCACCGGCGGACGTAAATCGAGGGCCTACTGTATCAATAATTTATTGTTTTCTTCATATTTTAAAAATGATGCTGGTCTTATAATTTTGCACCTAACTCTAGTAAAATCGCAGATCGTCGCAGCTCATTTCAATCGGATCACCTGTGTGAACTTTAAACTTTTCTTTAAAACAAAAACGGATGTTTGATAGACGACTATTGATTGTTCAAGGGACATAACTCGTGTAGTTTTCTCTACCACAGTTCTAGAAATGTTTCAGAAGCAATAAAATTAATGGAAACAAAGTTAGAGCATATAGAAGAAGAACGTCGAATGGATATGAAAATTAAACGTCGGTTTTGATAACTGATAATGTGCACGAAGTCCATCAACGAAATTCTCTTCACAGATTTTACAAAACGAGAATTTTTTTTTTTTTTTTTGGTCACGATTTCGAAAATATTCGCCATTGTGCGACGTTCTAAAGCGGACATGACAACTCAATGGGCAACGGGTCGGAAATGTAGTCAAGAGAAATGTAGAAAACTACGACGACGCCCCCATAGAGACGTCCAGGACAAAGCACATTGGAAACATTTACAGAAGACCTGTATCCAACACAGGATTGATCAACGTTGAAGATGATGATGATGAGACAGCATGACAAGCAAGCCATTTTTTCGTATGGATGGGCGACGATTCTTTTCTCAACCCATTTCAGCTGAAAAGACTTATTCAAATTCTGCGGGAAGATTTGCTTTGTTTAGTTTTGTGTTCTTTTAATTCTTCTTCCTTTTGAAAGATTTAGTGATTTTACTGGATGGATATCAAAATGAAGACGAAACCCACTTTCATCTCCCACCGATTAACAATTGCCTCAGGTTCAAAAAAAATCCTCTCTCTCTCTATAAAAACTTATTAATTCGTGACAACTTTTGAGTTGAGTTTGTTTATTGTTTTTATATTTTTCAACCTCCGCCACCATTGATCCTATTCATTAAGTTGCGCTCATTTAACTCCTGCGTTAAAATTTCGTCATCGTTTTTTATCCAAGTCGAGTCACGAAATTCTAGTTTGAAATGAACCTGAGTCACGCATAGGTGCGCATTCGAGTTTATTGCGCACGTCAACTTGCAGAAATCGCCATAAATTTGGTAGGAAGAGGCCAAACGCCACAAGGGGGAATGGTGAATCGATGGCCGTCGAAATCAGCTGAGCGACCTCGCCGAGGAGGCCGAATAAAGGGAAACGACACAGACTGAAACGAAAAACGTCACCACTCGCTTCAATTCATTTCGATTAATTTCGTCCTCGGTGGAGCACTTCAGTCTGACGAGCTCAGTGACCTCCCGTTCGACTTGACTGCAATAGCCTTGGCAAGGGGTTCCCAAACATTTCCAGAATTTCTCTTCTTTCTGTCACCCCCCCCCCCTCACTTTATTATTATGTAACTTTATTAAGTCACCTGATCCAACACCTCCTAAAAAGAAAGCCTGTGCACTAAAAATTGTTAGATCATCATAACTTTATGTAATATGTGTTTAAGAAAAGAGAAAGTAAAATAAGTTTTGTCTAAATAAAATGTCTCTAATGACACTCCTAAATGCTTTTCTTAAGTGGTTTAAGGGGGCATTGTTAATCGTATTTCTGCCAATAATAAGCCCTAAATTATGACTTTTTATGATCATGTAACAAAGTATGAACTTTCAGTGCACAGGCTTTCTTTCTAGGAGATGTTGCCTGACCCAACACCTCCTAGAGAGAAGGCCTGCAGACCAAAGGTGTATGCATTGTTACATCATCATCAAGCGGCCAAATTTAGGGCTTATTATTGGTAGAAATACGATAACTATAGCCGCTTGATGATGATGTAACAATGTATACACCTTTTGTCCGCAGGCCTTCTCTATAGGAGGTGTTGCCTGACCACATTTGTCTGAGCAACAAAGTAACCTTCACTGTTTCCCCGATTTAGATTTAAACAATCAGCATTTTTCGTTTGTTGTTACATTGTTGCTCGGCCTGTAACCTAGGGCAACACCACCCAGAAAGAAGGCCCTGTGCACGGAAACGTTATCCATTGTTACATCACAAGTCGACCAAATTTAGAGCTTATTACTGGTAGAAATCAGGGTTGCCAACTTACCGGTTTCTAGATGGAAATAGTTATTGTTGGATATTGTTATAATACAAGCTAAACAATGCAAAAATGTAATAATTATTACACGGTTGGCAAAGCTGGTAGAAATCAACGTCACCTAAAAAACAAAGCCTTCTCACTGCCTGTGGACTGCGTCATCAAACCAGGGCTGACAATCCAACGTTCATTGTCAGCCCAGGTGTGATGACGCAGTGACTAGGCTTTGTTTTTTTAGGTGGCGTTGTAGAAATGCGGTTAACAAAGGACGAAGTATGATGATGTAACAATGTATGACGTTTCAGTGCGGAGGCTTTCTCTATAGGAGGCGCTGCCTGGGTCAAACACCACCTAGAGAGAAGGCCTGCGGACAAAAGGTGTATACTTTGTTACACCATCAAAGGCCTGCGGCTATTGTTAATCGTATTTCTACCAATAAATAATAAGCCCTAAATTCTGACTTTTTTATGTTGATATAACAATTCCATGCAAAGGCTTTCTTTCTATAATCTGTCCAACGAAAGTTGGAGTGGGCGTGTCCATTTAAACCTCCGATTTCAATTGTTAGACATTGTTGCAAAGTATAATTAACAATTGAAACTGGAAATTTAATTGAACACGCCCACTCCAACTTTTGTTGGATAAGCTATAGGAGGTGTTGGCTAGGGTCAAGTGATTTTTCATTGCCGGGGCCTGTCTTTCGTCGGCTACGAACGGGAAATAAAAATAAAAAACCGACCTAATCTAACCACAATAATCAGCCGCGTTCAACACTTGAACAAACGAATGCGTATTTCGTGAATAAACAAGAAATTAATCATTCGGAGGAAGTATAGGAAAGTAGCCCTAAGTTTATCTGTTATTTTATTCCTTTTATCCGCACTTCTTAAACCCGCCCCATCCCCACTCCCCTTTTTATTCATTCAAAACATTGATTTTCTCGAATGTAATATTTACAAAATGGAAAATAAGCCCTACCTTTTCCGTTTCTCGTCATTTCCGATCGAATAATCTATTCCATGCCCTATATTGCCTTTTGAAAAATTAATAGTTCCAAAGACAATGTCATTCCGACTCCACTGAGAGAATTTGGCCCAAACTTGATGGTAATTTAGATCTTGCTTTGAAGAATCTGAATACTAAATCTCGCTCTTTTACATATCTTTATATCATATAGGGTCCTTTAATTCCTACCCCAGTGGTGCAATCGAAATCAAACTAAATAGTGAAGTAGCACACGCCCACAGTAAGTTACACTCCGAATTTCAATCTTCTACGTTAAAACTGGTAGAAAAATGAAGAGGACAGACGGACATGCTAAGACCAATAAATAGCTATTTAACAAGAAATTAAGCCTCCCGAGGAAGGTATAGGAAAGTAGCGGAAGCCCTGAGTTCATCTATTTTTTTATTCCTTCATCTACACTTTTTAACCCTCCATATTTTTTAAATCAAAAATTGATTTTCTCGAACCTTGTATTTAGAAAATATAAAAGAACCCTATCTTCTTTCCTTTCTCATCATTTTCGATCGAATGATATATCACACACTAAATGTTGCCATAAAGTTCTAAAGACCAAGTGATTGCCACCCCCACAATTCCGACCCTATTGGGACAATTCGGCCCAAACATTACAGTTGATTAGAGGAACCTGCATACCGAATTCACTCCTTTATGAATACGCGTAGACCTTTTGGTCCCCTCTAATTTCCGCCCCCGAAACTCCGACCCCAGTGGACCAATCAAAACCAAACTAAATAGTGAAAGTGCACATGCCCCTAGTAAGCTATATTCCGAATTTCAACCTTCTACTTCAAAAAATGCGGAAATTATGAAGGGGACGGACGTACATTGTGAAAACAATAAGTAGCTCCTTCTTCCGCTACTTAATAATTAAACTGGACAAACCAATAGAACTGCTCCTGAATAGAAAGGTTTCATCGTCCAATGGATCAAACACCTAGGCAACAACACCTCCATTAGAGAATCTTTTACAATCTGTTTGATAATTTGATGGATGAAATCAAGAAATGAAATCGAGTGGTAACGTACATTTTAGAACAACGCATAATGAAACCGTAATTAAAAATGTGTAATTCAAGGTTACAAACAACATTGACAAAGAACAAAAGTCTTGTTTTTTTTTTTTGTTTTTTTTAGTAGACAAGATCAATATAACTCCAAGTAATGTTTTTTATTTTTAACTTGAGTATGCAAATCACTAGACTAAGCCACTATAAATAGGGATTAAGATAATCAAACACTAAAAGAAATCGCCATTGACATTTTGTAAGAATGAGTTCCAGTCCAGGCAGAAACTGAGTGATTATCAAAACGGTCAAATAGACGTCTATCGCACCTAAAGTGACAAGGACATGAACGAATGAAAAAAACAAAACAACAAAAAACAAAAACAAAACGCTCTCAAAGAGACGCAATGGGATCTTCCACTAGCCACTGCATCATCAAGATTGAATTCCCATCACAAATCAGCAATTACTTCAAGACCGTATGCTTTTGAACTATTTGGAGATAATTATGGGTTTCAGCAGGACAATGCTCCTTGTCACAGTTCTAAAGTAACAACCGAGTGGTTTCAAACAAAAGACGTTTTTACCATGCAGCGGCCCCGGGAAGAGTCCAGTCGAAAATCTCTGGGGCATCATTACGCCCAAAGAAGATCGCCAGTACGAGCGAGTTGAAAATCTGAGAGAAGCAGTGATGGATTGATCCACAACTGTTCCAAAACTTAATTATTATTTCTATGAAACCCAAAGTGTTCAAGGCATAAAAGCCAACGGTAGCTCTACTGATTTCTAATTTGTGAAAGAGTAGTCCACTAAAATAACAAACAAGACTTTTGTTCTGTTTTCTGGTCATTGTTGTTTGCAAACTTGAATTACAAATAACTGAATTCTGTAACTGCACTTTTTTCAGGGTACGGGACATATGATATATGAAATTAATATATTATACATCCAAATTTCTGTGGGACGAATAATTCCCGAGATAGGGCCAAAAATGAATTTCCAAAATATGCTCTATCTCGAAAATGGTAATTTATAGCAAAATGGAAGCAAAACAGGTTAATAATGCATATAAATTATTGACCAGTTTTCCGATGGATGCTATCGAAAAATCACAATTATCGAAATCGATATTCAATATGGTAGATTCGATAATAAGCAAATTGGGCCAATGGAGATCTAACACATGAACCGAATGATATAAATCTCGGTATTAAACCGGCCTTCTAGAAACTAGCAGGTCTGAACATGACGTCGATAATGTATTGTTGAAGCACTAAGATTGTGACGTTGAACTTCTGTTAACAGCATAACCCAGCTACATCGTAACCACCGAGAGATAAGGCCTCCGCAATGAAACGTAATACAATTTATGGTAGAAATATGAATAACAATACCCTATCTATGATGATGTAACAATGTATTACGTTTCATTGCGGATGTCTTCTCTCTCGGTGTTATGGATAAATCAACACCATCTCTACTCAAAGCCTGAGCGCGAAAAAGTCATACATTGTTACATCATGAGAAGACAATGATTGGTAGAAATACGATTAAACATGACTCCGTATGGTGATATAACAATATATAACGTTTCCGCGCTCAGGCTTTGAGTAGAGGCAGTGTTGGCTAGATAGAAAGGCCCTGCCGCGGAAAAATCACCTGATCATAGTAGTCCACCGACCTTTTTTGTCTTTAACTACTTTTTAACAATGGAGCTAAAATGGAGCTTTCGGATCGATGTATTCTAGAAATACGATTAACACTGGTCGAATTATGATGATGCAACAATGTATTCTAGACCGTGGTATTAAACTCAACAATGTAAACCCTAGTCCAGCGAGATACAACACCACCACCTCTACTCAAAGCCTGGTGCGAAAATTTCATACATTGTTACATCATCATACATTTGAAATCGCTCACTGCACAAGTGAATGCTCTCTCCGTTTTATTTCTCCTCTATGATGGTTACGGACATTACTAATTATTATTATTATTATTATTATTATTATTATTATTATTATTATTAAAAGTGGGTTAGATTATCGGTGTACAATGCCAACGATAACCTTGGCACTGATTCCTCGAGGGAATATTGCGCCAAACCTAGGAACAAACACAAGGACAAATACAAACATCCATGCCCTCGACGGGAATCGAACCCACGACCTGTGTTCTAGCGCTCTCGGCCACCGAACCGGCTTAAAATGTACGTTACCACTCGGTTTCACTTCTTGATTTCATTCATGCACTAAATTATCAAACAAATCGTATACTATAGCTTTATCAACGGGCGAAGAAAATTTTTACTCTGCTATTCTAATGCTATCGACCACTCGTAGCAAACTGCAGTCCTCCCTCCACAACAGCAGAAATTGTCTCACGGCATTTGCTATTTGTTGGCCATGCCAAGCAGTACCTCTGGACGACCGGGGTATGTATGCCCTTAACTCTTTCGAGTCGTCACGATCGTCAAGGGTGCCCTCTTGGGGTGTGCTGCTGTTATCGAAAACTGTCGCGTTGGAGCAAAAACAAATAAAAGGTTGGTGCGTGTCGTAGGCAAATAGTGTACACATGCAGCGATCACTGTTGTCCGGTTGTTTCAATCTCTTCGACACCGAGATTATACTCTGAAAAGCGGATATTTACGTGGATAAAACAAATTTGTTTTATTTTCCTTTCACTTTGCTCTGATTTCGTTCGCTGACGACCTATCAGCTCATACATAGGTGGGTGAGAGATCCTAAAATAGCGTTTTCAAAATCGATCGTGACACCCTGCTACGAACGAACCAGAATAAATAATTATTTCTACTCACCACCACCACCACCACCACCACCACCACCACTATACATAGCTAGAGATTGGTAGGGGGAAGGGGACAAACCCAAGCGATTCAATAAAGAGAAAGAGAAAAATTGAGCAGCAGGAATTGATGAAGGAGGAAATGTCGGAGAGGAAATCGGCGAAGCTAATTGGCTGCTTGGTTCGGAATCGGTTCAGTTTCCTCGTTCAATAGTTGCTGCCTCACAAGAAGAGATGGCAAATGAACGAGTAGTCATAAGAAATAAAAAATAAAAAGCCTCAACAAACCTTTATCGATTTTTAATGATACACATCATTTCTGATGTCCGAGTTCCCTTTTTTCGTTCCGACCTTTTCGCCCACGGTTGACGGCAAACACCTCCCCCCCCCCCCCCCCCCCAGGTAAATTTTTAAAAAATTTCTAGAAGTGACGTAAGCCCTCGCTTCAATAAAATTTAAAAGTACTGAACTAATACTCCTGCATAAAAAAAAATTAAATTGGTGTCTGAACTTAACCATGCTGAACTTGTCAACCTTGGTGACTGGTGTTCCCGTGTTCGACCTGTTGACCGAAAGCCGAAAGGTCACCCACCAAACTGTTATTAATCTAAAGAAAAATTGCGCCTTTGGTTCCAGCTCGTCGCCTCTACAATCCCTTCCTACCCACAAACAAAATAAGGGGACAGGGTCTTCGAAATGTACATCCGTGGCTCCAGAATAAAAATCTCATTTGTGCAATTGTGGTTTCTCTTCTTTTGTTTGTCCACAGTTTTTGGCACTATACCATTAGTACTAACTATCCTTCCTACCCGTTTTCATGTTTAATCTCTTTACTTTACGTTGTAGCATTAACTCCATTTCTTAGTTTTAACTACTTTCCTCTTGGTAACCGTGTGACGGCGACTGTGCTCTGTTGGGCAAGCCAGGGTATCGACACTCGGTGAGGTGGCCCTTGCCCTTACCAACGAGCAAGTACGCCGTTCGGTCGGTTCGTTAGTTTTTTGGACGTGTCCTCCACATTCAGGTCGTTTTGAGCCCTTTCAAGCGACTAATATCTTAATCTCAATAAACCTAAAAAACTTAGCACCTCAACACAAACATTATCCTATAAAAAATAAACTTTTAATTAAAATTCCTAACATTCCCGTAACCCCAAATTCACTTAACATTTCCACTATAAAGTCATCCCAATAATTTAGTACATTTATATTTTATCATTTGAATTTTATACTTTAAAGTATTTGGATGGGTTTAACATTTCTATACTGTAACTGTTATAAATATTAAATGAATTTGGAGTTATAATGGGTTCTGAAATACGCAAGTTGTACAGTCGGGTGCAACACGGTTTTTACCTGCTCCGTAGGAACTGACCTTACCGGATGTTGATCGGTTCCAAAATCAGGTGCTTTTACCGAGAGTCAACGCAGATTAGACTGGACCTGTCCCTTTTGAATGAAAACGGGTTAGCAGGTATACGCTTGGGATGTTATTCACGTGCTCAACTATGAGATTAAGATTATCAAAAGTTTATTTTCATAGAATAATTTTTGCGTTGAGATGTTAAGTTTTTTTTAGATTTCTTGAGAATGTTGAAAGTTTGCCTCAACGTGTTGGGTGTTCATCTTATACAATCTCCGAGTCCATTCTATATGGATTAAAATAATGTTCGGAAACTGAAGCTACGCTTCAACTTTAGACAATCCAATGGGGCGTGCATATGCTTTTTGTTCTCACTGATGTATCGAGTTTCCCGCGGTTTATCAATGGCGTTTGTTTAATGTAGTTCTTGACGATATTCTTAGCGTTTTTTTTTGTGTGTGACGACAACATGGATGAAGACAGTCTAACAAACGAAACGGTTGCTGAACTAAGAGGATATACGGGATTAACTCAAATAAGGATAACTCACTCACTGATGAAGGAATTATGAATTCCGAAATGTACATCTGAGTCATTAAAAAAAAAAAAAAGTTTTTGTGGATTTGTGTTTCCTTTTATTCCGAAATTGTATATTGGTGTCCACAGTTTCTGGCTATTTTGTTTTATTTTGATAACGAGGTTTTAAAATTCCGTATCTTTATTCGGGCGAAAATGGATTGGTTATAAAAATTAGAACAGGAAAGCCTGCGAGTCCGATTGCCCGGGTCGCAGCTGACGTTTTTCCGACTCCGATTATGATGTAACAAGCATGGGTAAGTTATTTAGTGACTAGATATAGAAATAATAAATAGATTAATATAACTGCTTGATATTTCTGTAAGACGTAGCAGGTATTTGTAACGAAACGAAAGCCATGGCCGAGAAAAAAGCTGGGTAAAAGTCCAGCGAGCAGCCCCATTCACATTATTGTAACCTATCTCATTAATATGTAAATGATTTATCACATTATCGAAATTATATTTTAAGAAACTTGTGTAGGAAAACAAATCACGGAAATTCCGTGATGATGAACTTGAGCTAACGAGGGGCCATATATCGTGATTTTTTTCTCACATAAATTTCTTAAAATACGAGGGTTGGGGCATAAGTCATGGCAAC
>JAHWFO010003745.1:637471-655936 GCA_023313115.1 Rhysida immarginata
GTACATGTAACTCCTCGGAGCGCTTTATTCGAATGCTCCCTTTCTTGAGCACATTCGAATAAAGCGCTTTCATCTTCCCTACTGTGAAGACCTAAAGTTGTCTGACGAAAGTGTTGGTAACGTCTGCATATCGAGTGTTTGCATAAGTTTAGGCACAAAACTCGGGTCATTCGTGATTTTCTCCACAGGAATTTGATGAAACTGCATTTGAACGCGGACAGGACGAGTTAGAAATATTGGGGAAAGTTATGGAAGTTAAGAATTTCGTTCTCTTTTGGAAAGAGAAAAGACACTGGCAGAGCAGTTCTTCCGTCACACTAAATGAGGCCGGTGAGTCCGGTTATCGGGGCAGGGGAATCTTGAGACATTTATATTCTGTATATTTAATGTCATGCGTCCACATCTCGTATAACTCGCATGCCACTCCGTAAACATTCCGTTCGACAAACCATTACCAAAAAGACACGTGTGTGTTGTCGGAAAGCCAAAGATGGTTGTTATTTGTGCCACCAAACAGTTACGTACGGTAACTGGAAAGGAAAATGAGGCCCGAAAGAAGTACTTACTGGCCCCTACTCTCAGGCAGTATTTTGTGTCCCATGCATGGAGCAGTTTCCTTTGTAAACGAACAATTTCGAGACTTAATGGGCCACGTTTACGATTGTAGAGTCTCCAATTGTCACTGGTCACCCTTTTCTCTTTTTCCCTCGAACATAATCGTCAGCTAGGGCACGAACTAGGCAAGGCTCTATGAGTGGCCGGCTGTCGCGATCTGCACTGAAAACGAAATTCAAAAGCGGACTAACTGTCAACTAAAAATAAGCCACAGCCCCCCTTCTCTTTTTTTCTTTTCTGAATTATTTCCAACGGTTATGAATGCTGCCGACGTGCCAAGAAGGATTTCTTGTTACGTTTGAAGGCCTTCTCCGCACAAAAAACTTCACAGCCAACAGAGAAACGAGTCAGAAATGAACGAACATAGACTGAAGAGGAAAAAAAATAGAAACATGCTCATCAGACTCAACAGAAAATGACAAAATAGACAATCCGAAACCCTCAACAATAAAAAGCGTACCCGGAAACATTTTCCTAAACTGCTAACGTCCTGTCCTAATAGTGCTCAACAGTTTTCCAAGCGACCAGGTGAAGAAAGTGGCTAGGTCCGTCCCCTACAAACTTTCTACATTTTTTTGACGAAGAAGGCTGAAATTCCTAATATAATTCCCATAGACATGGGCTACTTTATTATTGGCCTACCACTCACTACGAGTGAAGGCCTATGTGTCCCTTGTTTGTTTGTTTGTTTTTTATACAAATCTACAGTTTTATTCCGATCTTGATAAAATTTCGCATACATGACGTTCAAAGCATGAGGAAGGTCATTGTCTACCTTAGATTTCGAAAAAATAATAATTATTGATAATAAATCGATATTCATGGTTATGGCAGGGCATATTAATGAAAAATAGCTCATGACCAACAATGCAAGACAAAGTTTTTGCAACAATAAGTATCAACACGCAATTCACAAACACTCTGCATGGACCAACAATATATATCTCATGACTAACAATGCAAATAAAAGTTTGTGCAACAATAGGTATCAACAATGGTGTCAACACGCAATGCACCAACACTATGCAAGGATCAACAATATATGTCTCATGACCAAGAATGCAAGGCAAAGTTTGTGCAATATAGAATTCAGTGCTTTTCTTAGAAGGCATCCTTGGAGAGGTCCATCCATTGTGAGCCTTCAAAAAAATTTTTTCGGTAAATCAAGTCCCGGTATATCACCTAGAATGGATTTTTTCAGTGAAGAGGTAGTCGCCATAGAAAGGATAGTCCCTTCGCTCTATATTGTAGTGATTGAGTTATTATTATTTAACCAATTTGGAGGTTTAATTTAGCTTTTTGAGGTTGTTCTGTTTACCTACAAGCGTAATTATCCCAGGCAACACCGGGTCCTCTGCTAGAGATTTTAATCAAACCAGCTGCAAATAAATACAGGGCAGTACTGCCGGGTAGCCTATCCGCTCATACATTGTTACATCATCGTATTTGTTAATCAAATTTAGGGCTTATTATTGGTAGAAATACGATTAACAATGGTCGAAATATGATGATGTAACAAAGTATGAGAGGATAGGCTACTTGGCAGTACTGCTCTGTATTTAACTGCAGCACCCTGTACGGACTCCTCTCAGTAGGCGAAATTTATGTTAAGAACTTGTTTGGCTCTGATGAGCCGTTTTGGAGTTATTAACGTTCCTCCCCCCCCCCTCCCCGACAGAATTTTTTTTTAATTATAAATAGATTAATTGGAACTTAGAGGGATTATTAAACTATGCAATGGCGTATTTTTTATGCAAATGGGCTAAGCCTTTTTAGAGAAATTAATTTTTTTTCTAAAAATGAAGAAAAGACAGAAGTATTCATTTCATCGACTCAAACACAATACAAACGACATGAACAGTCTCCTCTCATTGAGACGAACCTTTTGTGAAAAGAAACTGTTTGGCTGCGAAATGCCATTTTGGAGTAATTAAGGTTTTAAAGGACCCCCAACCACCTCCCCAGACACCGAACAGAAAATTTTTTCTTTCTTTTTTTGAAACCCTTTCATGACCTGGTGGTAGGCCTGTGTGAATGTACCATTCCGCCATTTCAAATGTACAGGGTGTTGCAAAAATATGGGTAGCCTATCAGGGGCCGCTTCATAAAATGCTAATTGGGAAATTTTATTTTGTTAACCCATTTACGCCGAAATTGGTAAAAATGAAAATTGACACTTCTTCATATCTTAACATTTCTATTCTGGAGCATGGAAAGACATAATAAAATTACAAGAATATAATTAAAAACTAATCAAATTTAAAAGGGGATTATTAAATAACAAAGCTGCTTCTAACAGTCCAAGTCATCTCAACTCCTGGCAATCAGTTTCACACTTCATTGTTGACTCATAGACACTTGTTTAAAACGTGACAAGATGAAATGATAACGATGAAAAATTTGAATTCTGAAATTAAGGTCCGAAAAGTTGACAAAAAAAACTTTCAATGAAATGCAAATGTAGTCCAATAAATAGCCAATTATTTCAAGATACTTAAAAATTAAACATGCTCCATGATAACTTAATTAATTTTAATTTACTTAACAAGAAAACAAAGTAGTGACGTCAGTTCCTGGCCCGTTGCCTAGAGATTCCAAACTTAGATTTTATTTCAAATCATATGCTGTCGTCTATAGATGGAATTTTTTTGATGTCGTTATGTTTTTCCATGCTACAGAATAGAAATGTTAAGATATGAGAAGTCTCAATTTCCATGTTTGCCAATTTCGGCGTAAATGGGTAACAAAATAAAATTTCCCAATTAGCATTTTATGAAGCGGCCCCTGAAGCGAGAAGATAGCCTATCCAGCACTAGTGTCCTCAACACCCTGCACATTTGAGTTTGTTTGGATCACTGGGGAGGAATGAAATTCGAAATCCAAATTCCTCTAGGCAAAATCTACGTTAGTATGAAGTTTGTGCCAAATTCTCTCGGTAAGGTCGGAGTCACGTGGTCTTTTGAACTATCAATGTTTTCAAAAATCAACTTAGGGCATGTGATATATCATGAGAAACGAGAGAAAATACTATTTTTCTACGCTCGAGAAAATCAAAATTTTTGGTAAACCCATGGCGGATTAAAAAAAGTTCGAATAAAAGAGGTCAAAATTAAAAGTACGGATTCCGCTACTTTCCTATACCCTCCTCGGGGGGGGGGGGGGGTTAATTTCTTCTTCTTATTTATTGCACGCAGCCATGCTTATACGCACAAACACGCACGATCTTATTATGCAACTTTACGATCTTATTATGACGAAAAATTTTCTCACAGAGAATTAACTAAACAATGACTAACTAAGGCCCAGTTCATTATCTACTTTCTCAAGTGAGTCTTCGGCAGCAAAGGACTTGTATTGTCGAGATGAAAACACTTGATTACAACAATGTCTCTGTATTGTTGCTGAACACTCGGCTGAGAAAGTAGATAATGCACTGGCCCCAAGTAGTGCGGTTGAAGAAGCTCAATGACTTTTCTTACTGCAACAATGCTTGTTAATAGAAGGTGGGAGGCAACACTTGTAGCATAAATGTACATTTCGACCACTAACGTAAATAGTCATCTTTCTCTATGCGTTGCCTCCCTCCGTTTTCATTTTATCTAAGTAGTAATGCTTATTAACGTCGTACTCCACTGAGGCATTCTTAAACTGTTTTGGTCTCGCAACCCCGTTACACACTTAAAAATTCCAAAGGACCCCCAACGAACCAAGAGGGTAGTAAAAATTCTTGGAGAGAGGGGTTCCTAAAAATTGGTGCATGACCCATTGTTTTCAATTATAAAATTTATTAAGCAGTGTGAAAGAGCTCGCGAGACCTAGACAGTTTAAGAGACACTATTCCTAAATGCAAATGAACAGTGGGAAAAACAAGTGGGAATTGGTTTACAAGTGAAATCTGCGGTCGAGGTCGGATGAAGATGGCATTTTTAAAAGAAAGAAGTGAAATTGAGTGAGTGAGTGAGTGAGTGAGTGAATGAATGAATGAATGAATGAAGGGCCTTACGAGGGGCATGAAGCGCTGGACGTGGTGAGCGGGTATGATGAAGCAGTCCACGTGGTCAGTCTTGTTATCAGGCGGCGACGACGGTGTGGACGGAGGGCTGAGGCGAATGGCCGGAGGTGGCGGCGGTCGGTTGGACGGTGTAGTCGATTCGACGGGGACGAGGCCGCCGCTCTCTTGCCCGCTCCCGCTCTCCCTTCCTCCGGCCAGACCGACCACGAGGTTGAAGGCAGCTGTGGCGGCTGTGCCGGACGATCCGTCGGGGACGTTGCTGTGGTCGTTCCCTTCGCGTCGACGGTGGCGCCTCTGATGATGGTGTTGTTGTTGTTGCAATTGTTGTTGTTGCTGTTGGTGTTGGTGGTGGTGTTGAAGCGGGCTGAGCGAGAGGACGCTGCCGCAACGGATTATCTCTTCCGACGGCAGCAGGGGTTGATGAGCGGAGGTGGAGTCACTCGATTTGGCCGTCGACGATGTCCGGTTGCGGGACGGCGACCGCTTCGCCATGGAAACGCTGCTTCGCCGACGAGAAGGACCCGAGTCGGGCAAGGGGAGCCAAAATCCCGGCACGGGACGGTGCGACGAGGCGGAGGAGGAGGAGGCGCCGCTGCCAGACCGATCCATGTCCATGAGCAGGTGGGTCCGGTAGTGGAATCCTTCTGCTCGGGTCGTCATCTTCGTTTTGGGAGAGATGTCACAAGATACAAAAAATTTCACTCGATATGGGGTTTCGAATCGCCCTCGACGGATGGTCACAAAGCAACACAAAAATTTGCAGAAAAAATGATTTCTTCCTCACCCTCTCTCTCCTGTGGTTACATGGTCGCAAACAATGGTTGGCTCCGGTTTTGGACGATGGAATGGGAAGCGAAGCCACGTGCCAATGCGAGAAGCCTTTAATAGCGGCACTCTGGAGGAGCTGCCAAGAAGGGGTGCGTGCCAAAGAGGATGACAATTCGACGTAAAGCTCGATCACAGAGCAGAATGTTGCGACAATGGGAGAGTCCGGGTGTCAGAGGTCAAGGCTTCTCGTCAAACTCGCTCTCTTCACCTCGTCCCAGGTCCATCTCCGTGTGGATCTGAGACGTTCACGCAACAATGTCGGATCGGTAAAAAAAAAGTCACATAAATGGGAGTAAAAAAAAAAAAATAAAAAGAAAACGAGCCAAAAAAAAAAGATCAAAAACAAAGAAAGAGTTTTACATCACACGAGGAGTCACTGATGAACACGAGAAAACGTTGAAGTACACTTAAAAAAAGAATTTCACACAAAAGTTAGTTGTCAGCGAGTTTCCTTCCGGAGCAAGTATGACAGAATGACTAGCGCTTCTCCGTCAACAAAAGAGATAAAGCAAAGAAAAGTAAACGTTTCGAGTGTCCCGTGTTGGCTGCGACGAGATGAATTGGTCTCACCTTTTGCTTATCGTTCCGGGATCCGACGCGCCGGCGACCACCGTCACCTGTCCACGATAGGCGGCAAGAACGGCCCTCCTCCACCGAGAACAGGACGCATGCTGCGGCTGCTCGGAGCTCATTTGGCAGCGACAGAGGAGTCCGAGCAGCACCGCAAGGAAAAATAGAAAAAAAGAAAAACGATAGCAGAGGCCAAAGCGAGTGGCCGTCCGGAGCGACGACTTTCGATGGCTCTGATCGCCTCGCTCCGCACACTTTTCGGGTCGATTTGGGCGGGGTTCACCACAACGCATGCGCCGTCGCAATCAGCACACCGCCTTTTGTCGTCGTTTAATTTTTTAGCTCCATTTAGACCGAGTGAGCCCAATTCCGCTGTGGCTGGCTAATTGTCTTCTTCTCATCAAAGAACAGACACGGCGGCCGAACGCAATTCAGCAGCCCTGCACTCGAGCGACGCCGTCCATTTGTTTGTTTGTTTGCTTGCTTGCTTGTTTGCCTTAATCGTTGGAATAAAATAAAATAATGGGACTGGCCTCCACTTAACAAAGGAAATGGAAAATAAAAATCGCAACAGTGTTGTCATCAACTGTCGCTCTCTCTCTCTCTCTCTCTCTCTTACGCAACACTCCGCGCCTCTACCCTTAGTTCCCTGCGAGGCTCGCCCATAAGTCACCGTTAGTCCTGACAGCGTAGTTATTGGAAAGAAGACCGACACAAATCCCATGCGTGGAGTCTCCACTTTTTTTCCGTCCTTCAAACGAAACATTCACAAACGAAGAGCCTTTGTTCACTACCCTCGAGGAAAATCTACTCTACGCTCATTTACACGCTCATTAGCGGAAAATAACTGGCAACAGTGCACATCCAACCCATCGCCTTCAAATGCTTTAGGATGAAAAACGAAAGGAAAAATTCCTCGAACCAGGGACCAGGCGTATCCTAGCAAGGCTGTCTCCGAGTATCCTAAAGTTAGTCTACAAAAGTAATTAACGTGGAGGCGCAATGATAAGGATACGCGTGTCTTTTATGTTAGAGCATTAACCTTATTCACTACTTTTCCTATCAAAAGTTTTTAATAAATTATTTCTAAACATAATAAAATGCTTAAACCTATTTCTCCATAGACAGGATACTACAGTCAATTAAATAAACGAAACAAAGAACCGGTCCATTCTTCTACAATGTTTAAAAATACAAGGCAGGCGAGACAAATACGAGACTGGAGCAATTTAACAAATACAAGATAACTGTTTACTATTTTTCAAATTAGTTAGTTACTCTGAGGCTCCACACTTAATGAAGCGTTCATACAAGCTTTAGAAACAGTTCTTCCTCTACATCCTCAAATCTGTGCCTTTTCAGGCTTCTTTTCACCTTTGAAAAGAGGAATCCTTCGGAAAAGGCAAATCTTTGAGAGATCCTGGGAGTATGCAAAAGATGTCTACGCTTGCTTTGGGGGCCTCGAAAAAGCATAGGACAGAGTTCCTCGAGAGAAGCTCTGGCAAGTGTTGTAAGAGTATGGAGTGGATGGGCAATTATTGCATTCACGAGTGATGGGCGGCAGGAAAAAGAACTGGATGCTCGGATCGGTGCAGAAAGCTGAGTCAGACGTGAACTGTGGCGATCCGTGGTAACGAAACGCGAGCTGATTAACAAAGCCAAGCTCTCCGTCTTCAAATCTATCTTTGTCCCCATTCTCACCTATGGTCATGAGGGTTGGGTAATGATCGAAAAAGTGCGATCGCGGATACAAGCGGTCGAAATGGGATTTCTGAGATGTGTGGCAGATGTTACCCTACTAGATAGAGCGCACAGCAGCATAATAAGGGAGTCCTTAGGTGTTGAGCCGCTACTTCTCCGCATTGAGAGATCTCAGTTGCGCAAACTGGTCTTCCTAGGCAGTTGTTATTTTCCAACCCGGTGGGATCGGCCTAGAACGAGGTGGCTAGACTATATGGAGAATCTGGGTTCGAGTCGCTTGTGTATTACCAGGGAGGACATGCGCCTGATGGCGGAAGATCGCGGTCGCTGGAGAGGGCTGCTGCCCCCGCGACCCTAACGAATAAGCGGGTTTGGAAAAAGTAAGAAAGAGGAATAAGTGTGATAAAAATCCATTATTGGTTAAGAACTCCTTGACAAGCACTCTAGTGTGCGGTCTGGCATTATCGTGCAGTCCCTGTAGTAAGCTACTCCTTGTTGACTGTTTTTTCCAGGCGAAACAAACTCCTTATGGATAATGCCAGTGCTTTCAAAGTGATGAGCATTACTTTTATTTAAGGAAAAAGAGTTTTATTTTTTTCTTAAGTTGTACATCGGCATTATCCACATAAGATTTTTAGACATTTTAGCATTACTTTTGTTCTTGACTTTTCAAACCGGAATTTCAGCTCTTCCCGGCCATCACGAAATCTAGCGAACCATTCAAAAACACGTACACGAGATAGTGCATCATCACCATTTTATCAACTTGTAAGTTTCCATAGCGGTTTTTCCAAATTTAAAACAGAACTTAATGTTTGCCCTTTGTTCCATGTTTAATATTGGAACGTCAACTCATGACTGCGTGCAGTTAAAACACGAGAATATAGAGGCGCGCGCAACTTGTACACGGCAACAAGGATGGCTTATAAATCGAAAACACACATGGTCGTGGTCGCACATGCTTGAACACCTTCAAAGTAGCAACGTCAGTCTCCCTGGGTAGGCCTTGGTTTTTCAGTCTTCTCCCGCTCCTCTTCTTCTTTTTCTTCTTCTTCTTCTTCTTGGTATTAACGAATTTTAAGATCAGAATTTTTAATTCTGGTCTCTTCTCTCTTAATTTTGTTGAATTAGCCATTTTCTAAGTCACGAGTGTGGAATCGGATTAAATATTCTTTACAAAAATTCTAATAGTGTTAAAAATATGTTAGGGACCCAAAAGAAAAAAAATTCCAAACTTACACAAATATTAATTTAGGAAATATCTTATAATTTATGTAACAAATTTTATTTGGTCAAAGTAAACGTTGTGCAATGATGACATGACGGAAAGAGCATATTTCGCATATTAAATATGGTCGAACAGAAAAATCTGCTATGGCAAAACAAACACTTTCACTGGCCACAAATTTACATCAAAAATTTTAAGTTAATTAGACAAATGAGAGAGGAGTACTTGTTGAACGCACATGAAAGCAGAGAAAATCGAAAGAAATCGGCCACATTTAGACAATGTCTAATTCAACAAAATGAAGAAAGAAGAGGCCAGACTTAAAAATTATTGTTGAAAGGGATTGTTTCCTATCATCTTTTACTACATTTATTTATAAACGCTGTCTAAGAATGGATTGCCAGACACTACTTCATACACGTACTGTAGCAAAATAAGCTAATATGATGGCAACAGTAATGCTGAAATGCGTATTCGGACTACTTCTTGTTCTTCTTTTGTTTATTTTATTTCGTTTCTTGTTAGTTAGTATTGATTGCATGGTGGATAAAGAATTTTAAACGGTCGACTGAAGAAATGCTTCTTGTCCACAAAAAATTATTTATTACTTCGAATGTGGAAGTCTGCCTATTCAACCATCATGAGTACGATTGGAAAATTGGAAAACGCAGGCAAAAAGCATTTATCATTCTCGCATAGACCCCCTAACCTCTAATAACTTTTTCGCATCGCATTTGTCTGCCCCCCCCCCCTGCAATGACCATGTCCAACTCTTGTTCGTAGAATTTCACTTTGCTAGTTTGAAATGAGAATGGTTTGAGCGAAGCACGTAGACACGATCGCTGTCATTCACTTCTCGGGCGTCAGCTTCTAGGTCTACCTGAAAGCGCAATTTTTCGGCACCTAAATTGCAAAGATGCCATCAACCGAGAAAGGTCCCCTCGATTCCAGGGCGTTACCCGGCTCCGTCCCGAGCGAGACAGCCAGCCAAACCCGGGCTTTCTTGCAAACCTATCGATTCTAGATTAATAGCGTGGGCGCAAATAACAACTGCAGTAGGCCCCATTTTTAGTCCAACTTTTGTCACTTGAATCCATTGGCCAGCGATATCTCAGTGGGACTGGAGGAGCGATAGCTGCCGTCCCTGTTGAACAGGATCCACGCACACGTTCATTTTTAAGCTTCCTCTCCTCCTTCTTCCTTCCATCTCACCGGCTCGACACTCCACCCTCCCATGACAACAAGGTAAGCCACGAACCGCCATTTCCACTTGAACGCATCATAGTAATAATTAGATACCGCGCTCGGCAACTAAAAACCCCACCATTTCCCCTTTTTGCCCCGAGCACTAGCAAAAAAATTCCATCCTCGGCGACAGACACCTCTCAAAGTGGACAGCAGTAAGGTTTATGCATCGCTCGCGCAGGTTCCCTCGCGCTCCAGGAATAAAAATGGAAGTGGGCTCAGTGGGAATGGGCGTCGCCCCGACTGCGAAAAAAACGAAAGGGAGGGGCATGTCGGGGAAGTTAATGGCTCCACTCAAACGGCTACCCCACCCCCAACGAACCAAACGTGGACGCGTCTTTAATAGTTTCATTTGTCAACAGGCCAAACGCTTCACTCAACAACGCGTTCCCTCACAGATTGGAACCTACGAGACGGGAACCTGTCGGCTGGAAATTAGAGCCCTAGCTAGCTACACTAAAACTTCGAATAATAAGGACTCTCGGTTTAAACGAACCAATTTAGTTGGCTGAAGGATAATAGGGACCGCTGAGCCTCAGAGCACCCTGGTTAAAATGGACTGTCACTCGCTGCGGATGAGTTGAATTTAACCTTGGTGATTGGCTAAATTTGCTGCTTTACTTTTCCTGTAGGGGAGGAAAGTATTAGCTAAACTTTTTCCCATTTTCATACGGGATCAGCATTGCTGCCCTTGATGCTTTTCTTCCACCTCTCACGACCTTATTATTTACAGTGTTAAGGATATAAATGATAAAAAATTTCAAGAAGAATGGCGAGGAAGACGAGGAACACATGTTTGGGAACATTGGGATCTTGAAAGGGTGAACCTGGTATAATAAAATCACAAAAGAAGTCGTCTCGGGTGTGCAGAAGAGTGGGCAATAGAGGAACAGCGTACCCAAACGCAACTTGAGCACATGCAGTGGAAATAGAGTCGGGGTCCACGTTGGTCTCTTAGGTACTCCAATTATCAACCGTTGCTCCGTTCCTAGAACCTGATAGAACGACCCCCGATAGAACTGATCCGTCAATGTGGGGGCTCGGCCAGTGGCTTTCTTGCAGTGACTGTCTCATGCGAACTGATTCGCTCTGAAACTGGACTAAAACTTTTTCCTTCGAAGCTATAGTCGGAATGCTCAAATTGACCACGGCTCGGCTCACATCTAACCGAGTAGTCTTAGCTCACGGCGTGTTCAACAAGCAGGTGCGTGACTTATACACAAGAATGACAATACTCGACTGAAGACGCAATCATCAAGTGTTCACAGTCTACGGTGGCAAAGGTGTTAAAAGAAGGAGGATCTAACTTTTACAGGGAATCGGGAGAGATGTGGACAAAAACGCAACGCTAGTGAGAGGTAGGGCAGGCAATTGAACAAAACTGTGAAAAAATGCAGTTTCAAAAATGTTCAATTTATTCATAAAGGTGAATGGAAAAAGTGTAGAGCAACCGTGTCAACCAGAAGAGCATACATCAATTTGCGTTTCAGTCCAGAGTTCCCAAAATTAAACAGCTAATGACTTTGAACTAGCAAAGACGAGCCCGTATAAAGTGGTACAAGGAAAAGAATTACTTGGGGAGGACAAGACGAGTGGAATAACGTCCTACTGAGTGTTCATCCTGGTAATGAATCAGTGTTCTCCTTATTTTTTGATATCCAAGGAGAGAAACACAACAGGAATTATCTCGAGTGGCCTGTACTTTGCAGCTTTAAGTCAGCTGGAGTAGGAAAGTTATGCATCCTAGTAAATGCTGAAGTCTATCAAGAAATACTTGACAATTTCATGATCCCATCATCTGAAGATCTGTGCTGTGATTCGTTTTTGCTCCAGAAACAGGGTGCGTCTAGTCCTACTGCTGAATCCACGAAAGAATGGCTTTAATAAACGAAATTTCTCTTTTAACCAAGTTGATGAAGGCTACAGTTCAGCAAAGACCCCCACAAATTAAACAGACTATTTGGCAAGCTGTTGACCAATTTAGCACATTTTTCGCGACTTACATTACACCAAATATGCTTGCTTGCCGAAATCACAGAATTGTTAATCTTTAAAGCCATAGGAGGCGACGTTATTAAGTATTCATTTGATGAATCGTTTTCGATTATGTTGTCTTAAAAACAAGGTCATCTATTTCCAACATTGAAGAAATGTGTGCTGGTATCACCAAAGAATTAACAAAGAAAGAACTAGTTAACATCATCTAAAGCATCATTGTACAGGGTGCTGCAACTCATCATTGTTAATCAAATTTAGGGCTTATTATTGGCCGAAATATGATGTAACAATGTATGGCGTTCAGTGGCGAGGCTTTCTTTATAGCAGGCGTTGGCAGTATTTATTTGCAGAACCCTGTACATAAATTTGAATAGGGTATTGTTGTTTGGTCTGAGTAATCCCGGATTTTAACGAGGCTAACGAGAAATACAGGCTCCGACACTGAAAAGTCACCTGACCAAGATAAGTCTATTAAGGATAAATCACTGATTGTTAAAATACAAGATGAAAACAATGACAGGTGACTTTTCAGTGCCGGAGCCTGTATTTCTCGTTAGCCTAGAGTACAATACCGCATAGAATAACTTGATTGTCTACTTCAAAATACTGTTCCATTACAAAGACATTTGCTTCTGTTGACCTCTTATCCCTATCGCAAAATTAAAGGAACTCTATAGGGCTTTCGTGGATATAACGCATCCTAGCAACACCACCTCTACTCAAAGCCTGAGCGCGAAAATTTCATCATACGGAGTCATGTTTAATCGTATTTCTACCAATAATAAGCCCTAAATTATGACAATGTATGAAATGTATGCGCTCAGGCTTTGAATAGAGGTGGTGTTGATTCTAGTCGCTTTGGTTTTAATTGCTTAGCAAATTCACTCAAAACTAGAGAAACTCAAAGATACAAAATTATTCCTCCAATCATTATTAGTAAGTTTACGAGCAGATTTTTTCTGTACAATGTAAGTGACGAATGGAATCAGATTCCATCTTTAATAAACACATCATCATGGCATGTAATCAATCAAATTATTGCAATCATACTCATAAGCCGCTTCGTCACCACGTTTTTAAGCTACAATCCAATTCTTTAGAGTTATGACAAATATCCTAATATTATTATTATTATTATTATTATTATTATTATTATTATTATTATTATTATTATTATTATTGCGGTGCAAGTCTTCTGAGAATGTTGCTTTGCACCTGCACAGACCACGACGATTGATCAACACAGGTTCTCCTTAGCTCTCTTTCTCCGTCTAACTCTCTTTTACTCTCCAATCTCCCTTTCTATCGGTATGTCACTTAAAAAAGTAATTTTAAAATGGACACGCATCAACTTTTTCCCTAGCAATTTGTGGCACCACGTTTAAGTCTTTTGTCACTGCTGCCTAAAGGTCGCGCCAAAATCTGTACAGGCAAACGTCATCCTATCAGTATCCTAGACCTGGAGTTTTCATTGGTCCACCCTCTTTAATGGAATCCATTCGTACTCAAAAAGGCTCACTTTCCTCGAAATCTGTCGACTACACTCGACCTTGAGGATTTGGGCCGTCATGATCGGGGTGCACTTTCCCTCCCCCGCGTCCTGCAATCTTTTGTTGCTGTTTTTGTTGTTGCGTTTCCTTCATCAACGTCATAAATTCTCCTTCCTCCGCGTGTCAGCATTTCTCGTCCTCGATTGGGATCATTAAAACACTCATTACACGACGGAAAGTACATCAAAACCAAACGAGGAGGTGGAGAGGGCCTGGCGAGGCCAAAAGACGCCGCCGCCGCCGCGCATGGTGCGTGCACCGCCGACACCATTCACGGGCGCTCGGTTAATTGGACCCAAAAGAGCTTCTCTTCCATTTGAATTCCTCATCCGTCACTCTCTCTCTTCTTCCTGGTTTTGCGTGTTGGTATCTTTTGCCTCCCACACTCTCGATCGAACGGACTTCCTCCGACCATAAAACGGCTCCGTCATTAGGGATCGATTCGCAAAAACCAGATCATTCGTCCATTACTCTATTATTGCGCACAATGACATTTACACGGTGACCACGTGGTCCTTCTTTCACAAAAGCCGTCGCAACCACCGGGTCATTTTTCTTTTCAGCCCAAATGAAGGCCTAAATTAATTTAAAGTGGGAAGGCCTCCGCACGAGGTAATTCTTCCCGAAACCCTTCGTTCTAAACATGTGATAAAGAGAGAGAGAGAGAGAGAGACGGCGGTGGGGCTTGTTCCTAAGAGGCAACGCGCGTCAACCACCGTTACAAATTCGGTGACCTCTCCGATCGCCAAATTCAGCGATCAAATCCGCTATAATTCCGCTAGATTTTTTTTAAAATTTAAATATAAAGTGAATTTTCGGTCCTACATTCACCAATTTTCAAAGCTTAGCTTAGAATTTCTAGTCTTCTTATCTTTTAATTCATATACAGGGTGAAAGTCCATAAATTATCTTTACAACTTTAGAACTTTAATATCTACAACATTATAGTACAAGACAATAAAAAACGGTTTTCAGCATGTGACAAGTAAACCCAGAAAATGCTTCTTTGTTTTAGGTAAAATAGTTTTGACGAGAAATACGAACCTCACAGGAAAAAAACCTGGTTTATAGAGACTAATACTTCATCCGCACTACCTGAACTAGCTTGAAGTAAACTAGTTTAGATGTTTTTTTCAAAAAACAGTTTTAGATTAAACTAGTTTGGAGAGCTAAATATGCTTCCGCACTTGAAATAGTTCAAACGAGTTAAAAACTAAAGTACTGGATAGGGAAAGAAGGACACTCCGGCATTTCTGTGCAAAATTACATAATAATTATGCAAATAATTTCTATAATAACTTTGTTATATTAATATTAATAATAATTTTTGCGGTTCTTGCAATGCTTTTGCATAATAACCTCAAATAATTTTTGCATACAGTGATATTATTGCAACCAAATGCTCCTCATCTCAACAATACAAATCCATTGTTGCTGACGACTCAGTTAAGAATACTCCCTTGAGAAAGTAGATAATGAACTGGCCCCAAGTTAGATACCCAAGGTCCGATTCGGTAGCCGCCTCGATAAGCTGACCTCACACCACTGGACTTCTTCCTAAAGGACTAGGTGTACCGAACCTAGCGGACTTGAAGACACGCATTCTCAATGATTTTGCACTCCACATTGCAGTTTATGAAGGAGTTCACTTGTCACATGCTGAAAACTGTTTCTTGTTATAGTTATTAAAGTCTAAAGTTGTAAAGATAATTTATGCATATCCTATACAATAAATGGGTGTGGGCGCCTTTAATCACTCACTCTCTTTATACATATTACAATTCGACCTAGATGCTTACCATTGCGCGTTCCATTTAAAATACCCAAATGCCATAAATTATGAACAATGTTTAACCAGACAACAAGAGGAGAATACACTATCCTATTAAAAGATCTTTTAATTCACGTCATGTACATTTCGGGAACAATGCCTCCTTCATCAGCTTACAGTCTTCTTTCTTCCTTTTCGCTATAACGCTCCCGAAATGTACATACGTGAATTAAAAGATCTTTTCTAGAATAGTGTATTCTTTCTCGTTGTCTGGTTAAACATTGTTCATAAGTTATGGCACTTTGTCCGAAGTTTAAGTATTCTACAAGGACAGGTTGATCACATTTCCAAAATAAAAAATCAAAACACCCCTGAAGATTGGGCTAAAATTTGTTGCTTTTATCATGTGACCATTTTTTCGTCAAAAATTTTTGAGCATCGCAGTAAGTACTGCCTAAAAATGAGGCTAGCTTAAGGGTGTATTTCATTACAAAGTGGGAAAAGGAAAAAAAATTTCCACGACCTAGCTGATCTAACCAATTGAGATAAAATATGCGAGTCGAGGGGGGGGGGGGGGTTTTTTGCCAGTTGAGCACATAGACCTACTGTAACATCATTTTCCGCAGCAGCTCAATTGGTAGAGCAGCGACACCGAAATTACTTTTGTCAATTAAGCTGTTTGAAGAATTTCATTATCTTCTTTCTCTATTTACTTTTTTAGGCAGTGCTTTTGTAGAATGCTGACTTTACCAATAGCAACGAGCGACACAAGACGAAGGAAAACTGGTAGGAGCGTGCTCGTATGTGCTGCGTTCATATATTTTCTTTAGGCACGATCCATTTCCATTTATATTAAAACAAAGCTTTAATTCTGTAACGGAACGTATTATTAAATTTGGGAAAATATATCAAATGGTGCCAAGGACACGTAGTTCAGATCGAAAAGAAAGAAAACGGAGAGACGCCCCACCAGTGCCAGAGGATCGTGGTGAAAAGGAAGAGCAAGCGAGCGAGCGATTCTTAGCTTCGATCTTCTTTGACAAATGGATTGGCTCCGAGGAATCTCATCGGAAGATATTCAGGAACTTCACTGCATACCCACTCACTATTTGTAGGTAACCAACCTGCTGTTCATCTATGTACAACGGGGAAGCCCCGAATTTAGAAAAACTACAGTTATTCCAAATAGTTATTTCAGAAATTCCCAATGTGGTAGAAATATAAAGAGACTGGATTAGATTCGTATTTTCTATTCTCCGACAAATGTGGCGTTACGCGCCTAAAGTTCCTGGACCCCACCGGACGAGGAATCATTCTAACAATGACTATAGCATTAATTCTATAACACAGGTTGCAAATTTTAAGTTTTTGGAACGTTGTTTTAATTTTAATATAATTTCGGATGCTCATTTTGGAAATGAATTCAGTTTTCGTCCATCACGCAAGGATTTTTCCACAAAATGCAAATTAACTTAATAAAGAAATAAGTAAATAAACTAGATGGATCCCGTCAAAATTTGACGGTAAACAACCCATCCCCATCTCTTTAATTAAAAATCTATTTGCCTGCATCGTTGTTTATTGTTATCGTTGTTAATTGTTGTTAATTTGATCATCAATGCTAGCAAAGTTGTTGACTGTGACGTCATTGCGGAGAGGATTGTTTGATTTGCCAGCGTAAGCAATTTCGGATTGTAAATTACCGCTAATTAATAGTAATTATGGACACAAAAACTAACTTGGACAAATCTGCAGACTAAGATCTTTCATTTAAGACCAAAATGAAGTTTATAGATGCAGTAGTTTTCTCCAGAGAATTGTGGAAAGAATGACCATTGGAACTGAAATACATAGGCCTATACAGGGTGTAACGTAATTCAGGGACAATAAGTAGCTAGCGTGATTCTTTGCTTGATTATAAACTTAAAGTTCCTTATCGAAAATGTCGAAAACTCAATTTAAATTACGTCATTTATGCACTTTCCGCACCAGCAGTTCATTACATTCAAAGGGGCGATTACAATTAAATCGGCGGCAATTGTTGAGATTAAATGACGTTTTCACAGGTTTTGTAATCATGCAAAGGATCACGCTAAGTACTTATTGTCTCTGAATTACGTTACACCCTGTATATAGATAATAAATAAATCGGAGAACTACTTTTTATTGACTGGCCAAGCGCACAGTGTATTAATTTTTTTTAATTGGATTCTAAGGAATTCCTAAGATTGGTTGGAATGCTGTCCATTTTCATAAAATTACGACTGAGCAAATCTTACGTGATAAAATTGGTTGGCAGCAACGATTTTCAAATTTCAAATCAGCATCTTCAGATTAATAAAAATCAATGAAAATTTTCTTGACAATCAAACCATCGCAAACCTGTGGGTCACGGTCAGAAATTAAAAAAATAAATTGAAATGGCGTGAAACGGGATAAAAAAAAACAAAAAAACTTTTGTATTCTCTTTGGGGGGGGGGGGGGTAAAATAAATTCCAAAATGGCTCATCAGACCTAAACAAGTTATTTAAAAAAAAATCGCCTTAATTAGAGGAGTCTGTATATGTTGAGCTTATTCAGTTCGGATCTCTAGAATAAACGCTACAGCCATTTCTTCATTTTTAGAAAAAAATTAATATCTCAAAAAAGGTTTAACCAAGGTACGTCAAGGCACAATTTAAGGTACCTTCTAAGTATGTATAATTTTTATTCGATCTGCTAATTGCCGTTTCGGAGGAATTAACTGCACATTGGTCACATACGTGGAGACGGAATATTTTTTTTTCAAAATTTCAACAAATCTTTTCGAATCTTGAGTTTTTAAGTCGATGTAAGAAAACAAAATTTTTGAGTTTGGAAAACGAACACATAGGCCTTAGTGAGTGGTAAGCCAATATCAGATGAGATATTTCCACTGTAAACGCTCGGCCATGTTTTCGATGGAGAA
>JAHWFO010003745.1:661332-712184 GCA_023313115.1 Rhysida immarginata
GCCGGGAAATTTGAAATGTTACACAGTGTTACAAAATGTCACAAAATATTTGATGCTAGTACTTTACCATGAGTTTAAAATGTTTCTAATCAGTGGTCTGTTCCGTTCTTTTTAGCATCTCATTTGACATAAGATTGACTTCCCTTGCTGTGATTTGTTTTGAAGTTTTGTTATCACTTTCGCACCTTGCTTGATAGGGGCATCAGCTAAAGGGTGTCATACCACGGAATGAAATCGACTATCGCTTAGACGTACTACGAGCCCCAAGGGATCGCATATTGATATCTATTAACTTTTGTAGTTATTCTTCAAGTTAATTTACTTTTAGTTATGTTACTGTTTCTAAAATTTTTTATTTCATTTTCAACAATTCCTTTATGTCCTGCATGGAGGGTTAGGTCCTGCAGAAGTTGTTTCTATTCCAAGGTTAATTTAAACATAACCTCTGTTGATTTGATGGCCTTAAGGTAGGACCGCTTTACTGTCCCTGTGCATGTAAATCGCCTTAAGTAGGTGGTAATACGCATCTACAGACAGTTAATAATGGTCAACATTACCGCTTGAAACACTGTGTGGGTAGCATGCGCAGTGGAATAAAAGTTGTTCCTAACAGAAGCACTACTAAAGAATATTGAGAATAAAGGCTAAAAACAGATTTATTTATCAGTTAAATAATTGATGAGCATCATCAAATAGGCTAGAATAATAACTACTCAGCCGAAAAGAAAAACTCGCCTTATCTAGGCGGAAATCCAATGCAGTAAAAAAATAAATAAAACATATGGTAATCTTACACATAACAATAAGCAAAAATGAATATGCTAGCATAAGCTTAGCACTATAGTAAGAAGTAAAATTTGTCACGACACTATACTTAATATTTAATTATGACATGAAACCTTCACATGGCGTTCCACACTTATATGACACGCTCACTAATCTCCTTTACTGAGTAATGGAGGGAGGACAATATTTTCCTCTTCCCCTCACAATCGACGTACAAGATTGCGGAGATTGAATAAACACTTATCTTGAATTTATGTCCCGGACGGAAACGCTAAACTATCTCCGAGCCGGTACTCACAAGACGAATACGCCACTTGAATAGACCTCTCTAATGAGCAGCTGTAATTAGAGAGTGAGAAAATTGACGTTAGCTAAGGTACAAACAAAGCACTGGAAAACTGTATATGATGAAGCACCACGACATTTCCAACACAGATAAGTAATGAGGAAAGGAAAAATCAATCGCTTCTACTGCTTCTTCCCGTCACTTACAATTCGTGGACAAATTATTTAATAGAGACAGGCTTTTCATACTAAACGAAAGCTACATCAACATAAATCTCGAATAACCAACACAAGATAAAATAAATCAGCACGCTCAAAATGAGGCCAATGTGTATAAAAATGGTGAAATTACAGAATATTCAAACATAGGGTAGATTGGACAAAAGTATTTAATACATTTATCAACTGAACGAAGTATTTAATATTTTCTATTTTTTAATTTTCTACGAAATTTGTCAATCTAATCTACCCCTCCAAACGAGTGGAATAGTCGTCTATGTTAATACGAAAAACATGTTGCTGTGAAAATTTACATTTCTTATCAAGAATCTTGGGCAAGAAACGTGAACTTTCTGTTTATAATTGGTTATAAAATTATGGAAGGAAAAGAAAACGCAAACAGAGCTGGCGAGGAACACTTTTCAATATCATAAAACGCTTTCGAGATGAACAAGTGTTGACCAACAAGAAACGTAGTGGTCGTCGTTTTCCGTGAGTAAGAGAAAAAAAACAGTCTTACTTTGTCCAGCTACACCGGCGTTCGTCGCCTCCACTCCGTGCATCTCTGCAACGTCGAGTTTTTCCATTCATCCGCCCGTCTAGCAAACTTGAAGCCGGCTCGCCATTGCTGAACTCCGTTTCAGATTTTTCTCACGGCCAGTCCTCCGACGCTCGCTAGTTTTCCCCAACTCATTCTCTCGCCTCTCTCTCACTCGGCCACGAACCCAGCAAGCCCCTGACGTCACTGAATTCTTTTTTGTTACGTCAGTCTGTGCTTGAATGACGTCAGCTAATGCCAGGCCATCTCTTCTAGTTTTGTATCTCCTTCTCGGAAATAGCCCTGACAAGGATCCAGCCGCTGCGAAAAAACAGCTGTGGGATTGTCACAGTAAATTCCCAAGCCAGCTTTGCCATTGTGTTTGAAACCGTCCCTATACCATACAAGGGCCTCTCTGGGAAAACGCCTAATTCCCCCTCCCCGCTCTGCTATGGAGTCACTGATGATCTCGCAGGAGTGTTCACGGAGATTGAACATCAGAGAGCATTTGTAAAACATGACTGGTCATATTCTCGCTAATGAAGCCCGTGGCCTCACACTTGAGAAGTCCACCCATAATTCTCGATTTCCCAGTTGATTAAGAACTTTTCCTGGCAACTCCACGGATATAAATGTCCAGTGGAACCAGAGAAAGAATATTTCCATGGCCCTGGTCGGTGTGGTTGACAGAGCACCCGTATTTCCTAGATACGCTAATCTTTGAAGAAAAGCAAATTTCTAGAATCTTAGTGCATATTGTAACATTGTATCTTCATATATTTTTTTATTAGTGCCTTTCAATTTGTTTGCGTCTAGTGTTTGCGTTCCTACACAGTTCAGCTAGTGTTTGAAGTCCCTTCATTAAGCCAACTTAATTTCATCGTTCCTCTAAATTCAAGATTTGGAAATTATATAACCTCTAAATTCTGTTTGGCAAATTTTATTTTCATCATAAGTGATATAATTTAATTGGTATCCGATTAAACGATTTTTTGATTAATACTATTCTATTCATTTCTCTCACTTTTGTCATTAAATTAATTTTATTCCACTGCGCATACGTGGCACTGTGTCTGGCGCCCGGCACGAACGAAAAAGGAAACTGGCGCATGCGTAAACGAAAAGAACCTCGTTCAAAGTCAGAAACGAATAAGAAACGGGGTGTTACTTATTCCTAGCATCAGTACGGAGGGTTGATTCAGATAAAATGAGACGACTTTAAACGCCGCGTATGACCTTGACGGAATGTGATTTGCATGACTCGTCCACTATTCATGGGGATTAGCTTTGTATACACTTGTTGCTCTTATTTGGGACATTTCGTGCTGAAACATGGCTTCCAAAATCACAGCTTTTTGGGAAGGGTATATGTTTGGCCTTTCCGACGGTGCATTGTGGAATTATGCAAACGAAATGGTATTGTGGTATCCAAAGCTACTGTGGGTCGAATAATCAAAAAGAACAAATTGCGACCATCTAATGAACGTGGACGAGCAGCGAAGCAGACCAGTAACAAGCCCTAGCCAACACGCCCAACTCAAGTGGTTCGAGAAATCCGGTCTGAAGTGCTGAAAGAAAATCCCCCCACACAGAGAAATCTAGCCCAAAGGAAAGGTATTTCACAGGCAACAGTCTCTAGAATAATTCATGACAATCTTGGGCTGGAGCGACGTCATAAAGCGCGCGGAGATAGGAAGAAGATAATTTTTTGAGTATAGCACTGCCATGTCATCTGTGGCTTACTACAGGAAGATGGAACAGGAGACGGGCATACGAGTTATTCCTTTCTCTCATGTGCCTGTAAAATCTCCTGATGCATCACCGATGGATTTCTGTGGTTTTGGTCTCCTGAAACGACGGCTCGGAAGTCGCCGACCAAGAACCGTTCATGGGCTATGGAAAGTGGGTCAGCAGGTGTGGAACGAACTTCCCATGGAGTCCCTCAAACTCAGCCTACTTCAGTGGAAATTACGGTGCTGGGCGATAGTTCAAACGATGTGGCTCTCACATCGAACACAACCGCCATGGTATTACACCATCGTAACAGAACTGCAAAGTCGTCTCATTTTATCTGAATCAACCCTCTGTAATAAGTAATGCCCCGTTTCCTTTCCGTTTTTGAGTAGTTGAACGAGTTTTTTTTTTTCATTTACGCAAGCGGCAGTTTCCTTTTTCGTTCGTGCCGGGTACTATAATTAAGGTTTTGAAAAGCACGCTAATGCAGACATGATCTAAACAATAACTCATGAATGAGGATTTATCATACGCCATACCTCAGATGTTTAAATTATTGCTGAAAATAGGAAAAAAAGAAAATTAACCTAGCCCAGCGCCTAATCTTGATCTCTTGGTTCATAGCTCCATAAGTTTAACCATCCCATAACCATCTCATAGTCTCAAATAAATCTCAGAAAAAGTGTTAAAAAACCCAAACCTACCCCCCCCCCCTCTTTATATCCTTCTGTAACGCGCATAACGCTGCCCAAAATCCCCTCCCCCCTTCAAGAGTTACGTAATTTATGGACGACCCCTTAGGTCATCCGATTGGGCCGTCAATGCATCGGGATTTCTTTTTCGATCGGCACCGACTTACAAATGCGCACAAACTCTGGTTTTCGGTCCTCTTACTCCACCAGAGGCTCAGTGGGAAAGTACAAAAGATAATAATATTATTTAAAAAAACTTAAAAAAAATAAAAAAAAAAAAAAATAAATAAAAAAAAAAGGAGACAGACAGACGAAACGGGCAATTGAAGACGGCCTTCAACTGTGGGCGTTTGGCGCACTTCAGGCCGAAGACAAATTCTTCTCGAGCGTCTCGAACACCGACCGACACCCCCCAGTGAGCCTTTCCATTTCAAAGCACCATGGTCGGGATGTTTTAAAGTGCTGACTTCGCCCTTAACTTGACTGGGCTCAAGGCAAAATTAACACCAAAAGAGCCGTCAGTGGTGAAGTAGATGACAGAGAAATCGGATGAGAAATATGCTTTTGTTTATCATATGTCTTTATTAAAAGATTTTCAGTGCTAATTGTCTTAAGAAAAATATCCAGTTCCCCTCCCCCGTCTTTTCCTTACTTTTTTTTTTTTACATCGGGAGATTAAGCTAAGCATTGAGAATTGGACGAAACCCCAAATGTGAACTGGAAGTCGTTTGCCAACATTCCCTATGCGGGACACCATTTTGGCCAGGTTCCCGAATAGAGAGGACATGTATGCCTAGTAAAACTTTTATTTAGTTTTTGATGTTTGGAAGAATCTGAAGTTAAAATCAAAACATTCGAGAAAAAAAAATCAAAACATGGTTGAATATCCTTTTCCAATATCGTTCTATAAAATCGACCCATCAGACCAAAATGCCATTGGTATTGTCGGCCTTTTATCTCTCGGGGTGAAGAGAAAGCAGAATTTTAGCTTTCTACATTTCCCGACTCTGGGCAATAGGACAAAACAGCATCTGGACATCAGCACACAAGGGGCGGGGTACTCTATGCATGGCTTTCTTCCAGCTCGACCACTGCGAATCACTATGACGTACTACGAATCAGTTTTCTCTCGTGTTGTTTTAAATGCGAAGAAATCATTGACAGATACTTTTGCTCATCGATCAAAGTTCGATATTCCAGAACCAAGCAACCCCTCCCCCCCCCCTCGTGGACGCAGCCTGGCTTCTCTCCGACTTTGGTCACTAAACGAGAAGAGAAGTAAACAAACAAACTGGATTATGGGATAACGGTGTGCTCTTCCACATCAATATTACAATTACACGTCCCATAGCATAACATAATGAGGATGACGGCTTTCTCACCCGACCGTTAACTCGCGTGCGTAATCTATTCGTGACACCCTCTCTAGTCCTCAATCGATAAGTGAAAAAGCTAAATGGAAGAACTCCATGCGGCCATCACTGACTGATTACTGGCTACGTCTAACTCATCTTGGAACTTCACGGAGTGATAATAAAATTCCGAACCAAAACTAATATAGCTAACATCTATATCGATTATTAAAAAATTAATCATGAAGGTTCATATTCAAAGATTTTATAGGCATATTAAATACTCATATGCAGAAGTGTAGAAGAAATTCCCGAAACAGAAGGTGCTAGAGCCACGAAATTCAGGTCTTTCTATAGGAAAGTGGCTGTGCTCGCTCGAATAAAAGTGTTTATAGCGCGTCTAGGGTAAGCGATGAGAAGTTGCGAAAACTAACTTTTTATTTATTTATATACAGAGTTTCAATGTTTACATATCTTTCTGTGCCTAAAGAATCTTCCTTCTCCATTCGTCTCTATCCATCCAATCCATATCCTCCAGTCCTTTTGTTTTCATTCCAGTTCTTATTTCCCGCATCCATGAGTTTCGAAGTCTTCCTCTTCTTCTTCTTCCAGGTGGACTCCATTCCAAAGCCTTTCTCGGTAACCTATCTTCATTCATTCTTACCAATTCAGCTGTTTATATCTTACATAGTCTAAAATTGAGTTCTTAATATTCATTTTCTCTCATATAACATTATTTCTTATTTTTTTCCAATCTTGAAAACTAACTTTTGAACCATAATAAATGAGGAAAAAATTTCCAATTGCAAAGTTGTACTAACGAGGGCATCCCTCGAACATGTATGTCACAGATTGAAATATGTTACTCATCTGAAGCTACTATAGATGCTTGCAAAATAAGAAAGTGCCAAATTTTGTTTCTTTCAAAATAAACCGAGAAAACGAAAAAATTAGAGCCCATATAGCCATACAAAGACTCCATTGTTAAAGCGGTGTGTATGTGTATTATTTCGCTCTCCACTTATTTCTACACTATTCAACAATACGCACGAATCCACTTCACATGAAAGCAACGCTATCGCTTCCACGGTGTGCTTGCGCGCAAAAAAAAGGCTATGTGGGGTTTCCTGTAAGTAGAAATTCGCCCTTTGTATAAACAAAACCAAAGCATAAAACTCGTAAAATGGGGGAGAAAAGTCAATGGATGGAACACCTGGACACCGTACGTTGGAATATCACGTATAGAACAAAAAATGTATGAAATGCATCCTGTTTAATACTAGCAAAACTGAGGGGCTGACACAAAAGTCGGTCGTTCTTCGAGATAGCCGATAATAAAACATGCATATCCAAAACATGTTCTTGAATCTTGGAGAAGAAAATTGTGTATAAGTGAGTGAAACAAATACAATATTTTATTCCAGTGACGTAATTCGAAGTCAAGTTGCTCCACGAGCACATAATCTGAAGCAGTTTTGTAAAAAAATTTCCACGTAAGGAAGGCCTAAACATCGAAAGGGGAATTGTGAGAATTCGACTGTTTTTCCATCTTGGTGAAGTAATGGTCTATTCTTGCGGAAGGTATGCACCTATGAACCAATTGTTGATAATATTCTTGGTCACTTTTCTTGACCAGAGTTTTCAAGTTGAATATTTTCGACCACAAAAATATTCTCTTGGACCCTTGGATCTAGTGCTTTATCTTATCACTGGTGACGAATCTATTTCTGGTTGAGTTGGGTAGCTATGCGTCATCGCGAGTGCTGACTGAATAATTATCTCGACTGAACATTACTTTTCTCTCTCTGTTTCGAGCTTTCTGAAAGGTTGAAGTCTATAATAATGTTTAATATCATCATCAATAAAAATATTAGGCTTCACCTTTGACTCTCGTCTACTTCTCAATAGTCACACTGATGCTATGCTAACTAATCTCCACCGTAAATATCATTTATTTAAACGTCTCCGTACTTTTCTTATGGCTACAGAAATCAGACAAATAATGCTATCAAACGTAATAACAACCTACAATGTCAACAGCGTTCATTAGTACTCGCATGTGAGCACTGTTACGATTTTGAATGCGTAACTCGGAAACTACTCGTAAGAATACGATCAAATTTTAACAGTGTACACAGTTTTATGTACCCTATTATTCCTCCAAAATTCATTATCCTGGGCTTTGCAGAACCTGAGTTATTAACTTGTTGATCTTGTGGCGGCATTTTTATTTCTGTTCATATCTCGGACCCATGGTCATATGAAGTAATTTGCTTAGAATCACCCATACTACTACCCCTCCAAAGTTGGTCATCGAATTATATCAACGGGCACATGGACCATGACTAACCTACTCTGAAGAACAATAATACTATCCTGAACTTTTATGTATTCCCAACGGTTTTCTAGATTTTTTATTAGTTTTCCAATTTATTCCCCTAATTGTACTTTATTCCATCTGGAATGCAAAGAAATAAATAAATAAATAAATTTAGTGCCCGTTTTATTTAATTTTATTCAATATTCTATTTGGCAAATATTGAAGTAAAAGTGTGATGGCGCGTTTAATATTAGATTTTAAAAAGAAAAAACTACAAATAAATTCCACACTTCTACCTGTTTTTAAATTATATTTTTTTTACTTTTTAAGATGAAAGTGTGTGCTTTAAAAGTTTTTATTTTATTTTTTTTATTTTAAGCCTTAAAATTTTTAAATATCGATCAAAAACCTCACTCGTAGTTTTATGCCCGCAGAAGATGGTGATAATATCGAAATGCGTCGCCATTCAATAAATGTTTTATATTGCTAATCTAGACAATTTATTTCTTAGTATCATTACAGAAAGTAAAAGAAGAAATTGATCAACGTAGGGAGTGTTGGCCGAAGGAAATGACGATGGAAGGAAGGAAGGAAGGAGGGGCAAAAAGAGGAGACTAAAGAGGATTGTCATTCTGAAGAAAGGAAAGGAAGAGGGGCTGCTTACGCACAAAACCTATGGTGATAAATTTGAGCGTAGAGCGAAGAAAAGCCCATTTAAATTCTGTTAGGAGTGGAGATTTTTTTCCTCTTTTATCCCCATTAAGTTTAATAATCAGCGTTGGGGTCAACTGTTATCTAATAAATAACCGAAAACTGAGACAACAGACCGTTCTCTCTGTGCACTCGATTAAATCCACCATTCTTTTTTGTTTCTTTTAAAACAGGAACTTTTGATCAGTGGATGCCTTGAGGCGCGAATCTCATTCCTCTTCATTGCTTTCCATCTTCAGGAGTTGCCGAGTGACGATAGAATTGCCCCCAAAACAAGAAGCAACAGAGACCGAACGGGCAAGGTCTCCAAAAAAGCAAAATGCAAAACAGAGCGAGTTAAAGCGTAGAGGTTGGCATTGGGAGCGAGACGATGAAGAAGAAGACGAATGACTCGACAGAACATTTTTATACATGGTACAATAATAGCCCTATTTACTCCAAACATCATCCATCCCTCTTGGCCTTCATCCAATGGCGGTTACCATCAAAACGGCATCAATTACGAGTAGTCGAGGAGGAAAACGAAAAAAGCAAAACACACAGAGAGAGAGAGAGAAGAAAACACTTCGTTCCTCTTCCTCCTTTTCTTTTAGTTTGCCGAGTGTTTTGTTGGCTCTTTTGCGAGTGATGAGTGTTGTTGTTGTTGTTAGCACCATCAACATGTCGTCGAACCTCCTCGAGTCTGGCGACGGAGACCCCGATTTCCCTCGGGCGGCGAAAGTCTCGCCTCCTCCGGGGGCCACGCGTACTCTGCCGACGGTGCTTTTCCATCGCGATCGATTCAGCCTCTCAATCGGGCCCAATCGATAGGACCGCGTCAATAACGGCTTCACGCAAACCGGAACGTCACAACCAAAAAGACATTGATGAAACAATGGCAGACGAGCGAGCCAATCGAACCCCTGTCGCTCAGCTGCTGCCGTCATTTCTTTCTCTTTCTACAAGCGAGCACCTTACGCAATCCTCTATTATTCCACACGTCATTCGGTCGTCCTTACCTGACGCCACACTTAAAGAGAACCGAACTATTCGCTGTACTATGCAATTTACAACACAGAATGGGAAAAGCGGGTTAGCAAGGTATTTATAAGTACTGCGATGCACAGTGTTCCAGGGGGTGCCGTGTTGTGCCCTAAAAAAAAAAAGGGGGGGGGGGGCGAGCTCATTCCTAAAGACGTAGGAGATATTCTCCGATATGCGCTATTTCCTTTAATTCTTTAATAGTTCTTCATAATTTATTATGAGCAACTGAGCAATCGTCATGCGCGCGTGTTCACTTCTCACTACGAATCGACTGTTATATCACACGCACTACTTTGATATTCATTGTTGACGGTCACTACTAGAGCACGTGCAATGAACTTGAAGGAATCCACGAAAAAGCCTGAAAAGTTGATGCAGTCTAGCTATGACTTTGATGATGATAATCACCACGTTCGCGTTTACGTGGTGCTGAACCTCTCTATTGTCGAAAACAGAATTTAAAAGGTTATTCCGTTTCCAAGTTATCGTGCAGACGTTTTTGGAGACGTTTTTTGCAGTTTTGGGTGGAGATCAAAGGTACCCGGACTGGAGATCAAAGCTTTACTTCTTGAAGCACAAGTATGTCCAGCCTGTACAGGGCGATAAACGTCGATAAAACCGATTGCTTAAAAGACGAACTCAGGGAACGCACGTTCAGTGAGATGACCTTCATTGTGGAATCACGTTGCTGGCTCTTGACACTTATCCGAAGGAGACTGGAGCTTCACAGATGATGGTGGAGGCTCCTTCGACTTCCGCCTCGGAGATCGAAACGAGGAGGAAGAAGAAGTGCTGCGATGATGGCTCTCGCGGTTGTTTCTATCGGTTGAAGAAGCAGATTTCTTGGCCGTCGCAAGCCCCTCCCGCTGTACTGATGCTGATGACTTCAAATTCCCAGCAGATGATTACACTGAAGCTAATGTAGGCGCACAGGCGATCCGTAAAGGCTGCGAAGTCGATGACTTCGCTGGCGGAGGAAGGGCTGGAAAATCTTCCTCTGGAAAGATCGATTCGGATAATCCTGAAACGTCTACATCATCTTCTGCAGAACTCACCTCCTCAACCATCGAAATGTCGTTTGATGGATCGGGTAAGAGGGCGCTATCTTGGACCTTTGATGGGGGAGGAGTATGTGCTATCTCCTCCCTAGGTTTCACAGTGGCGCTGGAGGTGGTGGCATTTCCTTCCTTGTTTCTGAAGGCGGCGGAGATGGCGTCGTACGCTGCCTTCGAGGTGGGCGCGAAGGCGTCGTAGCTCTGCTCTGCTCTGGTGACTTGGCCGGTGATATAATCTTCGGAGATCGCTGGGGAGACATTCCTTTAGGCGATATTGAAGCTGCTGGTGATGCAAACGTCCTCTCCGGGGACTGAGAATTTGTTGACTACTTTGTTGCAGTAGTCACACTTCTTAAGGAGAGGACAGTCTTGCCTGACATGAGATGTTTTTTACAGTACCAGCAGCACTGCCTTTGACCCTTGTAAGACACGGAGACACGATCTCCGCGCATTACAACCTCGGTTGGAATGTCTCTATGTAAGTCCATGTAGACTACGATGTCGCCAGTCTTCTGAAGAGGAGAATCGGGGTGCTGAGGGTACGAAACCCTATGCACCACACCGTAGTCTGACATGTAGCCCTTGAGATATTTCTCAATCATCAGCGGCGATGCACCCCCGGGTTCTGCATAGCTCAGGTGGACGGTGGTCTGCCCAACCTTGATGGTATCAGCAGACATAATACGGTCTGTCACATTACGTTGCCTACAGAGCATCCTCGACTCAGTCGGGGTAAGCCTCTGTAGGACCAAAACAGCGGGGTCGCCAGACTGGAGTACAGGAGGAATACTCGTTTTAGAGTACAACTCCATCATAAACATGCCGACGGAAAAGGGATCATATTCACCGTGTTCTCCATGCCCCCCATGCGTGGGGGGGGGGGGCCCTCAAAATCACACAAGTCACTCACGCACGCGTTGGATGGTTGGTTGCTGCGTAAATTTCAAAGTCCAAAGCGCTCACCGACACACACAGACGAGGGTACTATCAGCTTCTCTCTTTTAGCCTCCCGTCTGCTTGATTCTTCCATTCACTGGTCGGGGAACTGATGCTCTGCCTCGATTCTAAGTCTCTATTCTTCCTCCTCTTCGTCTTTTTATTTTGATTTTCTGGCAGCCTAATTTGCATTTTTTCGTTCCTAGCCAATCGTTGACGAACATCTTGGCTATGGCGTGATCGGGCGTTCCTAAAGAACTGCCTAGAAGGTATGTTCTTGTCGCTCTACCCAACTTTTTGTTAACCGCGCTCCCCGTTGCTTAACTTCTCTATTGGACTTTGTTTGTTCATCTCTCTTGGCTTGAGTCTCTCTCGCCTTCGAGAAATGATCTGACACTAAGTGAATTCGATAATAATCATTGCAATTTTCTATTTGTATGGTTTATTAAATATTAGCTGACATACCCGGCTTTCCTCGGGCTCTTTTATGATGAAATTTTGTAATATCCAGAAAAAATGAGCACATGAAAAAAGCTTCAATTAATAGAGTAAAAACTCACATTGAAGAATCGAATTCTTCTAAAATGCTCCCAATAAGCCCTTTAGCAGTTCTACTCGACTTCGCTCGTTTTGGAATGTTGTCTATAGCTGAGTGAGTTTCACGCAGTGCCGGAGAAAAAAAGATGGAGAATAATATTCATTTCTTCTGTACATTCACATTCAGAAATTGCAAAATTTCATCGACAAAGAGCCCGAGCAACGTCGGCTATATCAGCTACTTCATAATAAATCGAAAAATAGTCCTCGATACTTGAAATAAATTTTAAATCAAAGAACAAAATCCATATTTTATGACCAATGGAAAAACGAAGCTTTCCACATGGAGGGTTTGGATGTTAATTTATGAAAACAAAAAAAAATAAATAATAAATCCCATAAAACCCGGTAAACATAAAATACAAACTAAGCAGATAGTGATCTCGTTAATTGCCATCACCGTACCGAATTTCATTAATCTAGACCTACTTTTACTCGCGAAATACTGGGAAAACTGCGAGAAATCGGTTTTTTCGGAGGGTCATAGGTGGTTACAGGAGTAAAATATGAAAAAAGCAGAAATGATTTTTTTTTGGCAAATTATGTGAACTATTCTTGGTTCAAATATCTAAGTCGTACGTGAATTAGCCACAGAGTGGGGTTGACCGGGCGCGAACGTCAATATTAGGCCCATTTTGGGATTTTTTTGGATTTCTGCCCCCCCCCCCCTCCCCCCCAATATAAGCGATTTTCAAAAATCAACGAATGCTCCAATTTTGAAGCCTCTGCAATTCCGTATTGGAGCTAGGCGACAAAAACATGAAACGGGGGAAGGGGGCAATCCTTGGATCCCCCTTCACAAAGCGAAAATCAAACAAAAAAAAACAGAAATTGCGAGTTGCGTTGCTTTATCTTTATTCCCCGCGAAGTTGCATCAAAATATCAGAAAATTTTGTGAAACACCCCCGAAAATCGATTTTTTTTCAGTTTTTGCACCCGTAAAATTCGAATATCGAAAATCGGGGACACTACTTTTTTGGCTTGGTAGCTAGAAACCTTTCTGCAAAATTTCAAAGATCTGCGTTTATTGGGGGCTGAGCCAGGCGACCAAACGTGCAACTCCTTTCTGCCCCCTTGAAGGGGTGGGGGGGGGGTCCGAATTTCGAAAAAACCCGTCTTCGCAATCTATCCGTCCTAAGACCCCACCGGGTTTCGAGTCGGTGGCCTCAGTAGATTTTGCTGTGCGATGATGAGTCAGTGGATGTCCTCTTTTATATACATGGTATTCGGAATTCATTGTACAAACTTCATGGGGGAGGTAGTATGGGCGTTTTTAAGCAAAAAAATTCATATGAACGTGGGTCCGAAGTTGAACGATAATTCAGATGTGAACAGAAATAAAAATGCCGCCATCAAGAACAACAAGTTACTAACTCAGGTTCTGTAACATCCAGGATGATGAAATTTGGCAGAATAATAGGGTACATAAAACTGTATAACAATAAAATTTGATCGAATTCCAGAAGTTTCAGAGTTATAACACGTGCTCACATGTGAGTACTAACCAGCCGTGTTACAAAGTTGACTGCGTAACTCGGAAACTACTCATTGAAATTCGATCAAATTTTAACGGTGTACACGGTTTTATTTCCCCTATTATTCCTCCAAATTTCATCATCGTAGATGTTACAGAACCTGAGTTATTAATTTGTTGATCTTGGTGGCGGCATTTCTATTTCTGTTCATATCTCAGTTAGCGGTCAAATTTGGACCCTTATTCATATGAACTTTTTTGTTTGGAATCGCCCATACTACCTCCCCTAAAGTTTGTGCAATGAATTCTGGATCATCCTGTATATCGATAGATTGATTGTACCGAGCCTCAGTGTAGTTGGGTTCCACAGGCAACTGAGGGGCCAAAACTCTTGATTCACACATTCGTTATCGTTACGTCACAGGTTAGCAAACTAAGCAACAGTGATATCCGTAGAAAATATTTAAGGGGCGCTGTTAACACTATCGGCGATTATATCAATCAATGCGACTACATCACTTGGTTGGCCCTTCAAAGCGGTCAACTTTATTCATCCAATAAACAACGTAATAATCAGGGCGAGATCGTGGTCGGATCTACGGCCAATGCAAACAAAAAAAAAAAAAAAAAGATTTAAATGTAATAAACAAACAACTTAACCGAGTGGAAATGAAACTCTCAGGCGATTGCCAAAAATTAATTGAGCTTAAATAGTTCTTTCTCAAAGTTTATTTAGTGTTGCTAGGGAATTATCGGTTTAAAGTAATCGTTATCGCTACAAGGTAAGATCGCATCGCATGGGTCAAATTTCAGCTGAATCCTACAAGCAAGGGAATAGAGCTATCACTATCGTAAAATCGGGTCGTATTTTCGTTTCACAATTCAATCCAATTCTAATTACATTCGAGGTCCGCAAATACAGGGTCTGCTACGGCTTAATACGGGGCCACGTTGAGTTTCAATTTGGCAAGAAGAAGGGTTCTCAAGTCGAGATTGAATTATAGGCAAATCGAGTATTGAACTTCCTACCAAGGATAGTCTCGTTTCTTTACTTTTCCAAGAACAGTCCTGGTTTCAATTTTTCACTGAGTTAGCTGAACCAAGATTACGGGTAAAATCCTTTTACCGGAGAGGACGAGGATTAAAATCATGCAAACCGTTCATTCAAGTTCTATCTTACATAAATCAAATAGCTCTTCAAAGTAAGTTTATCTACGAAGCTAATGGTAAGTTATTTTATCTACAAAGCAAAGTTTTGGGTCCAGTTCATATTAAAGTTCTAAAGGGCCGGGAGCAGTCATCACCGAACGAAAATCGTTGTCGATCTAACATCTGCCCGGGGTAACACGGTGACGTACGGTCGGGGCGTTGTCGGATGAATCGTCCAATTCACTGGGGTGAGGGCCGTTTCGTTAATCTGGAACGTTTTCGTCGTCTCGAAGAGCACCGAGAGCGTTCAGGGGAAGGTTATTCGGTCGACCCAAGAACGCTTCTGGTCAAAGGTATAACGGTTTGATCGCTAACGTAGTCCAATCAATATGATCTCTTTTACACTTCTACTCGCACTCTAAATATTTAATTGAATTTGAACATCACCGTCGTTCGAAATCGGCAACAGCACTAAGTCGGCAAATCGCTCAAAATCGCTCAAAAGAACTTTCAATCGAAAATACAAAGTCGAAGAAGAAAGCGGCAAACGAAGTTCAATTCTCGAGTCACTCTCAATAACCTTTCACTCAACAGAGTAGTCCAAATTTTTGGCTCCACAAGCAAAAGCCTCCGTGCTCTTGATCCTGTCCTTGATTGAAATCGTTACCTAGAACAATCGCTGCCCTTAAATTCATTTCATTCCAAATGATTGACGCCCAACGGAGATTCTAAGATCAGAAGCCGAATTCATTGGTTCCTTTGTCTATGCGAGACGATTCTAGTTTCAACAATGACTAGCTCTCTCGCCTATTTTGCGAATATAAGTGGATGATACAGGCACTTCAAATGAACATCTGGTCATCATAAGACGGGGATCGGGTGGCGAGGAGAGTAGGGCTCTTTCAATAATTGAAGAGAAGAACGCATGAAGTTCAGTTTTCCTAAAGAGGACACAGCACCAACCGTTCGCTGCTTCATCCTCATCAAAAGGATGTAAACAAAACTTTAATCCTAACTTACACTGAGTAGCCAGATTATTATGACCACCCCATCAGTACTTCGTTGGGCCACCTTTTGCCTTCAATACTGCGGCGATTCTTCTTGGCATTGACTCCACGAGATGTTGAAAGGTGATGCGAGGAATCTGACACTGTCCAGTTGAGTGATATTTGATGGTTGTGGAACCAGCTGCTTGATGGCTCTTTCAACTTCGTCCCAGAAATGCTCAATTGGGTCAAGATCTGATGATTGTGAGCGCCACCTAAGCAAAATGATCATAAGAAGCCATAATTGAGGGCTTATTATTGGCAGAAATGACTCCTCTTAATGTAACAATGTATTAATTTTCAGTGCATAGGTTTTCTTTTTAAGAGGTGTTGGTACTGCTGGGTGATGTAACAATGTACACGTTCTTGAAACCATTCCTGCACAATACGAGCATTGTGGCATGGCGCATCGTCTTGTTGGAAGAAGCCAGCTCCATTAGGATACGCCATCAGCAACATGATAGGATAAACTGATTAGATACTTAGATATGTTGTGCTATTCAGACATTGTTCCATACATATTAAAGGGCCCAAATCATATTAGGAAGCTATGCCCCAAACCATAACACTGCCCCATGACTAGCTTGAAGGGTTGTTAATACTCATGCATGTGGGATCCATGCTTTCATGCTGTTTCCGCCAAACTTTCACTCGGCCCTCAGCATGCAACTGAAAACGCGATTCATCGGATCACATGAATTTTTTTTCCAATGCTCGACTCTCAAGTCCTTGTGTTTATGTGCGAATTGGAGACGTTTTATCTCGTTAACTGGAGAAAGCAAAGGTCTTCGAAGAGGCCTTCGGCTTCCATATCCCATTCGATGCAGTGTACGGCGAATAGTGTGTTCAGAGAGAGAGAGAGAGAGGGGTCATTTGAGATTAAGATGTGCAGTCATTTGATACACTGTTGCCTTTCTGTTGTTTTGTACCAGTCTTACCACTTTCCATTCTGCCCGAACATGGACTAGTCGCTGACGGCCACAATCGCTCGTTCAGACCCAGTTTTCCGGTTGACCGTCCAGTCTTTAAACACTTTAACAACAGCTGCTCTTGAACATTTAACGAATGCAGCTGTTTTGCTGATACTCGCTCCATGGCTCCGAGCGCCAACAGTGATCCCACTGTTAAATTGGTCGCGTCGTTTACCCAGATCTTCAGAAACAAATCGCTGGTAAACAACCTGCTTCCCTATTTAGAACGGTCTGGATCTCTAGCAATTTCAGCACCAAATCCTAGATAATTTGCCTACAACCGTCACGTGGCCATAATAATCTGACCAGTCAGTGTATACTCGTTTATTTTAAATGAACAGACAAGTTGTTGATTGTTAATTTAGTTTTTATTTTTAATTCTTTAATTTTAGTCTTCGTTTAAATTGTATAAATTTTGAAGTGTGATTTAGTAACTTGGTTATATGTTTTGTTTTGTTTTTAAAAAAAACAACTTTTAAAGGTATCTGTTATGATACATTCTAACCGTTCTGTATTCTGTATAAATAAAAAAAAAATAAGTGAATCGGAGCAAAGTGTAGAGCAACAGGACAACAATAATGAATAGTAAAAAGTCTAAAAGACCCTGTGGATACTTACTCAGTGATACTTACTTCGTTTACAAAGAGGTTTATTCAGCCATATACAGGGCAGTACTGCCAATACCTCCTAGTGCACTGAAAATTCAGACATTGTTACATGATCATAAGAAGTCATAATTGAGGGCTTATTATTGGCAGAAATGCGATTAACAATGCCTTTTTATGATGATGTAACAATGTATTAATTTTCAGTGCAAAGGCTTTCTTTTTAGGAGGTGTTGGTACCAATGACGTATATTAAAGGCTTTCTTTAATATACGTCATTGGTTGGTACTGCTGGGTGATGTAACAATGCATGACTTTTCAGCGCCCAGGCCTTTATTGTTATGAGCGGGCCCCTGCAGCCGAGCGGATAGGCTACCCAGCAGTACTGCCCTGCATCCAGCGTGCTTTTGAAAAGGATGTCGTGAGATACCTAGCGAAATTGTACACCTTAAAATAAACCCAAGTTTCCTCATACGTTTAGTCGAGATTGCATTCCTTAAAAGAGTAAACAGCTCGTGAAGTTTGGTTAAATTCCGCCCATAACGTCAACAAAAGCGCATGAAAAAAATAAAAGTAAACACCACCACGTGTTCCATTAATAGGTTTCTGCGAACTACCTGTGCACTAACAATGTGTTGGCCCTAAACTCAACCACTGCATTTAGCCAGGAAATGGATGTGAAGGATAAACGTTACGCACGTGTCCTCGTCCTCGTAGCTTTTGGCTTTCTCTAAGTTTCTGATTTTAAAAAATGAACTCGAGATGCGTCGCCATTAAGAGCAGCTCCCATCCGCGCTCTCCGCTCTTTTACACCTGTCGCCGCTCAACCCCCCCCCCCCCACTACCCCACCAAATGCTAACGCGGGCTACAACAAACGTTGGCGCTATGGCCTTCCTTTCCTTCGAAACACTTACATACATACATACATACATACATACATACATACATACATACATACATACATATATACATACACACGAAGAAAGGGGCGTGATTTCGTCAGTGAGTACGCAATCGTGGTCATCAGGGCGGCTGTCGGCTGGAAGATTAGAACTCCAGAAATACACGCGCAGCATCGGAAGAGGAAGATGGGACGGATTAGCCTCCCATGCGCAATCTCCTTCTTCTATGACAGGGAGGGGAGGGGGGGATAGGGAGGAGGAAGAAGAATAGAAAACGCTTGACCCTGAATGAGCAACCACACCCTAACGACGCATTTATTCGTCCGCCACGACGCCGGCCGGCCGTGTAAAACTCAATCTCCACCACTTTTGTGGATTTTTGACGTCGGTTCATCACGCTGACGAGAAGCAACTGCAGCGGCAGAGCATCACGGGAAGATGGAGGGTGGGGTATGTATGTGTGTATGTGCGGTGTCTGGTGTGTGGGTGGGTGCGGAGAGAGAAGAGAGCATTCCTCCATCCTCATCTCGCTCGACGCCAAAAGGAAAAATGTCGACGTCTCTCTCTCTCTCTCTCTCTCCTGGTGAGAGCTGTCAACGGGAAAGGGCCGTCCCTACGGCTACGTGGCCCTTAAAGAGCGCACCTTCGAGAGAGCAACGCGCCTTTTACAGCCACTCACCTTCTTTCCACGGGAATCTCGTCGAAGGTTTGTTCGGCGCCGAGCCTAGAGGAAGGCGGCCGCCGTCGTCGTCGTCGTCGTCGTCGTCTCTCGCTCTCTCTCCCTCTCTTTCGCCGGCGTTGTTGCCAGGGCTATCGATCCTCCTTCTCCCGTTGCCAAGGCAACTGCAACCTCGTAATGAAGCAGAACGCCAACGAAATAGAGAGAGAAAGAGAGATAGATAGAGAGAGAGAGACACATGCTGACGAATGAATTATTAAAAACTCATTTATAAAATACACAGAGACGGCTCTTATTGTTATTGTTGTTGTTGCGGCGCTTTTAAAGGAAGCGAACAACACAAAGAGAAGTAAAAATAAAAACAAAAGAGAAGGAAGCAATTTTATTTTTCTTCTGTCTATGTAGTAATTGGTTAAGTGAGGAACGCGGAAATTCCGTTCGGATCGATTAGACTGGAAGCAGACGAGCAATGGGATTCGCGAAACGTCAAAAGAAGGACCCGTCAATGAACAGTGAGGAATTTCAGTCGGAAAAGCGAGCGACATCGCCTTCGTCCATCCCACTTTCCCTTCTCCACTTCGTCCCAAGCAAATCGAGGAAGTTCTTCCAAACACAGCAACAAAAACCCTTCTCCTAGAGGACCTAAAGGACGGTTTACGAAAATATTGGGCGTGCAAGTTAAGTTTGTCGGTTTTCTTCAAAAAGTGATCATTCGTAAACCAACTGTTCGACTCGAATCATTTTTACGCTTGGAGAAGACGATCACGTAATCTTTATTTGTGCATAATTTCAAAAATTTTTGTTAATTACTTTGCTCAGAAATGGACCCCGTCAAAGCGTACATTCGAAACATTGCATTTTCCGTGACTTTCTGCAGTCAAAATATCCAGGTTCTTATGTGAAGCGTACTGCAGCTGAAAGGGCCTGTCCACGTTGGTCCAACCAATTCAGAATCGCAATTTCGTTCTAACAAGAGGGTGAGCCAAAAGTTGAGGTATATGTGTATTTTAGTATACCAAGGCTCATACTAAAACACTTCAGGATTCGTTAATACTTACGGAAAACAAAGATAAAACTTAACGAAATGTTAACACACTAGCAGCGTATATTTTCTGTATGATTTCTTACGCAAATTCCGAGTTATCCGTCGCTAGAAAGTTGGTTTCCCGACCGCTACTCTGAAAGCCGACATCTTAAGCCCGGATAACCAATTTTCAGTGGAGCGGTCCGGATAACCAACTTTTTGGCGCTGGATAACTCGGAATTTGCATAAGAAATTATACAGAAAGAATACGTTGCTAGTGCGTTAGTAGTTTGTTAAGTTTTCTCTTTATTTTCCATAAGGATTAACGAGCCTTGGTATACTAAAATACATATACAGGGTGGTCCAAAATGTTTTAGACAACTTTTAATCATTATATAAAATAAACTATTACAGACAACCAACGAGATTAATATTAACCATTTGTTTATCAACTCAAAAAGTTTTTTGGATGCAGCATTATAACGCTAGGTGTCGCCGCACTTTCCTTCCTGTTAGAGCACTAGATAAAGTCTAGTGCTCCACTTCCTAATCTAGTGCTTTACTTTCTATGACAGTTTCCAGAAAATGTGTGGCAATGGTTTATTAAGACTGCATCTGGAACACAAACTGAAAGGAATTTTAGGACACAGTATGGAAAGACCCCACCAACTCGAGACCAAATTGCGAAATGGCATGAACAGTTCATGACCATTGGAACTCAAAATCCCCAAGTAGTAAGTCGAGCGTGACAGCCCAAAGGTCAACGTGTGGGGCGGGCTTTTACACGATCGAGTTATTGGCCCACTTTTTTCCATCGAGCCATCGTTAACTCCACCAACTACCTTGACATGCTTGAACAATACGCATTTCCACAATTTCAGGACGACCAACCAAATGTTTTCTTCCAACAAGATGGTGCCCCTCCTCACTGGGCGTTAACAGTCCGAGATCCCCTTAATGCTGAATTCCCTCGGCGGTGGATTTGGGCGAGATGGGCCTTTGTCGTGGCCACTTCGTTCACTGACCTGACACCTCTGGACTTTTCCTGTGGGGTTTCTTAAGGACAAAGTGTACAGCACAAAAGTCAAAAGTGTGGCGAATTTGAAGTTCCGCATTGTTTCTGTAGTTAGTTTGGTAGATGAGGCGACGCTGGCAAGAACGTGGGCAGAGGTTAATATCTTTTGGATGTTGTCCGTGCAACAAATAGTGCCCATATTGAACTTTACTAATGTACCAAAAAAACTTTTTGAGTTGGTCAACAAATTGTTGAAAACCATCTGTCTCTATCTGTAATACTTTTTTATATAATGATTAAAAGTTGTCTAAAACATTTTGGAACACCCTGTATATCAAAAGTTGTGTCAACACTTTTTCCTTGATCGAAAATTTAAAGCATTCAAAGCACAAGAGGCCGCCGTAAGCCAATTTTCTACAAATTGTGGGGCGGAACAAATATTCGTAATAATCCGACAATGCTATGTCTTGCTGAGAAGCTGAGTGTGGCCGAGGCTTCCGAGATTATACCATCTCGTAAGCCTCTGTGTGTCATCAGTTCCATTCTTTCGAAATTTTTCTGGTGGCTCGAGCGGTATGCGGCTTCGCGTCGAAGAGCGGTGTGGCATCAGTTCACTAGCGCCAGACATTTCTGCTTCACCTTACGGCTTACATCCATTCAGGCAAGACAACTATTCTCGAATTTTTCGTGTTCCAATCAACCTCCCATACGGTATCTCACTCGAGTGCTTTCTATAATCACTAGGCTAACTCACTGAAAAAAAAAAATGGCGACCATTGTAGGCCGACTGTGTGAAATAAACTGAGATAGAAGAATTATTTCACAAATTTGCTTTAATCTCCTAACAAAATCTAAGTTTTAGAACTTTGTTATTGAAATGGTTTTATGTTTCAATCAATATACTGGCAATATATGTGCAGATAAAAGTAGGAATAATTTTTCAAAGCAGCGCCATCTATGGAGGAACAGAAAAAGCACCTTTTCTATAAAAAATTTCGAGAGCACATATTATGAAGTTAGAAATCTGTGAAATTAGTTATTGAATAAAGCCCTATAGTGTGTTAATTGCAGTATTCGCTTGCTCCAGGCCCTTCTAGCCATATACTGTACTTCAATGAATATCGTCGCCATGTTATTTCAGGGAGCTGACCTGAAGAATATAGGAAGCCTTGTTTCAACTCACACGATTGCTATGCTGCAGTTCAAATTACAAAGCTCGCACTCGCATGAGTTTCGACATTGCTAAACGTCTAGAATCGAGACTATTCGGCGAGAAGTAATCAAACACCCGGAAACTATTGTCACAAGCTCTGTTCACAACCTGTACTCACAAGGTCTGTTCACAAGCAGAATAGCGGATTCGTCAGCCAATTTGGGCAGGATTATCTTACTCACACGAGGAGAACGAAAAGCATGCGAGTTATTTTCGAGAATACCAATTTCGTTTGATCATTCGAGTTTGTACCATGTGGCACTGCTCACTCGTGTGAGTTGTTAACACCAAAAAATCGAGATTAGGGATCCAGGATTTTGTTTTGGCCACTGTTCAGAAGCATACGGAGCCAATCCTAGATTTATACCTGTACCATTCGTAGAAAGTGTACCATCAAATAAGTGTTCTCATCTTGAATATAACAATAATCACTGCATAGTAGAATATATTATTAAACGAAAAGAGTTAAAAAAAAAAAAACAATGCGTCCAATTAAAGTTACAATATTAAAGACCTCAAACAGCGGCACTCTTACATTAATACGTTTATTATTGACTTTATTCATTACAATTATTAAGAAGCGCCGGTAAACACTTACCGGGGACCAACCGAGTCAATAGGAAATGTCATCGGACGTCGCCGGTTTCTTGGGGGCCTTCTTCGTTTCCAGAATGGCTTGCAACTGAAATGTGAGGAAAGAAAGAAGAATTTCAACCAAACAACAAGTGCGACTCGGGCAGCCTCGGAATTGTCCGAGCTCACTGACCTGTCTGAACTTGGCCCGAATATCTTCCAACTTTTGGAGATGGTCTAGTGACGTCACGTTGGAAGAAGGAAATTCCTCGAGGAGACGATCGAGCGACATCAGCACTTTCTGACGCCTAAAACCCAAATCCCCAAAAAGAGAAACGCATAAAAAAGCAAAACCCAACAGTTAAGAGTGCGTTTGGGTCTTTATTCAAAGGAGAGAGTGGATGGTGAGAACGACTGCTTACCTCGTCGGCGGTTGTGTGGGATCGGCGAACTGACACAGCCGAAGAGCACTATCCACGCACCCACGGTAGAAACCCACCTGCAAAAAAAAAAAAAGAGAAAATGACCGAGATCATTAAGACCATGTGAGAGTTCTCTTCCGAGCAACAACACTCACTCACCTCGGATCCGATCTCGACGCCTTTGGTAAAGCCTAAGGAGCGACCGTCCTCGCGGCCCCGTCGCTTGCCTTCCTCCAGACCTTGAACGAAACCCCGCTCCAGACATCTGGCAAAGACACAGAAAAATACATAAAGGCGTCCATCATGCGAACTGAAACTAACGCAGTCAATCGATTGAGCGCTTTCCAGCCACTGATAAATGACAGTGAGGCAAAGAAAGGCATAGTTAACTCCAACCATTCCCGTCAATGAAATGTTTCTACCTTCGTTTGTCTTGGTAATTCTTCTCATTTTCAAACATTTACACAATTTCTATGATCGAGCGAACTGTCAAAGACATGAGCCTCTCCTATTAGCCTCTTTTGCGAACATGGTGCCACTGAGCGACGAGAAGACTCATTCCTAAGTAAAGCAGGCAACGCACTACCCACCGATTTCATTCCATTGGCCATAGCCTAAGGGACTCCGCCATAGAAATTTTGATTCTAAAAAGAGCTCTGTAAGTCAAAATGGTTGTGTGACTTGCTGCTCTAATCGTTGGATTGGAAGGAAATGATGTCGCATGGCCAACGCGATCACCAGATACTAAGTTAATGATGTTTAGGAGAAGCTCTAGGAGCTCCAAATGGTATTAACAAACACTTGATAAGGAAATCTGTTGCCCAGGTGTTCGCGGACATCGACATCGAAATTCGCAGCCGCATCCTCTCGCCCACATTTAAGATGTCGTGACGCCTGAAAAGATACCGTGAACGGACATAACTTTGAACCGTGGATATAATTTTGAGCATATTTTCGCAAAAGAGTATTTCCTTTTTTTAATTAAAAGCTTTTATTAAACTTGCAATGTTAGTTTGTTTAGGTCAAATCTTGTAATCAACTTCCCAACAAGCTAGGGTGCTGAAACTTGGCACACATACACAGGATCGATGACAATTTATGTTAAAGAAAAAAATTTTCAAATCGGTTCACTGGTTCGTGTTCTAATGGTACAAATTCATTACTACGAACTGATTGTTGTGACAATTGGACAATTCGTTATGGCGAGAGTTAAATGTATCTATTGCTTATTGTTGCAAAATTAAGTTTTATTGTTGCCACGCCACTAAATAAAGCATTATAAAAGCTTGGTTTGAAAAAACACTTTTCCTCTTATCTTGTTATGTTTTATATTATAATATCTCTTCAAACCGGCGTCAACAATTTTTGATAATTAATTTTGCAACAATAAACAAGGGACACATTTAATCCTTGTCATAACGAATTGCTTGTTGTGGCCATTGGACAATTCGTAGTAATGAATTAGTACCAGTACCATTAGAAAACGAACCAGTGAACCGAGTTGAAAAAAATGTTTTTTAATATGCATTGTCATCGGTCCTGCACATGTGTATCAAATTTCAGCTCTCTACCTTTTAAGTTATATTCGACTTCCAAGATTTGTTTACTTAACTACAAGAGAAGCTAATAAAAGCGTATTAATAAAAAGGAGAACAGTTATGCCTAACAAGACTTGCTTGTTTTTCTTGTGTTGTGCTGCTCCAAGAGAAAACCGCCATCAGAAGATGCGACATGACATTCCCTAACAGCTAGTACATTGAGAAAACCGATTTGGCTCTCTGAAATCTTTTCTTTTCTAGTGCAGAGATTTTTAATAAATTAAGTAAATGAATGAAAGGATTTTTAGTTTTAAAAGTAAATGAGACCTCGATAGACTAACAATGAGACTCCAAAGTACTCGGGCTCACCGATTTTGATAAAAAGAAAAAAGAAAAAAAAATGTACAGGTACGTGTAGTTTTGAGAAAAAAAAAATTTATCGAAGACGGGATTTGACCCGTACCTGCAAAGCAGAATTCTAGCGCTTTACCACTAAACAACGCTACAATTCAGGCATTTATAAAGTGTAGTCAATTATAACCAACTTTATGAATATTTTTCTCGGGATATTTTAGAAGAGCGTCGAATGGCTTTGCATGGGTGTTGAATTTGGTGAAAGCTACATGTAGAATTGTTTTCATCAAAATCGGTGAGTCCCAGTACTCGGAGTCTCCTTGTAATCATCGGAAAGCGAAAAATAATAATTATTTATTTATTTATTTATTTATTTATTTATTTATTTATTTATTTATTTACAGTGTAGCTTCCCCGGGAGGATAATAAGAGAAGAAGAAACAATTGCACACAATGGAAACAATGCTCCCGATCCCATTAAATTTCATGAAATTGGCCACTTCTTCACAATAAAGATTTTTCAACAACTACATCTTAATGCATTCAAACTGAATGGGTGCTACAGAGAGAACATTTTTATACTGTCAGACCTGTACATACAATAACGCAACAACCATTTCCTTCGATGGAACTACAATATCTTATCAAGACCCTTGACAAACTAAACGTATAAAGGAAATTCTACAATTGTAATAGGGCTACCTCTTAAGTCTACCACAGCCTCTACTCGCCTAGGAACATCTTTCTGGCAGATAACGGCTGCAATTTTAGTGCCACTCTAATTTAGGGCAGTTGTACACTCATATTGGGCCAAGCGAACGAGCACGAAGTGGAAGTACTCAAAATCATTCACAAATATTTTGGTATATATTGAGGTCGGGACTCTGGGAAGGTCATTCAACTTCTTTTGCGCCATTTCATCGAACCACCCAGTTACAGATATTGATTCGTGGATGGGAGCATTGCCACATTCCTAAACCAATGGACCCATGCCAAACTGTTCCCACATCGTAGGCAGCGCAGAATTGTTTTATAAAATCTATAGATTTCTTCGCATGAATCGAAGAATCCAGGCCATTCCAAGAGAAACAGCGCGACCAAATTTGACAGTTGGCGCAATACGGTCACAGGCATGTACCATTCGCCAAGTATACCTATGGCCGACCGTCAGCTGTCAAAGAACACGTTTCCATCATTGTGGGGAACTTTGTCAGCTCTCTATCCCGTGGGAGTCCATCTGCTTCAACTACTGCTGAACAGACCCAGTAGACTTGAGTTTATAACAGGCCCAAAATAACAGGACCTGACTTTTCTTCTGTACGACCCATTTTTCTGATAACAGACCTTGACGGATCTTTTAAAACTTTACTTGTGCCAACGTCATCATCCGAAGTTTCCATTTCTACGGGGTGTCCCAATACTTAAAGTCAAGGTGACGTAGGTTGATGGCTACCTCAATGGCTTTACTTCTACAACCGACTGTGGGTAAAATCTTTAATGTAAAAAATAGAACCATTTTCTTCTCATGGATAGATAGACAGACAAACAGAGAGTTGGGCTGCTGCGTTTTCGTTCAGCTTATCGATATTCGTGTGGATTGAAAAGGTATTCTGGAATGACAAAGAACACCAAATTTTTATATAAAATATAGACAGTTACTCTCGTTCATAAGACTTGCCTACGGCTATTTATTCGGCGTTCCACAAAACCACACCATGAATTGTAACCGTACAATCTGGTGCACCATCTGTTCATGACCACGTTTGAATTCCGAAAGCCAAAAACTCAGTGGAAAATGAAAAGGATGAATACTAAAGAACAGCTAGACCCCTGGATTTCATTTCCGTTGTGGTCTTCTCCACAAATGAAAACATAAAAAGTTATTTTAGCTGAATGCTTGTCAAAACCAAAATGTTTGGCTGGGTCAATCTGATTCGTATGAAAGTGTTGCCATGGTAGTGGCATAACATTCGGTAAAGAGCGGACACCTTGCAGCGATTCAGGAAGCGTTTTAAACACCATTCTCGTACTCTTGCGGTTGTAGTCTTTTAAAGCCGTGTTTCCGTATTAACGGCACTGTCGAGTCGTCTTTCTAAATTTTTGGATGAAAAAAAAAATTGGGAGGTCTCGCAGTGAAGTTTTTGGTTAAGACTTGGGAGTACCAACGCCGTTTCCTTCCGAAAGCAGCCGCCCAGGGATTTCAGAGTCGTTCAGATAGGGTAAACAAACAAACAAACAAACAAATTTTCAGAGGAATCGTCATCAAATGGATTTCCTCTGTTATTTTTCAATTCTTTTGCTGAATCCCATTTCTTCAGAAAATAGATAACTGGCCGCACGATTAGTTTGGCTTCGCAAGGTGTTCATGTAACAGAACACCAAACATTCCGAAGGGGTTAAAAAAAGAATCCAAAAAAACAACTGCTCTCCTTATCTGTCTATCTATCTATCTATCTATGCTTAGCTCCTAGAGTTCTCACCTGTCCTCGAACATGAGAATGTTGTCAAAGATGTCGTTGATGTCGCCCATGGCATGGAGTACAAGGAGGCGCCAAAAAGGGTAAAGTCGGAGGACCTCTGCAAATAAATTTTGTAAATAAAAATAAATAAACAAATTAAAATAGGCTCATGAAGCTAACTTTTAGAAAACTAGAAAAAGAAAAACGAAAACAAACGACGAGTTTTTGGCTAAAGTGAAGTTGAAGTTCCAATGACGATTTCTGGATTTCATACAACACTATTGCCATACAAGTGTTTAAAAATCTGGACCATACTACGATTATGCCGCTACGACTTGATCGCGTTCACCAAATACAGGATGTTTCTAAATTATCTCCCGTATTCTACATGTTTATTACTCGAAAACTATTACAGGTTTTAACGTGATTTTTTTTATTCACAAAGAGAATCTCAAAAAGTTTGTTAGCATGTCTTAATAAATTTCAATGTGTCCCCCCATTTATGGTGTGAAGGACTTCAAAGTGAAACTCGATTTACTCCCATGTTCGGGCTAGCATTTCGGGGGTGATTTCAGCGATTATTTCAATTATTCTGTTCTTGAGAGTTCCAATGTCATCAACGTTGGTCTTGTACACTCTTCTCTCTTTCACATATCCCCAGAAGAAAAAATCCAGAGGGTTCGCGTCGGGTGAGCGAGGGGGCCAAGGGATTGGTCCATCCCTTCCAATCCATCGTCCTGTGAGGAGTCCCCCGTGAGGAGGTACTCCATCTTGTCGGTAGACTATTTTGGGCAGCAGTTCTTCCACCTGTGGAATCAGGTAGTTCTCCAGCATATCTAGGTAGTTTGCAGCGGTAATGGTGTCTTCAGCGAAAAAGAAAGGTCCGATTACTCGATCATGCATTAAACCGCACCAAACATTAACCTTTGGGTTGTCGCGTATATGCTCCCTTAGAACCTGGGGGTTTTGTCAGCCCCAAATGCGGCAGTTGTGTCTGTTTATATGGAATGTTGCCTCATCAGAAAACAAAATATCCTCGAGCCGCTTGGCGAAGTGATTTACGGTGACTACGATCGAACGCCTCCCTGTCCTCTTTCTACTCTCGTGTGGTATCGCTGAAGGTCTACCAGCACCCTTTTTGTGTAACAGGCTGCCTGTGTTTAAAAATTTTTCATGCCATAGCTTAATTGACTTATGATTTGAAAGATCCTTTTTAAACTTTATTTTGAACATTCTCTGAACTGTAATCATTGGCTTAAATTCCGCAAGCCATAACACGCATTGAGCTTTTTCTTGAACACTCGCAATTGTTTACTGCGTTTTACGAAAAATGGAACAATAAGTACCACGCGCCAAGCGCTTGTTTCATTATCAACTCACACGAGGCTAAGAAACTTTTTGTTTTTTTCTTTGTGAATAAAAAAAAAATCACGTTAAAACATGTAGAACACGGGAGATAATTTAGAAACACCCTGTACAACGACAAATACTATTAAATTGATATACTTGAGTTCGTTAATTTTTACCTCAATATTTGAACTCAATAAATAATCAAATTTTATAAAGTAATTAGATTAAATTAAATCTTTTATTATTTAATTTAATTGTTTGTTAAGTTCTGGTCCTCTACTTCAATGGCTAACCTCAAACGGTTGACGGTTGCTTTTAATAGAATCATTCGGACAGCCTTTAAACTGTCTCGAACTGATTCTGTTTCATCAACTTGTTCTCACTACAGTCTCCCCACCGTTATGTCTATTAGTAAGTAAGATTGCACTGACTTCTGAAGTAGCCGACGCGATATGTGATGTTAATCACCCTGTTTCATACGTGAAAGACTGGTTCAAGTCTGAAATCAGTATCCGCCAAACTCGGAGATACCTGTTTGTGGTCCCAAACAAGATGTCCGTTTTTTTGTCGAAGCGATTTCCTTACAGTGCAATTTCTCTGTGGAACGATTTGCCCTATGACATCCGTAGCACTGTTCTACGGTGTGTCTCCCCCAATTGCCTGGCCACTTGTGTCCATCTCAAGAGACGTTTAAGTCAATATTAATTAAACCAACAATAATCCGAAAGTCTCCGCGTTTTCAGCTGTTGAAATTCGCCCTTTGTTGCTCTTACTGCTACTTTGGCCTTGCCGTCTCGATTGGGTCCATCGACTCACTGATGATGGAAACTTCGTTTCCGAAATGTACATCTGAGTCATTAAAATTTATTATGTGGAATAGTGTTTTCGGAGTTATTTTTCTTTCTATCTTGGTGTTGTTATTGGCTCTAAACTTACCTGGACTCCGCACGCAATTTATGCGTTGAATAAGGCCAGAAGAGCCAAGTTTAGCTTGATTGTACTGCTGGGCTGGAACAGTACTCTAAATATTGATAATAAACTCCTACTCTATAGGGTCATTGTTCGGACCATCTTGACGTTTGGTATGCCCGTCTGGGCCACAGTATGCAAGACCAGGTGGAAAGAACTACAAACGTTCCAAAACGTTACCCACAGGACTCTTGCGCAAAGCTCGAAAAATTGTTCGCAATTCCTCCATTTTTAATGACTTCAACACGACTCATATTGGCAAATACGCCCAAGGATTCATGGAATCGATGCTGCCCAATAATGAAAATCATAGCAACGAGCTAGTCTCGGGCATTTTAAATCATCCCACAGATAGAAAGAGATACCGTGATCCAAGACGTATACTTGATGTCAATTTTGATGGCATTGATAATGTCATATTACTGGACTTCATAGGCCGTGTTCTATCCTCTACTAGACAGTCGTCAATCAAAATCTCCTCCTACCAAGAGGGGGTATTTCATATTCTTTCATATTATAGACATTACGCTTTTTAACTACTTCAGTGTAATTCCTCTTGGCATTTATTTAGGAAGGGTGAGATTACGGAAGCTTAGCTTCAAGTGCCACTCGATGCATTGATCAGAACGGAACAATCTTACGCTGGTTTAGAAGTTATCAATTTGGATGCTGTAAAGAAATCAACAGCATAGAGAAAAGATTTGGCCAAAAAACTTAACATTGCAGCTTCATGTAAACAAACTTCAATAACCAAGTATTTGTCTGAAATAAACGAATGACGATAATTTTTTTAACAATATGGTATGAGGTTTGAGTCAGAACACTGCACCATCAGGGTTTCCTTTTATTATCGGATAGAACGAATCCTGGATAATACGAACCAAATTCTTGGTCCCCTGAGATTTTTATTAACGAGCTTCCAATGTAAATCAATTAAATAGATATTAAAAGATCTCAATCTCTCACTTAAATAACTTCCGATACTTTTTGTAAACCTCTTTATGACCCTTTGGAACTTAACAGTAATACAGTAGAGTCTAGGTTATCCGGATTATTGATTTTTAGACGAATCCGGATACTCGAGTTAGTTTTTTTTTACCATCTGCATGTTAACCAATCATTTACAGAATTTTAAAACTGAAATACAGTACAGTATATTCAGTTCACGTAAAGAAACATTTTAAAAGTCTAAAAAGACGTTCAGTGACTTCAGTAAACATGATTCCATCCATCGCCTAACCACCTTACCTATGCAGCAGTTTCTCCATATAATCAGTGAGGATTCCATAGCGTGAGAAAAAGAAAAACGAGAGTAAATTAGCTCATTTTCTTCACTAGCTCATCACAACATTTCCCACGAATATCCGGATAATAGAGAGTCCGCTTATTAAGGGCCCGGATAACCCGAGACAAAGACTACTTGATTAACCAGCTGAACCTGTCAAACTCAAACATTGAGAAAAATTTTCATAATAATCAACTGCATGCGAGGTGGGCGATCTTCTTTGCTATAGCTTGGTTTCAAAAGTTTCAATGTATCTCCAAAAAGAAACAAACCAGACATCATACGTATACAGAATGCTTAAGTAGACCCAGTGATTTTGTTTTGTTTTCGGATTTTGCCCGTAACTCGGAGACATTGTAATCGCATACAAAATGAGGACTACGAGTCAAATGGGGACATTTGGTTTCTCAATGAGCTATTCTAAGGCATCTAGAGCAGCGTTGAGAACTCTAGGGCTTGTACCCTAGATCTAAGATAGGGATTTACGGAAAAGGTAGTCATTCTAGGGAGATTCCCCATAATTTCAGTTTGAATCGACTTGTGAACGCGCCTGCCCATTCTTCTTTTGTATACGAAATATTCAAATTTTTGCAAAAGAAATTTCAATTTTTCACCTGTTAAGCTTTATCAAGCTATTCTTGAAGGTTTTAGCATGGATTGTTCTATTTTTAAAGGTTTGGACATCGTGCTTGATAGATATACTGTACACTCACATTGTGCCAAAAGTCATGGGATAGCACCTAATAACGTGTGGGACCTCCTCTAACCCGGCGAAGTGGCATTGATTCCACAAGTCGGTGGAAGATATCTGAAGACATTACCAATCATTCCGACTGGGGAGCTTCCCACAATTGCACGGTTGTTTGAGGTGAACGATTGGCCCTCTCGAGCACATCCCAAATGTGTTCAATTGGATTCATATCTGGTGATCGGGGTGGCCATATCATGCGCTGGAATTGCCCCGAATGCTCCTCAAACCAATCGCGAACAATCATGGCCCGATGGCATGGTGCATTGTCGTCCTGGAAAATCTCATCGTCGTCAGGGTATCAGACCTGCCAACTATTTCTGGAGGAAAACCGGGTGATAATAAATTGAGTAGGGTAAAATATACGTATCGATAACATATTTAATTGTTACAAAAATTGTGCACTTAAATTTTACTTTTGGACATAATTTAACATTAGATGCCACAAGTACAATTATATATTATACACTATGCACTAGTCAAAATAATTAAGGGAGAACGATACACCGTACATGAACTAATGAAACCAACACTGGTTAAATTATAAAATATCTTTTATCTTGAAATTATGCTTATATAAATTTGAAGTTTCCCTAATTTGTCTCCTCGTGGAGCTGATTGTACTGTCTTGTAGCTTTTTTGCCTTTTTATATTATTTCTTTTGAAGGTTTACACTCGTAGCATGGTACTTCTCTTTCTGGATAAGCAAATTTAACTGCAAGAAGACTAGATAGTGTTCCAAAAAAAAAATTGCTGGTTCTTTTAAGAGAGTACTATTCGCCGGGAGATTTTTACGATCCGCCGGGTGACCGGGTGAGATTGTCAAAATCCAGGTGAGTTGGCAGGTCTGGGGTATGTGAAGTCCATGAAAGGCTGCAGATGGTCATAGCGCTGGCCAGTCAGTGAACAGTCTACCTTAACCAAAGGACCTAAGCCATGCCACGAAAAAACACCCCACACCATTACGGAGCCATCACGATATTGAATGCCAGACTACAATAAAGAAAGTAAAGACAACACAAATCACAAACCCACAAAACATATTTAATACAGACTCGGATGTACATTTCGTGAACCAAGTTCACTTCATCAGTCTATATTAAATATGCTTTGTGGATTTGTGGTGTCTTTACTTTCTTTATCCACAGTTTCTTGGCGTTGTTTTATAAATTATGTACTGCCAGACTATAAACTATTTTTTTCCATCGTGAAATTTGGTATTGTGTGAATATACGTACCATTCTTTTATTATTATGATCGATGTCTATGAAACGGAGAAATTGCAAATTCTTCACAAGAATGCTTTTCCTACTTCCCCCTGAGGCTGAAGTGAGTTTTTTATTATTTATTTACATAAACAAATAGAAATTCCCTTTTGGGAGGCCAGAATATCTTGAAATACACAGTCTATCTAGAATTAAAAGCAAGTCATTAGAATGCCCCAAGTGTGTCGGTCAAGGTTTTAAAATACTTCGACTAATCTTCAAAAGACGGCATAAATAACGAATTAGGACGGAAATAAATAATGAAGATAATAATAATAAAGTAACCTTCTCTTTAAATAGAAGTTCCAATAAAAAAAATTCAATTTAACGGGGTTCCCTTCCCTCGCCCTTCATTCATTAATACGTTACAAAAACGCACAAAAATAACGCCTAGGAAATTTATGATGACGGCGCTTTCAATGCCAGTATCAGTTGACAGGTGGCACTGGTTGGCATACACGCTGCTTGCTTCCTTCCCTGCGTGGGCATCGCCAAAAATGATGAACCTCCATCAGCCGTCATTTTCAACGTGTGCGGAATTTTGTAAAATAGTTGCCCTTCAATTTGTACATGGACCACTATTGCTTCTTACCTGAGGTTTCGATTCTCGCCTTGCTGTTGTCCGCCGCCTCTCCTTTTATTACGCCTTAGGAAACGGCGTGTTTATTATTATTGGCCTCTTATTTTATTAGCCTTCCAAAGAAGTGAGAAGGGTTCCTCCCTCAGCACTGTAAACGGAAGAGAACAGAAGAGGTGCCGAACAGGTACAGAACGAGATGTAGACGGTAAGCCGAGAGAGGTCAAGTTCGGAAAACGTGGCCAAGAAAGAGTTAAAACACTAATCTCCACCGTACTTCGAGATTTAACCGCAACGGCGCCACCTAAGCTTTCGATTTATTTCGCCACTTTCGCTTCTGTTCGAAAGATCGTAAAGAAATGGTTAACGTTGAGCAAGGGTATGAATAGAGGCTGTCAAATTAGTCAAGTGCAATGGCGTTACTATAAAGATCGAGTTTCATTTAGATGTAAAACATCTTGTACGTATCTTAGAAGTTAATGTACTTAGAAGTAACGGAAAAACTCACTCGAAAGCGCACTTGCAAACCTTCAAAAAGGTTTTATGGAAGACCAAAGCATCCAAGTAAAGATGAATATCACATCCACACTTTTGATCCGTATCGAAAGACCAGTTTCAAGTCAATCCTGCAAAAAAAAGTGGCATGTAAACACTTCGATCCTGATCGAGTACAATCCAGTCGAAAGGGGTGTTTTGAAATCAGGGAACCATGCCTCAGGCGTAGCTCGTCATGTATAATCCGGATAAAGTCCAAATTTGCTGTGGTTGAATATTTTAGCCCGAACAAGATCTTGGTTGATTTACACCTCAACACAATAAATATCTATAAATGAATAAATTTTAAAATACATTGCATGTGTAAGTTTTTTTGTTTTTTGTTTTGTAAAATATTTATCAAAATGTCATTTTTCCAAATTTAAATTTTTAAAATTTTCTATCAAAATGTAATTTAATAATTTTTTATCAAATTAAGTTTTACATTTATATTAAAAATTTCAATTTAACAATTCCTATTTTATTAAATTATATTTTGATCATTTTTTTAATAATTATTATAATTGTAATTTGATAATTTTTATAATTTAATAAAATTAAAATAAACTACTAAATTGAAGTTTTGATATAAATCTAAAAATTAATTTGATAAAAATCTATTAAAATTATGTTTTGATCAAAATTTATAAAATTATATTTTGATTTAAAAAAACTTGAACATGCAAATGCATTTTAAACTTTATTATGGATTATTATTTTGAGATTAAATAAACCAAAAACTTAATCTGGTTAACATTAAATAACCTCGACCTTATTGTTTAAAAGATTTAAAAAATAGAAAATTTTAATTGAAACAAAATTCAAAGGAAAATCAATAATTATAAAATTTATTGATTGCCAATTATATTTCCAGACTAAAATAATGAGAAAATTAAAAAAAAAAAAAATTGCATTTCAACTGTATTTTAGAGGAAGCGTAACTCAAGTGATAAGGCCGACTGAGCTAACAATGGTGGATTCTGTAGCAGACAACAGTATCTGGCGTACTTTCCTAACCTAGAGCTTTATTCACAGGACATCTTATCGAACTCAATCTAGGTTGAGTTAGATGCATGTAAACGCGAGGCACTTTTGGATTAGCTCAAGTCGATCCGGATCGAAACGTGCATATAAATGCAGTGTATGTGATTATCGAATAAAATCTATGTACGTTTGCTTCATCAGGAGAATTATTGGGACATAACTGCATCTCCCCATCAAGTGGGGAGAATTAGATGACTATAGAATCCAAAATGACACCGCAGGACATCCCTGAAGATGTTAATGTTGTCATGTGAACATTCACTTCCTTACTTTTCAAAGCCACTTATCTGCTTACAGTTGCAGCATCAGCAGCCCTACCTATGGAGGATCTCCAGCACTCGCAATTTTCCATCAGGCACATGTCCTAAATGGTAATACTCAAAAAGTCAAACCCATAGTCTCCATGTAGTCTAGCCACTTAGTTCTAGACCAATCCCTTGAAAAATAGCAACTGCCTAAGAAATTGACCATTTATTCGTCATAAAATATATAAGCATCACAAAAATAAAAAAAAAAAAACCTGCCTACAATATTGTTGGTTATTTGGTATCATCAAGATACCCCCCTCATCCATTCCCGTGCTTGTATTATGTTATTTAAGTAGCAGAGCAATGTCCATCTGTCCATTCCCTTCCTACCTTCCACATTTTTTGATATAGAAAGTTGAAACTGAACGTAGCTTATCATAGGCATGTTCTACTTCATTATTTAGTTTGGTTTTGATTGGTTCACTGGCGATGGAGTTTGAGGGGACCAAGTGATCTACGTGGTACTTAGGTAGTGAAATTCAATATGCAGATTCCTCTAGGCAAGATCTACATTACTGTGAAGTTCGGGCCAAATTGTCCCAGTGGGGTTGGAGTTGTGGGTTTGGCAGTCACTTGGTCTTTAGAACTAATGGCAACATATACAGGGTGTGGCAGGTATTTGGGAACACACAATTATGACATAATAATCAATACGTCGTACTATTTAACAATTCCGAAATGAGGCAGATAAACATGGCGGATCTAAAACTAACCTAGCAAATGAAGGGACATGCTGTAATCATCTCCTTGGCTATAGGACATTCCGAGTCAGAGATTGCTGCATTCCTGAAAGTCGCCCGTTCGTTGTGTTCAAAGCTCGGGGAGAACTGGATGCTGCCAGTGGTGATGTGCCAACAGTTTCACAGAGGAAGCGACAATGTCGGCACTCGGACCTTATCAGACCTCTGGAATTAATCCGTTCTGTCTGAACTGCAATCAATGAGGACTCTGGAAGTCCATAAGGGCACTCGGGAGGAAGCCGCATCCACCGATACACTGATGTGTTGGTAAGAGTTGTGAAGCCCTGGATTACTGCTGTAGCACTTGGTAGGCCATATGTTTTTCAACAGGACTCTGTTCCAAGTCATAAGGCCCGCAGCACCCAAGCATGGATGACCACGACATGTGGCCCCCCAGCTCCCCTGATCTCAATCCTTTGGACTATTACGTCTGGGGCGTTGTTGAGAGGGAGTCCAACAAACATCCACACAACACCGTCGAAGCTCTCAAGCCAGCTATCGTGGAGGCAATGGCAGAAATCCAGAAGACCCATCTCATTGCTGCCTGCCAGCGGTTCCAACAGTGTGTGGAGGCTGTCATTGCGGCGGAGGGTGGTTTTTATTGAATAACAATAGTGTATTTTGTAGTCCTTTGTACAAAAATGTAAATTGTACGAGGGGCGATTGATAAATAAAGTCTCCATGGCTGTAACTTTTTTATTTGTTAACCGATTTTCAAAATTCTTTTTGTATCTTATACTCACATTTGTCCTCTATGTATTGCACTATTCAGTTTTTGACATAGTCCCCATTCCTTTCCACGCATTGCGCCAACGCGTGACTAGTTGGGTGAACCAGTCGGAGAGGAATCCTGGAGTTGTTGTCGACACCAGGATTGAATGGCAGCGTTTACCTCGCAGTCAGAACCAACTCATGTCCCTTAAGGGGCTCTTTCTTCTTTGGGAGTGGTGAAAGTCGCAATGTGCAAAGTATTTCATTTTTGAACTGCACTTTTTCATATTTGAACTGTAGGCGCTGCAATGCCTCTGGTGTGTGGTGACTTGTGTGCGGGCGGACGTTATCGTACTCCAGAAGAGGGTCCAAAGCTGCCATTCAATCCTGGTGTCGACAACAACTCCGGAATTCCTCTCCGATGGGTTCACCCAACTAGTCATGCGTTGGTGCAATGCGTGGAAAGGGATGGGGACTATGTCGAAAAGTGAATAGTGCATTACATAGAGGACAAATGTGAGTATAAGATACAAAAAGAATTTTGAAAATCGGTTAACAAATAAAGTTACAGTCATGGAGACCTTATTTATCAATCGCCCTTCGTATTAAAGGCTCTGTGGTATCTTAAGTGTCTACTCCTTTTACCTGTGGACGTTGTTTTGTTCTCAAATACCTGCTGCACCCTGTAGCATGTGATGTATCATTCAATTGGTAATGACAAGAAAGGAAAGAAGATAGAGATCTTTTCTATTTTCTAAAATCGAGAAAATCAGCTTTTTAATTAAAAAATTAAAAAAAAAAAATTGGGTGGGGGGGGGGGGAATTTTTTTGTTTATGGTTTACTCTTGAAGTGCAGTATAACTGAGCAATAAACCACTCGTGAATAAACCTATTGCCGATCCAAGAAATATAAACCAAAATGGCAGTGTTTTGTCGAAGACATGTAAATGCAAAATTGTCATATTTCAGATAATTATAGGTTTCTTTCTCAACAGTTACACTAGTTTAGATTACCTCATAGAAAAGAAGTCTAGAAAATTCTTTGGTAGCATGATCTTCCAAGCTGAAGCAAATAATAAAAAGAAACCTAATTTGGAGTAAAGTATTAGCTTTTAAATTTAATTTGCATGGATAATATCTTTGAAACATGTAGGTCCTTTACACACTGTTGACTAATTGTTGGCATTCAGAAAATAGGAAACCAAATACTGGAGACCGATCGGTCAACCAAGCAGCAAATGAGTTGGTATCTCGAGATAGACATGGAAGATATAGTTGCTGTGGCTTTATGCCTAAACGAATAAACAGAAAGTAGAATAAAAGAAATATTGGGTGCATCCCCTACTATAAGAACGTTATAACAAAGGAATAAACATGATAAAAGCTTTTTGATGATTTAAAAAAATGTAAACAAGTTTTCCTATCAAGTTCAATGGTCGGCGCTATTCGGATGTCACTTCCCAATTGCTCTCCTCTTCTACAGGGTGATCCAAAAGTCACTAGAACAATTTTAAAATTTGAATAACGTTTTATAGATAATTAATTTTAATTTTTTTTTCTTTCAGATTATTAAAGTGTAATTCTTGGAAATTAAATACGGAGAAATTCATGACTATGCAAAGTGTGAAAACTAGCAATAGTTATTATGGGATTACCTGACTTAACCACTCCAGACTTCTTCCTGTGGGGGTATTTAAAAGATGGAAAATACCATAACAATCCTCAGACCATTCAGGAATTAAAAACCAACATCTAAAGAAATTGTAGGAATACGTTGAGAAACATTACGACAGGAAGTGGTACACACCTTAGAAAGGGCATGTCATTATGAAGATCAAAATGGTGGATGTCTCTTTTCTATTCTTTTCCTTTTCAGGGTGTCGATGATGTTAAATAACTATTTGATCTGTTGTAACTATTTGATCCTAGCAGGAGATAAGCTTACTCAAGCTTAGTAAAGGGACAAACACAAACATCCATGCCCTCAGCTGGGTTCGAACCTCTGGTTTCGAGAGCAACTAGACCTGTGCCTTAGTGCTCTAGGGCACCATTTAAAGGATGAATTTTCCAAACTAAATTAAATACAGGGTGGGCAGGTATTTGAGAACACTTGAGTATAACAATTCCGAAACGAGGCAGATAAACATGGCTGATCTAAAGATAACCCAGCAAATGAAGCGACATGCTGTCATCGTCTCCTTGACTCAGGATAGTCAGACTTGGAGATGCTTTATTCCTGAAAGTTGCCCGTTCGTTCTTGTTCAAAGTTCGGGGAGAATTGGATGCTGCCAGAGGTGATGTGCCAACCATTTCACAGAGGAAACGACATTGTCAGTGCTCGGACTGTGTCAGGACTCCGGAATTCATCCGTTCTGTCCAAGCTGCAAGACGAGGACCCTGGGAAATCCATAAGGGCACTCGGGAGGGAGCTGCAGGTTAATGAGGCGACCATTCGATGTGTGGTGCATGAAGACCTCCGTTACAAGTCGAAGGTAACAGTTCATGTCCGAGACAACCAAGAAGAATCAACTGGAGAGGGCCAAGCGCCTCCTCGACAAGCTGAAGCATCCGGAGGAACTTTCATGACCACATCCCCCCCAACCTTGGCCCCCCCCCCCCCCAGCTCCTCTGATCTCAATCCTTTGAACTATTATGTCTGGGGCGTCATTAAGAGGGAGTCCAACAAGCATCCACACAACTATTGTGGAGGCAATGGCAGAAATCCAGAAGACCCACCTCATTGCTATCTGCCGGCGGTTCCGACAGCATGTGGAGGGTGTCATTGCGGTGGACGGTGGTTTTATTGAATAACAATATGTATTTTGTAGTCCTTTATACAAAAATGTAAATCGTATTAAAGGCTCTGTGGTGTCTTAAGTGTCTGCTCCTTTTATCTGCAGACGTTGTTTTGTTCTCAAATAGCTGACGCACACTGTATATTTCCAAGATGTATGTTTCTTTTTTTGTTTATAAAAGCATAAATTTGTTCACCTGTATTTCTAGGAGATATCACTATATCTTTCAGTTTCAAAATCCATTGTTTTTGACACAAGACAAGGGGGATAAGGACAATGAACAAAAAGACAAAAGAGCAGGATGAGCTGCTTGGTTGATCCCACAGTGCAAATACGTCATCAGAATTTCACCCCAGAAATAGCCCAACTCCCAATTACCGTTCGAATTGTCCTTGACTTCCTGGTTTCTGACGATTTTTACATTTCATTTTTCTAAATATATGAGTCGACAGTGCTTAAGGGGCCTTAGAGAAATAATGGGGACATAATTCCCTCCACCAAGTTTTCAATGAAGCTAGAAATTTGTTTCAATTAGTTTTATTCATGATTTTTAAATTTCAAAAGAAATTTATATAATTGCTATAAATAAAAACAACAAATGCCACTTTGATGTAGTGTTAATGCTTCAAAAGCCTCAATAGTCAATTACCAAGTAATCTCATTTTTTAAGATATTTCTTTCGAATTACATCTCTACGCATGAGTTTGTATAAGAAAAATTTTCAAATGTTACTGGAATTTCATTTCCATGATGAAATAACATTACCAAATTTAAACTGGGCCTTTTTTTTTTGTTTTTTTTGTTTTAAGGAAAAGGAGGTTTGATTAAAAATAAAAATGTATATATAAAATAATCATCAGATTGATCAGAATTGTTTAGTTCATAATTAAAAATTAAAAAAAAGAAAAACAAAAAAAAAACAAACAAAAAATTTCATTCACAAAACAGGAGCAGCTTTATCTGTCATTTGTATTGACTGCAAGGTGGTCCTTATCGTGAATTAATAAGCAAATCACTTTCGGTTTATCGTCGTTTTCACCAACCGAGACAGTAAACTTTGAAAGACCGGTGTTAGGACTGATTCGAAAGGCCTGCCCTTTTCCACCGGGAATCGTGCAGCCGAGGTCTTCTACGAAATGGCGAATGAGCTCTCGTAACAATCCCCCGTGGCTAACAATCAGTACGTTAGCAGTCAACGAAGGAGCAACATCCATCTCGTCATTCGAACTGTCGACTGACGTCTTGCGATGCAATTCCGAGAGGGAGTGCCACGTAAGTGATTGGTTAGTCAATGGAGACAAAGAAACATTTGGACAATCTCCATTCATTCTGTCATGCATAGATGAAGAAGAAAAAGAGCTAAAAACTGAAGGGTTCTTAAAAACACACGGAAAAGTGTCGTGAGAAAAAGAAGACATTTGTTGTTCAGCTTGATTCTGTTTGTAATTCACTTTGACTTTATCCTCGCTTTTAAGGTTACGGTGAGAGATTCTCGATGGCACATAAACACACAGTGGATCAGAATTGCATTCTTGGCTTAGAGAATGATGGAGATGCTGACAGTTGGGATTCAATTCTTCTAAATGTTTTCCGGCAGTTTTCAGCAGATCAGAGGCATTGGACGAAGTTTCGTCGTCACTACTGAGCAAATCCGAACGTTCTCTTTTTAATCTATGTGCATCAACAAGCTTAACACCGTTGTTAACATTATCCTTAGAATCGATTCCGTTTCCTTCGGAACCGCACATCAAGCTGTTATGGCGACGGCGTTTTACTCCTCCAGTGCCGACATGAATTCGATTGATGTCAGATTCTATTCCATTGGAAGATGTACCTTCTTGTTCGCTTTCCTTCTTCCCGCTTTCCTGGCTTTTCAATAAAAGCTGGCAAATTTCCTGGAAGAATAAGACAGCTCTATGCCGCACCTGAAATCATTTACATTCATTAAAAAAAGCATCATTAAGAAGGAAGGGTAAAAAAAAACAAACAACAAAAAAACAAGTATAGTTTAAATTATATATAATATCCTCATGTATGTGTGCGTGCTTGTGTTTGCATGCGTGCGTGTGCTCTGATTTCCTCCCAACTCCAAAGATGTGAAGGTTAGGTTTAATTTGGTCTGCAAACACATTATTCGTTGATTTCATCTACCACTATTCATTGGTTCATATCAATTAGTATATCTAAATCAATCAATAAGTTTCCATAAATCTGTCGGCAATGTTAAGCGTAGACATGTTATAAATACAGTGGGCGCAGTTTAAATGTGATCATAGTTAATCTTATCATTCGTTTAATGTTATCGAATAAAGTATTCCCAACCGCCTTAATACGTGAACATGTTAAAATCATCAATTAATGTGATCACTACTCTGTTTATTGTTATCATTTTGAAAGCAAGTCTGAGTTTTTCTCATGTACTTGACCCTTGTTCACTTCCTGGTTAAAAATATAAGAGTGTGAAAAAAGGGTTTGGTTTTGATTCTACCGTTCGCATGCGCTGTCCACGTGACAGCAACACACAATTCGCTTTAGAAGCAGCAACTATAGTAAAGCTGTAGTGTGCATGTTAATCCACTGTTTGTTGCTTTCCTCAACCCTTTTCGCTTTGCTGTATGTACTGTATTGAAAACGAAAAGACTTGAGCTTTAAAGAGAAGATTACGATACAGTACTAAACAAATGAAGATAGATGATTTTCTAAATCAACATTAAAAAATTCTTAATTAAAGCACATGCACTTACATTACAATTAAAGTACTTTATATCTCTTGTACTACACAATCATAAGAAACACATGTAAAAACAATAATAAACACTATGATTTTGGATTTTTTTTCTTCTGCTCATCTTTATTCAATTTCGGCTATTGTTGGCTTGGTCCCAAATTGATCACATTAAGCGGCGCCCACTGTATTACGATTATTTTGATAACAAAAATTTAGACACTTATACGTAACACATTATAATACTAACCAAAGTGTAATGCATAAAGAACAGTGTGATGCACAGAAAACTTTAGATCATTTGTATGGTCGATATAGCTTATAACGACCTCCAAGGGACCATAAAAAAAAACAACAAAAACAAAAAAAAAAACAAAAAAAAAAAACAAAAACAGGTGTTGTCATTTTAATATATAACTGAGTGTAACTTTTGTTAACTACCTTTAGAAATGCATTGTATGTACAGGCTGAGTCAAAAATATGTACCTCCCCCCTTCTATGTTAGATACAAATGTAGTTATGTAAATTCCATTAAAGGGACTGAACATGAAGTTGAGGGTACTCTTTTTCATGGTGGCACCTACAATGTTATAAATATGCAAATCGTATCTACTAAGCCGTAGGAGATGCAAAAAAAAAACAAACTCAAAATCCGATGAACAGATCACCCAAAAATCTCATTGCAGTCTCTGCAACAATGCAATAACACCAGTTACTCACATATAATGGCATCGTTGAAATGCCTTATAGAATTATGTTATGGTGCAAGTGGGCATCACATTGAACACCTTCTGGAATGATTGTAAAGACTTAGGCCCGGATTCGCAAAAACGTCTTTATTAACGATGTCCTACAGTAACAATGTCGGTAAATTTATCAATTTTTATGATTGTCTTAAATGCAATTCACAATACGCGTCGATAGCCTTCTTAAACATAACGAGAAAATAGTACATGTAGTCTGATTTCGAGAGTATGGAAATGACGTCTTTGTTTGCTTGGAAACAGCCAATAAGAATCCTGACTACAGTAGAAGTAAGGAAAATGAAGAAAGATTGAAAGCAATAGCAACAATTTACTTCGGAATTGCACTTGATGACTATGAAAAAAAATAATAAACTCTTTCTAGAAAACATCAAGTGCTCAAAATTTCAAGAAGTATTTGATAGAGAGAAATTTATTGGAAACTCGATATATTTTGGCTGGGGGGGGGGGGGGGTGAACAAGTTCGCCAATTTGCTCTTCCATTTATATATCGACTGAGCTTCTTGGTCGATTGAAAAATCACATCCCTAAAAAATCCACAGTATCGAATATATTCGATTACTGAGATTTCATCAATGTGGATTCACAATAATCAAAACATCAGAATAAGACGTCTTTCTTCGTTGTTTGCAAGTCTTCCGCCATTCTAAACATTCTGTAACATGCATGCTAATTAATGGTATTTTTGTTTGCGACAGGTTTTGTGAATAGCAATAAATAAACAAAATGTTGTCTATAAGTCCCTAACGATGCCTTTGTGAATCCGGGTCTATTTACACTTGTTTGTTGCTTACAAACAGTCAAGAGCAGATTGTCCAATTGCAGAGATTGCAATGAGGTTTTTGGGCGATATGTTCATCGGATTTTGAAAATTTTGTTTTGTTTTGTTGCTTATTTGATGCTGAACAAGTTTGTAATTCTTTTTGTTTTTTGTGTATCTCCTACGGTTTAGTAGATAAGATTTGCATATGTCTTAATTTGCGTATTGAAAATACTGTAAATGTCACCATGAGAAAATGCACCCTCAACTTCCTATTCACTCCCTTTATTAGAATTTGCATAACTATACTTGCAACCAAGATAGAAGGGGGGGGGGGGCCCACAGACAACTAGTCTTGTATATGCAAAATTATGCAAATTTTAACACCACCTCCATGATTTTTGCCAGTCTCTTGCGTTTCGCTATATGGAGGTTCTACTACAGTACTTTTTCAATTAAAAGCATTAACGAAATATTTTATTACTTGCTGAACAGTTTCGGCACCAGAAGGAGTAAAACTTGGCACCGATTGGTTGGCTCGGCGTGCTAGTCGCTTTAATTCGTTAAATGTTTTCCCTTCCACCTCTCCAAATTTCTGAAAAGAACAGAAACAAAATATTTAATTTAATAAGAAAGTAAATATCTAGTACCATCAGTTTTCATAATTTCATTCATTCATTGTTGAGAACCCGAAATCTTTCGCTGTTTTTCACTCACCCGCTCTCTTAGCCTAGTGTCTTGAACTATTGGTCCAACACTATAATGGCTTTTTTCTAATATTGTCTGTGCAGTCTAAATTAAAAAGACAAAATTAAAAAGTTATCTTAAAAATAGTGACACCATAATTAAAAACAATTTACAATTTCAGAACATTCAGACAGTTAAAATGTTAAGATGGAAATAATGAAAGAAGAAACTGGTCTAAAAACGCAATACAGTTGACTCTATTATAGTCGACACATTTCAGTAAGTATGCCATCATCACGGGCAAGAGACTACAGGAAATATAGGGCAAAACCTTCTTATGAATGGGAAGGAGGAACCTTATTCATTAATAAGGTTTGAAATGTTAAGATGAAAAACAAAAGGAAAAATTCTCCGTCCAGGAGTAGCTAGCTTGTCGCTATCAGAGCATTATTTCTGGTAGATATTGTTATTCAGATAGATGATCATTTGTTACAATTTCACGTAATTCTTTACCGTACTTCTTGGCTTTTCTTATCAATTGCATCTAACCCATTAACTAAACAGAAATTTTTTTTTTATTTTTGGCCATTCCTAAGCAGTATTATCTTAACTAGAAAGCATTCTATTCGCTACTTTCAGTTTTGGTGGCGCTGCCCTTGTGGCATTTACCTGAACGGAGCTAAGTAGGATTCGCCTTAGTTTAAATAAGGCTCAACACGTTGTTGCAGCTAATGAAATGAAAGGAAAAAGTAACAAATATTGCCGTGTTTAAGGCTGCAAATCAAAAGCTATGTTACATGCAGTAAGATTATATTTTTTTCCCAAAATATAAAGCCTTTACAAAAAGTTGGGAAGTAAAACTTACAATGGGGAAAAAAGCCACAGATACAATGAGTATCAACACAATTTTTTCCACCACCACCTTGTAAGCAGAAATTAGTAATGGTAGGGTAAAAGATGGAAAATGTTTACATATTTTAACATACACTACTAATAAAATGAAATATTTATTTATTTAATAAAGTTAAGATAAAACTATGCCTAGCTGGGACCAGTATGGTCACTGACCGCCGAGTTAGGTCCCAGCGGGTGTGACAATATAACAAAATACAAGTAAAAATTGGTTGGTAGTAAATATTATGTTAACACTTAAATGTTAACAAAAACTAAATTAGTAAAATGAGAACAAAGACCATGTGACATATAACAATCGCAAACTGTAATGAAGTTGTCTATAATTTCGTTATGTTTATCCTATTCCTTACTTATCGATATAAAAATAACTGTATAAGTTGTTATATCCCATAAAATATTCAAAATCACTTTCATTGTTAGCTGCATTAGTTTTGATAATTTTATTTTGTTTGTGGGTCATTAATAAGCAAAAATTTAGATCCTTTATTATTAGGAAGAATTTTCATTTTGAATCTACTTTTTCATATTTAATCAACAAATAACTTTCCAACTAAGAAATAAAAATTTTTAGGTATGCCAGCATTAAAACGAAAGTTGAAATCAAGTGCTATTCTTAGCAGCTGCTTGTCACATCGACCACTTGAAAAATATACCATCATACAGAAAAATATCACACAGCGTAATATTCAAAGCACGTTGATGGAAAACGGATCCTACTTTCGCCGCCATTTTTCAAAAGTAGCAGCGTCCTCTATATTCACTGAAAGTAGCGAATAATAAAATATAGAAAATAAAAATTTTAAAGCACACATGTTCACCTTAAAAAGTGCAATACAAAATAAAAATCGAATTTAAAAAAAAAAGGGAAAAGTGTGATGGCACGTTTATTTTATTATTTCTTTTTAAAATTTAATATTAAACGCACCACCACACTTTTATCTTTTTTTTTGTTTTTTACTGCACTTTTAAAAGTGAAAGTGTGCGCTTTTAAATTTTTATTGTCTATAGTTTATTTTATTTATTTTAGTCTTTACTATTGATATACCCGGCCTTGCTCGGGCTCTTTTTTGATGAACTTTTGTAATATCTGAATGTGAATTTACAGAAAAATGAACACATGAAAAAAAGCTTGAATTAATATAGTAAAAATTCATATTGAAGAAACTAAAAAAATTCTTTTAAAATGCTCCAAATACTGCCCCTTTATCAGTTCTACTCGACTTTGCTTGTTTTGGAATGTTGTCTATAGCTGAATGAGTTTGATGCGGTGCTAGAGAACAAAGGTGGAGAATAATGTTCATTTTTTCTGTATATACACATTCAGAAATTGCAAAATTTCATCAAAAAAGAGTCCGAACAATGCCGGGTATATCAGCTGGTTCACAATAAATCAATAAATAGTCCTAGATACTTGAAATAAATTTTAAATCAAAGAACAAAATCCATATTTTATGATCAATGTAAAAACTAAGCTTTCAACATGCGAGTTTGTATGTTAATTTATGGAAAAAAAAAAAATAAAAAAAATCCGACAAACATAAAATACCGGAAAATTGGATCCAGATAATCAAATAATAAACTAACCAGACAGTTTATCTCATTAATTGCCATCACCGTATCAAATTTCATTAATCTAGATCTAATTTTACTCGAGAAACACTGGGAAAACTGCGAGGAATCGCATATTTTTACGGAGGGCCATAGGGGGCAAAGGGGTAAACTATGAAAATAAAAAAAAAAACAAACAGAAATTACTTTTTTGCAAATTATGTGAACTATTCTTGGTCCAAATATCTAAGTCGTATGTGAATTTGCCACACAGTGAGATTGACCAGATGCGAATGTCAAAATAAGGCCAACTTTGGGATTTTTTTGGATATCTGCCCCCCTTAAAATAGATTTTCAAAAACCAACGAATGCTGCCTTTTTACATACGTCTTTTACATCCTCGTGCGTAATTTTGAAGCTCCCTGCATTTCCGCATTTTGAGTTAGGCAACAAGAACACAAAACTGGGGGCCAATCTTTGGGCCCTCCTGGCCCCCCTCACAAAAAAGAAAATCGGATAAATCAGAAATTGTTTTTTTGGAAATATCCCCAAGAAGCTTCCCTTTGAGTTTCGTTACTTTATCTTTATTCCCCGCAAAGTTGCATCAAAATATCAGAAAGTTTTATGAAACTCCCCTGAAAATCTATTTTTTTCATTTTTCGCACCCTTAAAATTTGAATATCAAAAATTGGGGAAACTACTTTTTTGGCATGGTAATTATACACCTTCCTGCAAAATTTCAAAGATCTGCGTTCATTGTTGGCGGAGCTAGGCGACCGAAACATGCAACTCCTTTCTTCCCCCCCTGGGAGGACGGGGTTCAAATTTCAAAATACCCCGCCTTAGCACATCCCTACGCTATCCATACTATGACCCCACCGAGTTTCGAGTTGGTGGCCCCAGTAGATTTTGCTGTCTGATGATGAGTCAGTGGATGTCCTCTTTTATATATACAGATTTAAAAAACTAAGCTTTTATATGATAACTACAAAACCAAAAAAAACCTTGTAAATCTGCCCAGTCGGCTACGTCTGATCTGGGGAAAGCGTTTACAATACATTACGCTGGCTAATCATAAACAATGCTCTCCACAATCAACGATTTTGCTAGCATTGATGATCAAATTAACAATAATTACATAAGACAATTAACAACGACATACAGGCAGTCGTTACGTCATGATTGCACTGTATACATATTAAACTTAAATATTAAGTAACTTATGAATAAATGAAAGATTAGTGAAACTAACGACTGAAACATGCATTGTCATCGATAAGATGCCGTTGGGAAAGTTGCAGAGCTGTAGATAGTCAGGAAGTGGGCAAAATATCAATTACAAAATTTGTGCGCAAACACACAAACAAGTGAAGTTTCATAAAAGTGTGTAAAATTTTCACTATTAATCAAGACATAACCATTGAGGGCAGCATTACCTTGGTAAATTTGGTGGTGAACTTTAATGATGTACCAGTATTTTCAGTTTCAATTGATCACGACCATGCTATCAAAGAAGTGCACACACATGGAAGTGGCTGATCGCAAATCACTTCAGACCATACTGCATGACCTGTTCGAGACTGGTCAGACTTTTTAGATATGCCCTAAGATTTGTGGCAAATAAAGAGATTTTCTTATATTAATAAGTGGAAATGTTCCATATCTTTTTCACATTTCTAAACTTCTTTGTTTGGTATGAAACAATCATCTGGACTTTAGGATGATTATCATTGTAGCCTCCCCACCCCCACAATGTGTAATGTATCCACGCCTACTCAATAAGTGCAGTGTGGGGGTGTGACGCTAAGGGGCCGTCCACAAATTACATCATCCTTTTTCCAAACAATTTTATACCCCCTCCCCCCTGTGTTAGCACATGTCATATTTTTGTAAACCTTCCCTCCCCCCTTCGGCCATACGTCATCCTGACACGAAAAGTGACAATTAAATTCTATTAATCAAGATATATCAAGGTAATAAATAAAAAACAGTGCAAACCTACAAGGAAAAACATTCCATGTTTACTTATTTTTAATACATGGTGAGGTAGCCCAAATCTCCAAATCTTTAATTATTACAGACATATTTTATTGAGGTTGGTTCAGGAACGAACACGTCAGAAATATCAAATTCGTTAAGCCACACAAAAATCATCATCTTCAATACCAGGTCTGTAAATACGTCGTTGGTGCCATTTTCTTACTCTGACTTATGACAAAGATTTTCAACTCACTACAATACAGTTTTCATACAACATCATAGTTTGTAATAGCGTTGAACATGTCGAATTTTGTGCTTGGAAACTACGATTTGCGTACATTGATTTTCTGTTATCATTTGAAGAAAACTGCTGCAGAATCGCATTGAATGCTCTTGGTAAATCACAGTGGTTTAAATAATTCAAAAGTGGCGATATTGACTTGAGAAACGAAGAACGTGGAAGACACAAAGATATCTATTATGAATTGCTGAAAACTGGCGAAACCGTTAATACTGAACGCTACCAACAACAAATAATCGACTAAAATCGAGCTTTGTGTGAAAAACGACCAGAACATCAAAAAAGGCAATACAAACTAATTTTGCTTCATGATAATGCACCATCACACACAACAAAACTTGGTCAAGGAAACGATTGAGGTGTTTAGTTGGGAAATGCTTTTGCACGCGGCTTACTCATCAGACTTGGCTCCGTTGATTACTATTTATTTGCATCGATGGGACATGTACTTGCTTCACTATTACAAAAATGTAAGAAAATGGCTCGATGATTTGTATGCCTCAAAAGGGCAACATTTAATTTAGCGTGGCATCCACAAATTGTCAGACAGGTGGAAAAAATGTATAGCCAGCGATGGGCAATATTCGAATAAAATATTTTTTATCATTTTCATACAATAAACGTGTATTTTCTATACAAAAATTCCGGTTTCATATTTACATACCTGGTAGATGAGTGCAAATCTATCTCTCCTTGTTTGCAGGTAATATTATTTACGACTGCAAGCGTTGTAGTAGGAGCATTCAAATAAGAGGTCTTGCCATGAACACCTTTGTGCAATTTCATGCGTTTGGCAGAAAAGAAATAAAAGACCACAAATTTGGCAAACGCGTTTGTGCAAGTTTCCTGGACACTTTGATTATATGTATTATATGGGAGTATTCTATTCTTTTTACATGCAGTTGAGATAACTTTGTGAGACAGTGCAAGTGTTTCAAAAAAAATTTGGAAACCGGTCACTGAGATGAATGGGGTTTGCCTGTGGAAGTGTTGTAGGTAAACTGATGTGTTCGTTATCCCAAATAATTGTTAGATGTCCGCTTTTCCCCATGGTTTGTCAGTTAATACTTCTTAAGAATATTGTTTAGCGTTGGGTTAAGAGTTAAGAGCTTTGTTTCTCATCTCATATTTTTATTCGTATACGTTTATATTTATCCCAAAGTGGGTACAGTT
>JAHWFO010003745.1:712284-775225 GCA_023313115.1 Rhysida immarginata
GGGGGGGGGGACGGGACTTTGAAATCTTAAATAGGAACCCCAATTTTTAATGGTATATTCAGATTGTACACAATATTTGAGAAATGATTTATTCTTGGTGTTTTTTCAAATGATCCAACCGTTTAGAAGATGGAGGTCCTGAAAGTGTGGAACTGTTAAAGTTTAGAACCCAATTTTATCAATTAAGACAAAGAGATAGAGAGTGGGTCTTGCAGACATTCCTCTTCTACTATTTAATGTCTTTAAGAATCCGAAGTCAGAATTTCAAAAATCCAATATTTTTCAATACACACGGATGAAAGATATATCTTTCAACTGTGGTAAAACCATCTCGTACATCGTGTAAATAATTCCCTGCAATTCCTGTGTGAAATTGGAGTTGTTGCATCTCAAAATTTTCCTCAAGTCAATTATAAATTTACATGTACTGTATATATTTAAATTAGTTTAAATTGATTAGTGATTACTGTCATTTTGGGCATAACCCCCCAATCCCCCCTTGTCATTCTTCGTCAGCATTCCGCGATCCCCCCACCCCCTTGGATGGATGACGTAATTTGTGGACGGCCCCTAAGGGTTCGGGACCAAACACGTGAGATCGACTCCGTATTTCCATATCATTTTCACATTTCTAAACTTCTTTGTTTGGTATGAAACAATCATCTGGACTTTAGGATCACTGGTTATCATTGATTATCAGCTTTAATGTAGAGTCATCTTCACATGCATGAATGGATATATTCTCAGTACAGGATCTGAAGCTACATAAAAACCTGAAATATTGTCGAAGTCAAATTTCTTAAGTACCCAATTTGACAAAATATTTTTGACATTTTTTTCAGAACAGACATCTAAATCGCTAACTGACAATTCTCGATTCGAGAAACTCGATTTGACAAACTAGGTTGGCAGATCTAGTTTTAGGATTCCAGTCTAGTTCCACGAAAGCGAGCTTCTATCTCGTTTGTCCGATTGCATTGTGGCATTGTTTGAAAGTGCAATATGCAGTGCCTTCTCGCTTTGTCAACAATATCGATACCCAACAAAGACTTAGAATTTTTTATATTTCTCTATTTATGAGCCTAAAATATCTACTGTTTACTAACACATTAGTCCATTAGCTTTATTATCAGCATTATAATTTATATATTTTATGTAGAATTGCAAACCAATCACATCTCTTCCATTTTGCGAAATGCAACTGCAAGTGCAAGCCTGCGATGTGAAACTAGTTTCATCAATGAAACGAGTTCTCAGAACTAGTTGAATGAAATGAGTTTCAAACGCGGTTGATGAAACGAGTTTCGGTTCCACGGCATTACGGATCTAGTTTCGTGAACCGACCCGAGAAAAACTCGGTTTGTTGAAACAGGGCTTTACTTTCTAGCTATTATGTGTACTTCCCACCTCCTTTCCTGTAGAGTTTGCTCATGTATGAAAGACATCAATGATTGCAAAAATTTTCAAAATACTAATAAAATATGTACACAGCCAAAACTGTAGACACTACGTTAACAAAAAAGGAAGGAAAGAAACCACTATTCCACATAAATGAATTTTGTATAATAAAAACTCTCATGTACATTTCATACCTCTCTGTCTCCTCATTCAGTGAGAAACAAGTGGCGTCTTCTTGTTGTTTCTCACTGAAGATGAGACAAACAGACAGCTCTGAAATGTACACAATGTGGAATAGTGGCTTCTTTCCTTCCTTTCTTGTTAATTTTAAGACACTAATTCAACAGAAGTATAAAAAACAGACCTGCTTGGCACGTGAAAGATCACTAGCAAAGATGTGCGTATATTTCTGATTTTGAAGGCGATGACCAAGAAGATGGGCTTGTTTTATCCCCGCTTCTGATAAAGGCACATCCATTTGACCTGGAAAAAGTATCGGAATTGAAGAAAAATATTTTATAAAGAACTAAGATCATCTTTATTCAAATATCATAAACACACACACACACAATAAAACTCTCAAACTTTAACATAATTTGAATTTATTTAAAACAATAAATATTTAAGCCTTTTCTTAATAATAAAAATAACTTTGGACGCATATCTGGGCTGCTGAACGAAGCAGAAACAGTCCCGTACTACGAGTAAATGAAGAAAATGACACAGAAATTTTCGCTAGAAAAACTAAAATTTGTAATAGGTCTTAATTAATATCAGGTTCTTGCAAAAGTTTCTTCCGGTTCTAGAACCCATGCCCAAGAAGGGCTCATTTTCCGAGGGGGGTGTTCATATGTTTTCAAACAAATTATTGCATTCGATTCCTTAATATCTTTGCTATATTCCATCCAAGAATCAACTTTCTGACTATACATCTGTGAGTGCCATCAACGGTCTGAAATGGACCTTTCACGCGAGCATATTCGAGCAATAATCTTCTACGAGTATTCTGGAAAGATCAGTGCTGTGCAATGTCACCGAAACTTTTGCCAACATTTAGGTGATGGCACTGTTAGTTTACGTATAATAGAAGAATGGTATCGCCGGTTCAGGCGCGGAGATAGCACTCTTCAAGATGCACCTCTCTGGTCGGCTAATCATGATTTCAGATGGTGATTTATGCCAAGCAATTGATGAAGATCACAATGTAACAACGAGGGAACTCTGAGAACAGTTCAAGGTTCACTTTTCAACCATTGCCCGGCATCTGCACGAGCTGAATCTGTCATTCAAGTTCAATCGTTTTTGTGTTGGAATAAAAATCCGAAAATTTTTTTGCAACAATCTGATATTTATTGAAAAATCCTTCTAAAACTGCATTTCCCAGGGATATCTCCCATCCACTGAACTAGAATCTTGTTAAAATTGAACAGAACTACTATGATCTCTTGGAGGAATTAAAATAGATGTGTAAAGTTGAAACGTTCCAATAGTGGTCTCTGTCAATGGTTTACTGTTCTCTACACTTTTAAATTTACTGAAAAATTTTAAATTCCTAAAACAATCATTTTACTAATACAACGATCAGTAACTTGGAAACATTTCAACGAACATATCAATTTTTTAGTCACAGCGAGAATTTGTTTCCCAGAAATGGGCCAAAGTTTCTGTTAGGGAGCATTCATAAACCACATGACCCAGTCGGGGGGGGGGGGGGGGTGTAAAAAGCTATGCTGGGATATGTGAAAGGAGGAGGGGAGGGGTCCGATCCCAACTATGTATTTTTCATTTATTTTATTTGGCACAGTCAAACAGTGTAGAGAGTACAAAACAGCATTATGGATACTTATTTCTGTAATTACCACCTTAATTTAGATGTGCTATATACTTCATGGCACCATGTGTGACCTTAAGTCATAGCGCATGGGCGTTGCATTTACATGACCGGTGAGTTTGAACTAGCTGGTGTTGTTTTTTATACCTGAAAGCAAAACCTCAGGAATCAAAGGGCGCTAGGACTTAGCAAGGAAGATGTTTTCGCAGTGATGAGTAATTTACAGGAGTGGCTTGCGTCACCATTTGCTGATTCAGAATACTCAGGATTGTGAAACCTCCCTGAACCAGCCAACGACTGGGAAGGGTCAACGAATTGGAAGTTCCCTAACTTAGGAATGCTGCTTATCTGCGGTTGAAACTAAACAAACCTGCTTTTCTTAAATCAAGGCAAAAGCCACATTGGGCTACATGGAGGGAGGGAGGGGGTCAAAAGAGGCCAAAAGGAAACCATGTGGTTTATGAAGGCTCCCTTAGCTTCTTTAAATAAAAGAAAAAAATAAATAATAATGATTGATGATAATTGTGGATATGAACAGGCCCAAAAAGGAGTGAAAATTTCACATCTGCTCTACATGGATGACCTGAAATTATTTGGAAAAACAAAAAATGAACTGAACTTCTTATGGAAAGTACAAGGGAATTCAGCAAGGACAAATGTGCAGATAAGGGCAGGTAAATCCCCTTTCTGGATGTGTAGATTATAAGGCAAGATCACAACTGCACAAGCTTACTTGAATCTTACAGGCCAACTGAGTCCTTGCTCCAGTCAGTTCAAATCAATACTTCCCTAGAGCCACGAGCTCAAGTGAACTGTTGCTCAGTCAAAACTCCGAGTCGGAAACAACGTAAAGTATAACTTATTCATGGCAACGATGACATGGCCAAAGTCCTCCTGTGCTTGCACACGTGGCTTTTATTTGTCATCTTCCTGGAGGAATGTTAAAAAGTTGTTTCTGATGCGTTTGGCTCAGGAAATCGAAATTTAAAATGGATTTAAAAACTTTCTCATTAACCAACAATTTTACTACCTTTTATTTTAATCAGTTTCCCCTGAGAAAACAGAAATCAATAAACAGCATCTGCAAATCAAATTTTACAAGAAACACAATCCAGTTTCTCATAGGACCTCTTTAGATTTTCCCCTCGTTTAATATCTTATTTTCTTTTTTATTATAAAATAGGCTCTTACACAATTCCATTTATTTTTAAATGATAAAACCTAATTAAATATCAAATGTAACCTGGATTTTTTTTTTTTAATTTTTATCACAGAAGCTTGTGATATTGTGATAGAGGCAATATTTTAATTTTCAAGATTTAATATTGATTTATGTTCTAAAAAAACTTAAAAAATTAGGGAATCTATAAAGTATACGTTCTAATTTTTTTATAAACATTTACACCAACGAGCCATTACATTATGACCATCTCCAGCTCACCCCAAGACAAATGTACGGCACAAATGCAGTCAATGCCTCATCACGTGTCCGCAGTTTTGCGGAAGAAAGATGATCCAACGTCGTATTAAACAGGTGGTCATAATGTAATGGCTCATCAGTGCATTTGAACATCCTTCAATTTATTTATTTTATATGTGTGACATTGTCTATACGAGTTTCTTTTTAAAGATCGTAACAGTTTCTAAGGATTTGTATGAACTGCCGGGGCCAAATAAAAAAAATGTGAACCTGTGTCATTTTGTAAATGATTATAGATTTAGGAACATCTTTAGTAACATTTTTATTTACCCTGAATGATATTTTCTTTATTAGCTCCAGTTTCTCCACTGAAAAAAGAAAGAAAAAAGAACATACATTGTCATTTTTAAATGTAGAAAAATTAAAAACTTATAAAAATTATTTTTTCATAAATGGAAAATAAATCAATGTCCAAAAATTAGTGCACTCAGTTGGTTGCCTTTCTCCTTTTTCAATTTTGGCCATCCAGGGACCACGTGAATTAACACACGTGTGTTAATTGAGATTTGAAAGGGGGGGAATCGGTATGTACCCGATTCGAACTTTGAAACTGGAATTGTTAGTTCTAGAGTATGGATGAAAATGATGAAAGGATGATAGTGGAAAGGGGGAAAAACATACACCCATGCCCTTGGCGGGATTCGAACCCACGACTTGCTGGTTTTGAGAGTGGAAATACCTGAGCCTTAATGCTCTCTGCCACCGATCCGGCAGTTGGCTGCCTTTTATTATTAACAAAAAGAATTGAGGGAATAAAAGTGCTGCTGTCAGGAGGGAATAAAATCACCCTACCGATTCCTTGCAATTACCCTATTTTATCCTACATCAGAGCTTTCCAAACTGGGAGTCACCTGGTAGCTGGTTTTAGTATAATATTCGCGAGAGAAAGGAAATATAGGGGGCGTCACGGTTGATCTACTATGGCTGCCATGAGTGGTACAGTGAGCGTTGATGAAGGAATAGATATCGTCGATTCAAGAGAAATGAACGCAATTTTTCAGACAATTTCCTTGGCAAAAATATTTGACTATTCAGGAGGAGAGGGTAGACGATATTTCGTAGAAGGAGAGGGGGTGGTGGATGTGAAACAAATCGATACATATTGTATTGTTCATCTCAATAACAAAAGCATGAAGCTATTTTCTCTCTGTCTACAAACAGATGATGATCCAGTCTATCATCACCTCCTAATGAAATTAACATTGTTGGGGAGGCCACAGCATACAGAAGTATTTTCATGTGTATCTGCACATGCAAAGCTGGAAATTCCGGAAAATGCAACCATATAATTGGAACTTTTTCGATTAAGTCCAGAGTAGCGTCCCCTAATTTTCTCAGATGACATCGATCAGCCCAGTCATGTTTATGCTCTGAATTTATTATTGTAACATATCTAATAAGAGAATGATTTATCATAAAATAGAAATTGTATTTTAAGAAATTTATGCAGAAAAAAATCACGAAAGTCCCGTGACGGTACGTTAAATGACGGGCAGCCATATTTCTCTATCATTGGTCATTAATGTCGGCCTGGCTGCCCGTCATTAATTAGATAAGTTACAATAATAAATTCAGAGCAGAAACACGACGAGGCTGATCGATGTCATCTGAGAAAATTAGGGGACGCTACTCTGGACTTTTACCTCGCGGGATTTTCTTATAAGTTCTAAAAGAAGGCGAATCATTTACTAGAGGTGAAATAGTAATAAATTTAAGGTCGAGAAAAAGGGGGCCTTTAATTTGATCAACTTTTAAATTTTACTAATAGTTGGATCATGCAAGATCGCAGGGACTGCTGCAGTCACTCTGCGTGCACTACCCTCTAGTCAGCTAACGAACGCTTTCATTCCCACTTTTTCACCCCGGGGGGGGGGGGGGGGAAGAGGGGAGAAAATGCATTCACACCCAAGTAAAATCATGCAACATAGAGAATTACCAGGTAAAAAGAAAATAATCTCTTTTAAAATTCAAGGAATGAAAATTACACAGACATAAATGTGCTTTGGTTCTGCCTTCACAAATTTTAAAACACACAGCCACACCTTCCTGCATGTTATATCTGTCGATAAATGATGACAGGATATGGCAGTGCTCTGTTTTTGTTTTTTATATTGTGCCATGCTACAGTATCTGTTTGAAATACAATTATTTTTCTTCGTTCTTCATCCATTGCTAACTTATGTTGCATCAAATAATTCACCAATTGCTTTTTGAAATGAATTGTTTTAATTTCTTTAGTTTCTGAACGATACACAAAATAAATAAATAATGAGACAGCACTCCTAGTCTATATTTACACCATTTAATCTCAAGTGCACGAAAAATAAATTCGCAAAAAAAAACTTGCCTTACAACAACGATTATGCCAGCATACACGAGTATTGCTTTTCACTATCGAATACCACTCTCATTTGTTTCGCCACGGAACACCAGAGGGCAGATAAATATCTATCACTTGCGAATAGCTAGGATGTCGCTATATATAAAAGTTTGGAAAGCACTGACTGGGGAAACGTAAGAAATGAAAGTGAAACCAGTTTTTCCCTTCTTCAACCTGTTCTAACTGCCCAGAAGGGCTTAGCGCAGCTCTGCCTCAAAGATTGATCAGTGGGCAAAATTCTAGAAATAAATGCTATACTATATTAATAATTATAGTTATGTAAAATTTCATTTGTCCATGTCTGGAAGTTAATAACCACACACGAGATTAATGGGGTAATAATAATAACTCTTTGGCCATGGTTTAACAATGAACTTCATTCTTCAATAGAATATGCTTTGGCCTCCCACCACATAATCAATGATACGTCTTGTTGTCATGCGCAGAAACAGGTTAAATATCTGATCTGTGGAGTATAACTTATGCTTTATAAGTGAAATTTCACAAAGTTCCTCTAGTGCGAACTCAAATTGACAATTAGCTGTATAATAAAACTATGCGAACGCTTAAAAAGAGAGTACAATTTAAACTTGAATTCGAATCAAGATGCAGAGTAGACTTCGTATTACCCAATTAAATCCTACATGGACTACCAGATTTTTACCCTATGGAATCTTACATTACCCTACAAACGGCAACACCTTCTCTGGGGTTAGAGAGAACGAAGAGAAACGGGAATAAATGCTGAAAATGATTGGTTATTTTTATCTAACTATGCCGTATTGCAAAGCATCAATTCTTTTCATTCAAAAGCATAATACAGGTACAATGACAACCACATTAATGATTTGCCTTTAATATTACATTCATTTAGGAATGATAAAACACAAGGAAAACACTTCAGAATTACTGTGAAAGTAAAATGGTAAAAACCAATTCAAGCCATTCACATATTTATAATTTATAGGTTGATTTAAATGCCAAATCTATCCACCAGATGGCATCCCCTACAGTTTATAAATGTTGTTCTAGTTTATTTACAAAAGTTTAGTGAAGATGAAAGTTAAAGACTTGAAAGAAAAGCTTCAGTTAATAGGAGCAAAAACTGACGGAAATAAACAAGTATTGACTAACAGTGAGCAAATTTTATAATGAATTACGATTTACGAAAGTGACGATGCTAAATATTGGGCTAGGCTACGACATCTCATTTAACCTCACAGAATTTTTCAATCTGTAGAAAATCCATGAAACTTGAGATTTTTGTTTTTGACGTTGTTGTTCGAACACTGTGGAACTGAACAATTTACATGCATGTTCTTATACAGTATTCTTAACATTGCCAAGATTTTCTCCTCATTTTGACCATAGCGTCATAGCCTCAGATACATAAAGCGTAGGCGCTGCCATCTATACTTAAATCAACCTATTTAATTGGCTTGACAAAACATTTTTGTTGTTGAAAACAATTGGCGACAAGGTTTCAAATTCTAGTAGCCCAGTATCTGTCATTAATACTGTATAAAGTAGTATTATTTCAAGTAGCAACAAATTTCCAAATTACCTACAGCTCTTTCATTTCAATGAAACGGGTGCATTGTTGGTTTTGGACCGAAATCAGTTATAAAACAATACTGATTGAGGGGTAGAAATTAACTTTTAGGAATGGTTGACCACTTTGTAACTAATCCAAAAATTCTGGTTGCCGACATGGAGGAGAATGAAATTTCGGTTATCCATTAGAAGTTAGCTTTATTCAAGTATGATCGCGAAGATATACATAATCAAATAAATCAGTCCTGACAACATCAGTATCTTAAGTTTTACCATAATCATAACCTTTTTATGATTATGATTTTACTAACAAAAATTTACACCTGAATGAAGATGATTTAATTTACATTTATGTCTAATAATGATTTAATAATTATTTATTGTCTAATGCAATCTTAAACAGAATCTGGGCAATCACTAACATTACTCAGAGTCTGAATTACCTTCTAACTCAAGAGTCACTGGTCTTGTTGTTTCAGCAATACCACCAGCACCTTCAATATCACTTTCTACAATATCAGCTTCAGGCCTTTACTGCAGTTTACCATAGGATTTAATAAAGAACCGTTTGGGCCTATTCTCAGTGTTAAACCATAAACTAACAGCTTCATAAGGATTAAAATTTCTGATACCGTCGCTTTGCAATATTATTAGCATCAAATTAGTAAGTGCAAGAAATTGTAATAAAATCCCCTTTCACAATCTACAACGCGTCTCGGAAAGCACAGCAGAACATTCAGCAGCATGGAAAAGTTCTTGTATTGAGACCCAACAGAATCAATAACACTATCCCAAAAGAATGAATTATTAATGTTTCTATGATTGCCAGGTTTTGGGTACACAGAATATTTAACATAAGTAAAATACGTTAAATTTAACATAAACATCCATTGTTCCAACATTTGGGGAAAATATTTGTACAGGTCATTAGAGAATTTTCCAAATTATGACACGTCCTCTCTTCTGGTCAAACTTTTGAAGCTTTAAAGCTAGTATTTTCAGTTAGTTCTACATTTGTGTTATTAAACTTGACTATATCTTTGAATGCTAGATACCATATTTGCTGTTGGATATTTCTCATAATTGTCAATTTTCATGATGCAGGCCTCCATTACTGGCACTTTGAAACGTCAATTCCACAACGATTCCCAGATTAGTTTTCAGTCACCTATCGAGTGGCTGACAACTCTGAACTGATTGCCGATTCTATGCCCAAGTAACCAGGATTAACAGGTTGTTTCCGAAATGATTTCACTACGGCTTGCCAGCCGGGCAACCAGCAGTGAAAAACAGGTTGCCAGAATGAATTTCTGGTAGTTTGTGGCAACCAGGCAACCACTAATTTCGAACCCTGCTGATTGCACTTTTTTTTATGCGTGCTGATAAGAATGTCCACACTCACAATACAGTAGACACATGCAAAGTGGAAACAGCTTAAAGTAAATGTATTGCAAAGATTGTAGGATAAAGTTCAATGTAGTTGATAATAAAGCACAATGAACATCATTACAAGATCTTGGATATTCCCTGTAAACTGCTCGTTTTAAGTCAGTCCATTCAATGAGGAATTGTTCATCAAAATTCCCTGGACCTCTTTCATGCAGCTTTTGTAGTTCTCTGTGAAATGGCTACAGGTGAATTGATATTTCAAAAGCTGGTGCTTACATCTGAATTGCTTAAAGCCAAGCAAATTTTTCACAAATAAATTTCAATAGAAACGAGTTTGTATTGTGCAGCCATAGAAATCAGCTGTTTATAAACACTGTTTAAGTGCTTTTAAACATTGACACTTCTGTGTGCTTATTTCTAGAGTTGGGACTAAGTTGGAAGATGGCATTCATGGTAGATAATCCATCCTAAGATAATCTAAAGAGTGCTATCAGTATTATTCGATTGTTGACCCCTCAAGTGTCATCTAATGAAATTTTTACAAGAATGAGAACTGTACACAGTGATCATAGTTATTCTCATACGTCAGTGGTTGAATGGTGCAAGAGAAATCCGCCAAAGTTTTGGCTCGTCCCGAACAGCCTCATGTTGCAGCATCAGATGAAAATGGGAAAGAGTTGGAAATTGCTTTACGCAGATTATCTTTGAACAAACTGTTTACCATTCAAACAATTATTAAAAAAACGGCGGTTCAATTCCAATGCTGATGCAGAGTTTGCTGTTATGTGATCTGCCAACAACCGCAGGATTTATTGCACCAATGGGACTCATACCTTAATGTTCATGGAGATTTCTTTTTAATTTTTTGAATAAAAATTGTTTCCCAGCCTCTAAACGTGTTTCTATTGAACAATCCTCATACAAGAATGATATTTTATTTGCTGTATATTTGGAGTGATAAAACGGTATTTTAATCAAACTATGAAATTAAATTCAATGGATTTTATCGTATTTTTGTGTAAATTTGCTAAATGTAGTGGAATATCCATTAAGCTGGCAGAAACACTAATGCCAACTTATGCATGTATCAATCTCCTTAAGGGCTCAAAACATTAGTTAATGACGTAACCTGTTACAACCAATAGGAAAAAAGTTGTCTACAACGAGACATTTATGGCTTACAAAATTACCCATACAGTGACTTCCAAAGGATAAACCAATACATTCTGTTTAGATTAAAATAATGCTGAATATTTTAAGTTCGCTAGATTTAATTCAACTCAGAATGGTGATTAGGGAAGATAATAGTGTATATAATTTTTTTTTTTTTTTCCTGCAGACTTTCAACGCTTCTAAATAAAAATAGCCACTTTGATTTTTTGGGGCCACTGGCTAAAATGGCGATCAGCAGTATGAACCCTGAATAATAATTTATATTTAAAGATATAGAACAAACCTCTAAACTAAATTCAGGGTTCATTCTAGACTTAAAGAAGGGCAGGGTGCTAAGGGCTAAAAAGGGCATGACATTATCAAAAAAGGGCACTTCGCCCCCCCCCCCCCCCAAAAAGGGCACTTAATGCTCAAAAAAAGGGCATTATGTTTTCTATAAAAAATGCATATTTTTTTTTGAAGTTCCTTAATCCTTTACAAGATTTTTAGATTTTTCTTTGCGGGCACTTTTTTGGGTGTCAGGGCACACGATCAGCATCAAAGGGCAGTGGGGTGGAAATTTTTCATCCAAAGGGCAAACGGGGCAGCAAGCACAATGTTGTACAGAATTCCTAACAGCCTTTAGATCAATGTTGCAGTGTTGAAGATCTTCTAGTGCTCTCGTGAGAATGGCATACGCCTTCTCCTTCCAATATCCCCAGACAAAGAAGTCCAGTGGAGTGAGATCAAGGAATCGAGGCAGCCAACAGGTCCTCTCCAGTGATTTGCATGTGGAAATGTTTCAGTTTTCATTTTTGAATGAATTTATTCATTTGATTATGATGCATTTTTGTTTATTGTTATTTTTTTAATTGTTTCCTGATTGAATATGGGACAACTTTGTAATTGGAAATCGGTCCCTATTTGTTTTATGGTTTACAAGATAAATTTTGTTACTCCTAATTGCATAATTAGGTCATCAGAAAGTCACTAACAAATAATTTACCCAGACTTGAATACAGGTGAATGCTGCAGTTCATATCATCCCATGGTTAGGCTATATCTCCTTAATGATTAGTCTGATTTTAAATTTTTTTTCAAATGTATGCTTATTATAGAGTTTACTATAAGCATATACATATGCTGCATTAGTATTGCTATCCTATATAGAGATATTGAATATCAATTATCAGTAAGTATGATTTTTTTGATAGTATCCTTTGGAATATTGATCACTGTCATTACAAAAGTTTATTGACTGTTTTCATTCCATTTTGCTGACTCCCAATTTTTTGAAATTTTATTTTTGGCCGATATCCTGGGAACTAACAACCCAACAAACAAAGAGAGAACACAATTCCACATAAATTCTTTAATAACACATATGCACATTTTGGTAGCCAAGCCATCCTCTTCAACATGATACAAGCCATCCTCTTCAACAGGATTCAATACAGCTTTTATAGTAGAGGTTTAAAACAAGTGTCAAATTAGAAAAATTAGAAAAATTTTAAAATTCTTAGGAGGACCAATCCGCAATTATTACATCTAACAAACCTCTTCTAGGTGTCTGCCGGAGTAGCCAATGGGCGGTGTTTGTTTCTTTTCAGGTGTTTTGACACGCCCATCCAATCAGTAACACACAACTGGTCTACATCACTATTGAGCAATTTGGATTGTTCTTCATTGGCTATTTCATATGATTCAAAGAAGTTCAACAGTCTAGGGTTTTTTGTGCTGTGAAGTACTTGGAAATTCTTCTGGTTGAAGTTATGTCTCAAGTCAAGGATGTGGTCAGCGAACCTGAATACCAAAAATTTTCCATTTCTCATGCAGAGTAGGTACTCACAGATTCTCGTCTTTACGTCCCTCTGTCTCTGTCCTTAGTACACTTTATCACACGAGCCTCCTGCCAATTTATTGTAACCATAATGTAAGACCATATTCTTTTGCGAGTTTTTTCAAACCTCTGTTCATTTGTATGCTATATGGGAGTATCATGAAACTTTCTAGCTCTTTCCCTTTATGTAATGTGGTGGTGTTCTCAATCTTCAGACGTTGCTTAACTTTCTTGGACATTTGGTCAATGATTTTTTCTTGATAACCGTTTAAGCGAGCATAATCTTTGATTAGTTCATATAACAGATTCCTGTTTTGATCAGACTTGTATCACGCTGAAGAGGGTGGTTGGCTGCCGAAATGTGCATACGTGTTATTAAAGAATTTATGTGGAATAGTGTTATCTCTTTGTTTGTTGGGTTATTCATAGTCCACAGTTTCTGGAAAATCTACCGTTTATATCTTGGGAAGTCTAAGGCCCTCCGCACACGAAGCAACTAAAAAGAAACCAAACTAATCGCCAACCAGTTACCAACCATGAATCGCACACGACGCAACTGAAAATTGACTCAACTCTGTGACTATCGTGCTCGTGTTTGCCCGTTTCGCGTGGTTGTTCTGCCATTTTAGCAGTTTCTACCAAAGAAACTAGAAACAAATCGCCAAGCAACTCTGCATGTCGAGTTGCCGATGAGTGATCACCAACGCATTGCAAACTGGTTACCAACTAGTAGCGCCGTGTGCGGATGATAATTGAAATCAACGGGCGGCAACTGTTTAGCGACTGATTGGCGATTTAAGTTTGCAACTGGTTTTTTTTTAGTCGCTTCGTGTGCGGAGGGCCTTAGTCCCACAGGAATTTGGATGAGATGTTAGTCGTCAGTGATGAAAGATGCATTTGTTTTATATACCTTATGTTCTGCACCTGATTATATTGATAAGATAAGCAAATTGAAGTTACGCTGCAAAAAAAGTTTTAATTACTATCTACCCAACATAACAAATAACCCTATTGATTAATTATCACATATTAACTATAGGTTGATTTAAATGCCAAATCTATCCGCCAGATGGCATCCGTTACGGTTTATGAATTTTGTTCTAGTTAATTTACAAAAGTTTAGTGAAGATGAAAGTTAAAGACTTGAAAGAAAAGCTTCAGTTAATAGGAGCGAAAACTGACGGAAATAAACAAGTATTGACTAACAGTGAGCAAATTTTATAATGAATTACGATTTACAAAAGTGACGATGCTAAATATTGGGCTAGGCTACGACATCTCATTTAACCTCACTGAATTTTTCGATCTGCAGGAAATCCATGAAACTTGAGATTTTTGCTTTTAACATTGTTGTCGAGCATTGTGGAACTGAACAATTTACATGCATGTTCTTATACAGTATTCTTAACATTGCCGAGATTTTCTCCTCATTTCGACCATAGCGTCATAGCCTCAGATTCATAAAGCGTAAGCGCTGCCATCTATACTTAAATCAACCTATTACATAATATCCTAATAATACAAATAAATACACATACATAAATATATAACTGGAGGAATAGAGACTTTTCAACCATGCAGTATATGTACAGGTGGACATAGAGACTTCTTGTCAAGGTTGGATTAACTTTACTCTTTATAAAAAAACAAAAAACAAGAGCATAAGAAAAATCTTCGTGAATGTTTGAAACATAGCAGTACAAGTGGTATCTTTATTCCTTTTACTATTAAATTAATTAATTGCTGCTTTTTGCAATGCCACTTTGTTTTCGCATCTCGTTTCTCATGCATTGACATACTCTTAACGACTGCTTTACTTACACCGACTATGGACCGTGCTATATTTTGCAAATCAAGATTCACTGAACTCTTCCTAGGGCATTAAATTCAACATTTATTGTCACAAATGAAGGAAATAAACTGCATTCCAACAAGATCTCTTTTTTGCATGCAATATCAAAGGTCAATAGGAAAGTCCGTTCATCTGATCTACAAAAATCAGAGTCCACGGCTACTGTCCAGTAATATTAATAATAATAAATAGTGACGAATACTTAAGCAAAATAAAGCGACGACGAGGAACGGGGTAGGAAAGGGCAAGTGCTAGTCGCCGATTCCATCGCCCTCCTCATCTTTCCCCACCACCACCATCACCACCCCATCGTCCAATATTATTTGGGTACGCTGGATGTTTTACATTACTCTTATCCATCGATCCGTGTCAATTTTCAAGTAAGAAGGGAATTAGTAATTCTATTCGTTTCAATACAGATAGCTTTAATATTTTTCCTTGTTGTTCTTAACTTGTACTAGCAACTCAAAAATATTACGTCACAAGAACGGCGAATCCCTGTAAAATAGCTCTTGTGCTCGGGAGAGTGTCTTGGCTAAACCAACACGCTTTGTGCTTCAAATTGAGCGAAATGCCTTTACAAATTTAGAGTAAGAAATAGAATTTTTCTTGTTGGTTTACTTACTGTCTGATCAACGTTAAAGCAAACACAACCATCCTCACTATTATTCCTTCACATCTGCTCATGACTAGCCTTCGCCGCCGCCATTATGTCCAACAGAGATTTGCGAAGTCTTCAAACCTGTTTGGCGATTGGATAAAATTGCTGCGGAGACGACCAATGGCAACTCTCATCGGTAGCGCGCTTCACTTTGGACAACTTGTTGGTTGCTGCTGCTACTGCTTACGACCGAGCCAGCGAAACTTTTCTTCCCGATACTTTTTTTTTTTTTCTTAATTGAAGGAGGAGGAGGAACCAGGGAAGAGTGAGGAGGAACTCGCTTCTCTTTTCTTCTCTCTTTCTTTTGGGTTTCTTTTTGGTCTGTTTTGTGCGATTAATCAAACCGTGAATATGTTTACCTCTGTGGCAGAGTGGTCATGAAAATCGTCCGAGTCGCGGGTTCGAATCCTGCTGCGCCGTGGATGTTTGTAGGCTTTTACTAATCATGCCGGAGGCAACGAAAAATCACCGCATTAATTATGCCTTGTTTACCAGTAATGTAATTTATAGGTGAAAACCTCCATATTGGAGAAAACTTTTCCTAATCTTAAGTTTAGATTTTCGTTCCCCGTTTTGGTTTCCATGAAATTTCCGTCACAGGACTTCCAACCGTACCACTGAATGTTAAGCAAGTAACTCTTCATTATTCAATAGGGGGCTTCACTGTAAACCAAGAAGAATTAGCAAGTGCAGGGAAGAATTACAGTTGCTTTACAGCTCAGGGGTACGATTGAATAGCTTGAAAAATTGGTGGCATTCGCGTAAAAACAGAGATCACTAAAAAATGTTTTCAATTTCTATGTCGTTAATAAAAACAGATTCAATGTGTTTTTTCAAAATTGTTGAAATCGATTGGGAACATTAAAAAATATTCATTTTTTTCTCAATCTTTTATGCTTTGTTATGAAATCTATATGTTTTACTTGTTATCGTTAAAATTTCAAAGAGATTTGAAAAAATTAGCTTGAGATATGAGTTTTTAAACAAAAAGTACCAAAAAAATTTATTTGTTTATAACTTTTAAACAAATGGAAATTTTTCAAAAGTATTTTGGGAATTTTAATACTACCAAATTATAATAAAAGTTTTAAATTTCACGACATGTTTTTTTTTTTTTTTTAAATTCCACGGTCCACTTCAGTAATTCTTACCCATGTGAATATACAGAAAAAATAAACACATGAAAAGAGCTTAGAATTAATATAGTAAAAATTCCTATTTATTATCGAATTTCTTTTAAAATGCTCCCAATGGCTGGCCTCTGGGAGAAAAAAGGTGGAGAATAATGTTTTTATTTTCTGTACATTCACTTCAGAAATTGCAAAATTTCATCAAAAAAGAGCCCGAGCAATACCGGGTATATCAGCTGGTTCATAATAAATCGAAAAAATATTTATTTATATGGAATAAAGTACAATTAGGAAAGTAAATTGGAAAAACAATAAAAATATAGAAAACCGTTGGGAACACTTCAGTTACTGTATAAAATGTTTGTTAAAGTTCAGGATAGTATTATCAGGATCTTTTAATTCTAGTAGATTAAAAGACCCTAGTATTATTATTCTTCAGAGTAGGTTAGTCATGGTCCATTTGCCCGTTGATATAATGTTCCGTGATCATAGAAAGTAGGATAGTTCGATTGATATAGGTTTTTTGAATATTAGAGCCAATTTGTAATTCATTCAAAAAAAACAAAAAAAAAAAACAATTTCTGCCCCCCTAAAAATCGATTTTCAAAAATCAACGAATGCTCCCTTTTTATATACCGTATATAATACGTCTTTTACATCCTCGTGCGCAATTTTGAAGCTCTGCATTTCCACATTGGAAGCTCTCTGCATTTCCACATTTGCGGCAAAAACACAAAACGGGGGGGGGGGGGGGCCAATGTTTGGGCCCCCCTGCCCCCTCCTCACAAAACGAAAAAAAAAAAACAAACAGAAATTGGTTTTTTGGAAATATCCTCGAGAAACTTCCCTCCGAGTTGCGTTGCTTTATCTTTATTTCCCGCGAAGTTGCATCAAAATATCAGAAAATTTTGTGAAACACCCCCGAAAATAGATTTTTTTTTCAGTTTTCGTACCCGTAAAATTCGAATATCGAAAATCGGGGAAACTTCTTTTTTAGCACGGGCACGGTAGCTAGAAAGCTTCCTGCAAACTTTCGAAGATCTGCGTTTATTGGGGGCTGAGCAGGGTCGGACTGGCTATCAGAGGCCTGGGGTGCGATCTCAAAATAATCTCTTGTAACGGAACGGGCCAGGGCCAAGGGGGCCTGCGGCAGGGGGGGGCCCGGGGTGCATTCGCATCCCTTGGTATATGGCCAGTCTGACACTGGGGCAGAGCCAGGCGACCAAACGGGCAACTCCTTTCCGTCCCCCTGAGGAGGCGGGGGGGGGGGTCCGAATTTCGAAAAACCCCGTCTTATTAAGAATCTATAGGGAGTGTTACCCCTACGCTATCCGAAATCATCGAATTATTAAGGATTTCTGCCTTTTCCCAACGAAGCAGCAAAAGCTTTAGGTTATTAGCTTTCGGTTTCGTTTCGTTCAGAGAGTAGTTCCGCAGAAATGTTGCTGTAGAGAAAATCAGCCTCAGCAATTTTACTCCAATAAGTATGATTATTGTTACTTGTAAACTGTACTTATCATAATCGTAATCAATAATGCTTTGCCTCATAACGCATCTTGTTAATTTTTTTTTAATAAATAAATATCAAATGTGAATGTTTTTTGGTCGAATATATAGTCCGCGCTTAGAAGTTGGCTGGTGGCAATGTATGAGCTCGGCACGCTGCTCAGTTTATCTTGAGATTTCCACGGATTTCCGTGATCCGTGAGAATAATCTCCACATTAGCTCTATCCCAGCAGTGAGAAAACACTCGGTTTCAACAGGTAAACAGATTTAACGAACAAAATCACTGAAACCTCTGAGGTAGCCATAAATACTTTAGATTATTAATTTTGGCTTTGGGGAAATGAACGACTAATAATAGTGACTAATGATGTACGAGCCATCACAAGAACATTTGGCAACTCTTCTTACATTTTGAGTTGGGGCACATTTAACATTATTAATACTGCAACTAATATTATTATTATAATAATAATTATTATTATTATTAACGATGATGATGATGATAATAATATACTGCATCAAAGAAATCGATTTTCCTAAGACTTTGGTTATGGATACGAAATTAGATCATTGCATTGCAATTATAAATTTTTAAAATTGAGCAATACTTTGAAATGGCCTGAATAATGTTGAATTCCATCTTTCTTCTTTTGTTTCCTCTCGATCATTGCAATCACTGGTACCGCTGCTGTTACTTCTGCAACTATTACTACTACTACTACTACTGCTGCTTTTTCTACTCTTGTTTCATTGCCTTTTGCTTTATTTAAAATTCCTTTTTTTTTGGTCACCAACATTATAATGAATCCTGAATTCAATCTCATTTAAAAAAAAAAATCTTTTTTAGTTTTAGATAAATATTTTTAAATTTAAATTCTTTACTAATAGCTATCGCTATTGTGAAACTAACTAACAGTAACTATGAGACTATCATTTAATATTTTTAGAAATACAAAATACAGTCAAACCTGAATAACTCAAACTCTGATAACTCAAATACCTGGTTAACTCAAACGATAGTCCCATCCCCTAGAGCATTTAATTCAATAGAAAATTCACTCATTAACTCAAACAAATTTTTTAATAAATCCTGGATAACTCAAAGAAATTTTGGTTTTATTTTATTTTTCAAACTTTAATTTTTACGTCCACATGACAAAGAAAACAATGCAGGAATCTTTCGCAGTCACTGGCAGCCATTGTGAAAATCAAAACTAAGCGCGAGCACAAAATTGCGAATCGAACTTGTTGATTGCAATCGTTCAGTGGGAGAGTACTTAGATGTAGTAATTGATGACAGTTGCACGTTCATTTTTACTTCCTTGTACGTAGTAAAGAAAGTATTGTAATCGTGAAAAATTTCAGTTTTCAGTTTTCAACGGAAATATAATTTTGACCATCCCTGAATCCATTTTGACATGTTTCATCGTGACTTCTGTATATACGTACGTACATGTGTGTATCTGTGTGTGTGTGTGTGTGTGTGTGTCGCATTTCTCAAAAACAGTTTGGCGTAGAACGTTGAAAGTTTGTTGAAAGTTTTTAGGACTGTAACATGTAGTTGTGCTGATGACTGATGACTGATGATGATAATGATCATCTAATTCTGAATCATAATTAAAAAGTAGAAAAGGGAAGGAAAATTCCTCCACCTGGACTCGAACCAAGGATCATGCCTTTTGCTGGCACCTCTTTAACCAGTTCTTCTCTTTGAGTTGCATTTTCATCAATTTAACTGATGGTTTGAGGGTCAGGAGGATTCCTGCTTTTCAGGTTGAGTCCTCCACTGCCGGTTGTGCCAATTTGGTGACTTCAGGGAAGTCCATGCAGACATATTGTAACTAAGCAAATGCAGTAGCTCCTACTGTGAAAGGTGTTCCTAGTTTGAGTCCAGGTCACAGAATATTTCCTTTCCTTTTCTACTCAGTAATATGATATGTTGAAGATTTTTGGTCTCGTTATCTTCTCTTTGAATTCTGAATCCCTGTTTGGAACTTTCCAGTTTACAGAATTTTCTAATTCTTAGAATCTGTAATGATTAACACTAAATCTAACAACCAACTTCTTCTTCCTAAAATTAAACTTGTTCTGCACATCTATATTTCAAACATACGTTGATGGTCAGGAGGAAAAGAAACACTTTATTCAATTTGATTTTGGTGATTGCCTGGCTTAATAAATTAAAAAAATTTATAATAATGCTTTATTTATTTTATCCATCTGGCTATTTCTTCCTTCCAGCCACCTATGAAATTTTTTGGAGAAAACGCTATTATAATAGTGTCATTTCCAGCTTTATTACTGGTTAATTTTTTGCAATATTAAAGGTAATAAAGGGAATGCAAATTTTTATACCTTGTGATGTATGAAACTTTCAAGGTAGTTGAGTGCTTGTACATATGATAAAACAAATGTCAATAATCTAATTCATTATATCCATATAATTTATATTGCTGGAAGCCAGGGGTAAGGGGCTATGGCCTGCTCTCTCAGAGTAAAAAAAAAATAAATAAATAAATAAAATAAAATAAAATACAATGAAGGAGCTGTGTGTAATATTATTTTATTTTAATAATAATTTTGGTTTACCTGATCTTGCAGTCTTGCAGGGAGCACGATATTTTATCTAAAGCTTTTCTAGGAGTGCAAACCAAAATAAATTTGAAAAACAGCTACTCTTATAGCATTCTTAAGTAAATTCCTCCCCCCCATCCCCCATACACACACAAAGGATTTAGGGGTACACTACTGGCTGGAAATAATGAAACATTGCTTAGGGGATAAGCAGATGGTAAAAAAAAACAACTTAGTTGACATGTTTCTTTGATAATGGTGGTATACCAAAATGCAAAATGGATGAAGGTTTATGGCCTTGAGGTTTTCCATTGAAAGCCAGTCAAGCAGAAATTTCCTTAGAGTCTCTATGCAGGACCTTTTGAGCATAAAAATACTGTGCTACCAAGAACAGATGAAGAGAGGGGTATCCACCTTCATCTATTCTTGGTGGTAACTTGGTTAGCGACGTACGTGGTTAATGATGACTGGCTGTTAATTAAGAAAAAAATGCTTTGGATAACGACAGATGCTTTGGTTAACGATGCTTGATTATGTACTTAATTTGGTTAATGTGTCTCTGTTCATTATTTGATGTGGAGAAATTTTTCGTCCTGCATGACAGCAAATCTCTATCTGATCTTCCACTCAGCCACACGCAGGAGAATATTGCTGAGAACAGCCACATGACATAGTGGTCAGCTCAGGTATTTAAGCTCATGATGAAGATGGCTATTTATTTATTTATTTATTTATTTATTTATTTATTTATTTATTTATTTATACACTAAATCTATAGATAAATAATTAAATATGAGATTAAGAGGAGTTGTCTACGAAAAAGGCAGATTTTTTAAAATTATAATAACTTTTCTATTTATGCATGGAATTCAATAAAATTTTGAACACTGAAAGATATAGAAATTATCTTCAAAAAAGCACCAAATTTATCCTTATATCTACAGTAGTTAGCTAGTTATAAAAGAAGTGCTTTTTTGGCATTAAATTAATTTTTAAATTTAACTCATAAAGCTAGAAAGATTTCATATATACCATTGAAAAGAGCAGACTTTTTTATGAGGGCAAATGATTTACTTTTTTTATCTTTTGTGCAAAAATGAAGATTTTTTCAGGGGAAAATCCTGAGATCGTGCACTTCCTTTTGCAGGGAAGTAAAGCTGTTGGTCCCATGTAGTTGTTTGTTGGCTGCTTGTTAAAGAACTCTTTGTGTGACAAAATTTGCGGCCCCTGTAACGCCGTCTTAATATGACCTTAGTAGTTGAAAGGGACGTTAATATCAACCAAACCAAACCAGAGGTAAATGCCAACCACGATTTAATCAGTTGCGTCACTCCAATGTTAACGGAAATCGGGAACTAATCACCCATGATGCAACCGGAAAAATTAGCTTTGCTTTCTTCTCACCAGGAAGCGCAGGCTTTTATGCAAGTCAGCAATTTAGTTCAGTCTGGTTTTTTTTTTGAAGCAGCTTCTTGAGTCTGTGGTAAAGATCGTGGATCACGGATGGTCGCCCATCCAGTGACTAGCCGTGCCTGATGTTGCTTAACTTCATGGAAGTTGTGTTTGATTGAAAGCCCACCAGGCCACGGCCTTCACCCAAATTGTTAAATTGTTGTTTGTAGCAGTGTTGTTAATTGTGAGAATGTTTTTATAATACTAATTACAATACATGCTTACCAATCTATGTCCCAGAAATTTGACAAAACTTGTGCAGATAGCCAAAAGTAATACATGTATTGATCAAAAGAGTTATTCTTGCACAGATGAGATGCAGAAATGATATTGAAAACATTTTTCTGTATCTTCATTTGTTCATTATGAAGGAATGTAAAAGCAGAGTTCGCACTAGAACCAAACATCTACGAGTTAATTTGACTCCTTGGCCTGAAATCTAAGTCAGATTTCAAAGATGCGAGTGAAATTTTAGATTCTTTTTACATGCATCCACAATCCCTATAGTGCGACAAAATGAAGTGAGATTAAAATGTGGTGAGAAGGAAATGACTGATATTCAAAATTTGACTCGCTGATCATAAAATCATGAATCAATGTTTAGCAAAAATGCCTATTTGAAGTGTAAATTGCAAGTAAATGCGAACCTGTAAAAGTAAAGTTTGGCGCAAATTTTTCATACATTTGATATTGAGTAATGTATCATGGGTTATCTCCATTATTGTAATACAATGACTAGTTTTTTTTTTCCTATACAAAACTGCTTACCTGTAGTTGCCAAACACCTGTTTTTTTTTTTTTTTTAGAAAGTGAATTCTCACTGCCCAAATGTTTGTACTACCTTGTTTACATGAGAAGGGAATTTAATAAGAGAGGAAGTTAGATTAAACAAGTTTTAAATATTATTTCTTTGCTCTGTTGGCCTGTTTAAAAAAAAAAAAATATTAATTTTACAGAGAAAAGAGAAAGTCTTCCTTTTTCTAATACCAATTAAATGTGTGTTTCTGGTATTATATAATTTATTATCTAAGGTTGACCTTTCCCAAATTCTTATTGTTGGAAAAAAATTTTCTGTGACAATGGAATAAGATTTACAGCTGATTTGATGTATTTTTTAAAAAAACATGGATTTCACTTATATAAATAGCAGTTAATTAAGGTCTTAGATGAATCATCCAGTTTATGTAATCAGCCTCTGTGATTAGAATTTATAACATGAAGAATGGATTAAATATAAGTAGCGATGAATCAAATTGATTGGAATTATTCTTCTTATAATTCCAAATCCATGATGGCTTTTCTTAAGAAATTCTCAAGTCTGCAAACAAGATCCAGCACACGATCTAATAAACAAAAATGTATAAAAACATTTTTTTGTGATCTGGAATATATAATTAATAAAAAAATAAAAAAAAAAAAAAAAAAAAAAGATAGCTGTGGTAATAAACCTTTTCATATAAACAGTATGTAAATAAATTTTGTTTTGTGAAAGTTTGTTTTTCCTTCAAATAGTTCAGCTCTTCTTTGATCATGGTGTGTTTCCTGCTTTATATTTACAACCTCTATATTTCAATATATTTTTCATACTGAAACAGTTAACCTATTATATGTTTAACATGCATCTTGAAATAGTCAATGCATATTGTAGGCTACATTGGAGCGTAATCAGGCCACACTGCTCTATAATTGTTTGGAGAAATAACTTTTGGGTATAATTTCTACTTTGTAAATAAATTTTGAGTAGATCATTGGTGATTTATGTATTCATAAGAAAGATTTGAATTAAATATAGTTCTATATAGGATCTAACTATAAATACATTTAAACATTCAATTATGTTGCCTGTTAATTGAAGAGAAATTCCAAAGCCATAGTTCATGAAACATGATAGTGGGCAAAGAATCCCTATGTTAACACTGGAAGTACAGTGCATCCCTTATTAAGATAGAATCCCTCAAAGAGCTACCTTTCCTCTGTACACAGTTAATTAATTTTAGAAATAATGAATCGACACTTGTTAAATTTAGTGTGAATCTACATACTGTATTTACGTATTTTAAATTTATTGAGATTGTGTGTTGCCCTTGATAAAAAAATAAGTGTAATCTGTGTGCACTATCATTAATTTAAAAGATTTATGCTATTTGAACTATTTCAAAATTTGGAAATCTCTTCATATTAGCTAAATCAAGATAAAATCAAATTCTGCAACAGAAGAAGCAACTTTTTAGACCAGCTAGGGAGAGTTTCACTGACAGAAACAAAATGGATTGTATCTGATTTTTCTTTTGTAAATGATATGGAAAAAAATTATTTTTCTTGATTAAAATTGGTCTTAATAAAATTGACTTTACTAATTACTATTAAATGATTGTCAAGGGCAAGTAAGAAATTCTTAAATCTATTTTTGCACATTAAATGTTTCTGTAGATTGATTTTAATAGTTATTAAAATAGCCTTATATCTGAAGTAAAATAAATTTTCTGCATTCTTGCTTAAGAATTGTTATACTTGTAATCCTTTCCCACAACCATTGACCTTATATATAAAAGATATACATATAAGGATCATGCCCACGACTTTTTGTGCTCTCTTAGTAATTATTGCAATCAAGTTATTGAGAAAATTAATATTATTCTATATTTAAGAACTCAAAAAGAGAACGAGATTAGAAGAAATAAAGCTTGACAAATCAAGCAATGGGGAATTATTAAATAACATGGAATAAAGTAAAATGCAGAGTAGGAAAAATAATTACAAATGAAGCCCTGTTGCTAAAGGCTAGATTTGAAAAATGATTGATTTGAATATCATTTGTAAATATAAAATACTCTATGTATTATGTATCTGTGATAATGAAAACTATTTAGATCGGAGAATGGAGGGAAAAATAAGGATGAATTTTAAGTACACTGCAAAATTTTAGGGGGGATAGAATGGGTGATTCTAAGCCAACAATTTCATATGAACATGGGTCCTAATTTGAACGAAAACTGAGATATGAACAGAAATAAAAATGCTGCCACCAAGATCAACAGGTTAATAACTCATTTCTCTGATGCCTAGGATAATGAATTTTGAAGGAATAATAGGGTACATAAAACTGTGTACACCATTAAAATTTGATCGTATTCCAACAAGTAGTTTCTGAGTTACGCATTCAAAATCGTAAAAGGAGCATTGCATAAACCATGTGGTTCCATTTTGGCCTCTTTTGATCTTGGCCCCCCCCCCCCTCTCCCTGCCCAAGTAATCTAACATGGCTTTTGCCTTGGATCCTCCCTGTGGTTGCTACAAAGGAGTTCTTTCTTATTGATTCCAGAAGACATTTGTGCCGTTTTTGGTTGCCAGAACTATCGTTAAAAAATTATTGGGTGTACGAAGGACTTTATAAAGTTCATATAATCTTCAAAACCAACAGGGAGAAGGACAGCTGTTGTGTCGGGACGATCACACGTTCATGTAGTTTCCACACAATCAAAAGACGTGCTGTGAGACCACGTGATTTGCGGGAGCATCACATCCAGTAAGACGCAGCCCACGCAGAAACTGCAAGTGTTGCTCGGTGATACGTTTCCTCTACCTGAAGGGCAAGAACTCCAAGGAAATCCACCATGATCACCATGGATGAGTGCTGGGTGTGCCTTTGTGACCCAGAGACGAAGGAGCAGAGCAAATAGTGGAAGAACACAGTCACTACCACCAAAAGAAAGTGAAGGTTAGGTTACAAAGAAGGCAGGTGCAGGTATCATCGGGGAAGGTGATACTGTGTGTCTTTTAGGATTGTGTCAAGGTATTCTGCTGACCAACTCTGCCTAAAAGGGCCAAACAATCACTGGCAAGTATTACCGGGATCTTCTGTCAAAGGTGCGGGTGGCCATCAAGAGGAAATGCCGTAGGAAACTGACCAAGGGCATTCGCCTGCTCCACAACAAAACGCCCGCTCATTCAGCGCAGGAGACTGTCACCTTCCTTACTCACCAGACCTGGCACCCAGTTACTTCTTCCTCTTTCCTCAGATGAAGAAACCACTGTGTCAAGTGTTTTCTTGAAAACAATGAGGTGATTTCTGAGGTGGAACATTTTCTCAATGATCAAAACGTAGACTTATACAAGAATAGTCTGTTGGGTCATTCATTGTTGGAAGATGTGTGTGTGATACTGTGTGGTGCTTATGTTGGAAAGGATTAACTCCATCACCAAGTTTCATGACCCCATCTCCCTTCTGTCACAATGATTGTACGAATTTTATGAACATCCCTCGTGAAAGTGTTTTTTATTGACCACACATAAACATAAAAAGAGATCGCAAGAAGAATTTTGCGCTGTTTGCCGAAGGGTAGTCTGTCGGTGTTGTGTGGGAGTTGTTGCTCCATTCGACCACTGGAGGCGCTCCCGCTGAAATAATTTTCTCTCTCGCGTAACGAATAGCCCCGTATTGAACATGGTATTTACTTTGTAATTTTTTAATTATAAATATTCTGTTCATTTTATATCTCACGTTGTATATTGTTAATTATTCATAAATGTCCATTGTAAGAAATTTAAAAATCTTGTAACGAATCAGATGATGTCCAAAGGGACGAAATTCGGCTAATTCCAAATGAAAAAAACTTTGTATTGTAAAATGGACATTAGTCACTCCTGTAAATTACAATCACTGGGAGAATATCTTCCTCGGGTATACCCAAAAGGGGGAGGGGAGGTCTTGCTTCCTGGGGTTTGCTTTCAGTCTTCTTCATCAAGCCACTCTAATACCTAATCTAACCTAATTTACGGTTGCAAGAGAATTTGAGTCTAAAAATTACGAGTCAAAAATGCCCAGTTGACACGTGCCTAATGTTTTGAATGCATTGCTATCACGTGGCTCATACAACCACGACCAGCTAGGTTATACAATCTAAAATCAAAGTCAAAGCGCCTGGGTGGTGAGTTGTACCAAGGCCCACTGAATTATACAATCTAGTTAGCCTCGATACTACTTGCCACCCAAGCACTATGACTTCTTAGCACATCGCCATGATAAGTATGACAACTAAATTATGGAGGTAATTACAGAAACTAATGCTGTTGTGTGTTATGTACCCTGTTTAACTATCGGAAATAAATGAAAAACTACGTAGCTCAAGTTCGGACCCCCCTTCCCTCACAATTGAAATCGTCATCAGAAATATAAAAGACTTATTGATTATTGACTTAGTGTTTATTATTTGTATTTATTATTACTATTTATTAGAAATTTAAGTGATTGGTTATTGCATTGTGTGTTTATTTCATGTTTATTCTTACGCGCAATTTACATGTCAATTGGCATTTTTGCTAAAAGTTGACTCGTGAATTTTAGACCAGCAAGTTAAAATTGACTCGTTAAATTTTGAATATCTTCGGACATGTGAGCCTTTTGAACCAGGGTGATTGCGTCATTTCTCAATTTTTTTTGTTTCTCCTGGAACATCTGCAAAAATTCGTTTTCTATCATTTGTGAAGTGGCCAGCTCTGTATAGCATTATATTATTAGATTTTATCTCTATATTTATTAGGTTTGTATTCTTTTCACCACATTTTAACTTCATTTTGTCACAAGCTGACTTGTTTAAATACCTAATTAACTATAAAGACTGTGGATGCATGTAAAAATATGGAAGCTAAAAAGAGTCTAAAATGTGACTCACATCTTGTGAAATTTGACTCCAGTCTTCAAGCTGGGGAGTCAAATTTATTCGTAGATTTTGGTCCTAGAGCAAGCCCTGTTATTTTTATTTAAAATTTCTATCAATGGTTTTCTAATGTTATATTTTAAAATTTATAGATATAAACAGCCTTCTGGGCACATCTACTTACATCTCATCTTAATTAAAAAAATGTGGTCGTGAATGCATCATTTTATTGCCATTTGTAAACTTTGAATTTTGACGCATTGAATCTCAAAGGTAAGTACGTATGAATTCCGTTTATAATTTTTTTAGAATATAATTTCTGACATAATGACAAGTTTAACCCATCTTTATGATGTGTATGGCCATTGCCTAGCACTTTCATTAGAAGCGGGTAATGGCCATATGGAAGAGGGTAATTGCATATTTACATAATTATTATTTCAGAATGTTAAATTTTAATTAAATCGTGTGCCATTCTTAACTTAATTTTATATAGGGTCCCTTTTTATTATAAAGCAGTGTAAATTAAATGTCATCGTAATGCTCAAAGGGAACCCAATATACCTACAGGCAAGCCATTTACACTTTCCATGGTTAGCTTTGCACGAGAGATAGCTGAAGCAATTTTTATTAATAAACAATGAAAAGTTTAAATGAATAAATGATGAAACAAATTTAATCCCAATTAATTATTTAATTAAAATGTACGTGTAACTGAAAAGCTATCACCCCCTCCCCCCATTTCTTGAATAAACTGCCCCGTCTCAAGGGTTTAAAAAAGTCCCACTAGACTGTACATTATGAATAAATTTTAAATGAAGAAAATTTTTTCTTTGAATTAAAAGAGGTTAAATTTGAAATTAGGAGTACGATTTCCTTTAATGCATTGTCCAAATATCAACTTGTGTATGCAAATTTTTGATCAAAATTCAACGAATATCATTGACCAAGCACTGTATTCACAAGATACTTCCATGTGACTTCCTGTTTCCCAAGCTTAAAGTACCTCTTCAGGGAAGAAGTTTTGAGTCCACAAAACAAAATTTGCAAAATGCCTATAACTTAGGGATCCCAGATTTTCAAAACAAAAAACTGGGACGCTTAAAAAGTAACCTGAGAAATAAGCACACCGTTTAACATTTTTAATTTTAAGCCTTCTTTTTAATTTTTTCTTACAGGCTCCACGCCTAAATGTTTCACGTTTACACTTTTATTCTACTAAATTTAATTTTTTATTTTTATTTGCACTGTGAATATTGAATCTGGCAATCTGCGATTTGTATCTGAAAAAACTCCGAGCGATTCGAGAGCTATCAGAGACAAATCCTGGTAAAATCTGAGTAATAAACAAAACACTATCCTAGCATAAAAGCGCATGTATAGAGATGATGCATCAGCTGAAAGTTTTACTACAGAATGCTAAGCATGCTACATGAATAAGCCTATACATGAATATGATCATGGCTAGAAATATGTTTCTTAACAAAATTATTAAGTGATCATTTTCATTCAAACATTTACCTGATTATGAAAACACAAGCAGTAATTTCTTTCAAGTTCATCTGTTTATGTCAATCTTATGGCAACAAGCACGTGTTTCCTCAAAACTACATCAGCTGACGCAAAATAAGCACTAAAGACAGCTGACGTTTTTCTTGCTAGATCAAGCAGCAATCTCTACTTGGTTGCTCTACTTCGTGCAGAGAAATGTGTATGCGTTGGTCTTAGTCAAAAAATAATTTAATCATGTTTTTCTTTTTTTTAAGATGCAACAATTTTAACACAATCAAATACCAGGACTATTAGCGTCCCAAATAAATGTTTTCGGGACACCGGGACAACTTGTGAAAAACTGGGCAACTAGATTATTTGTATGCATAAGTGTGTTACATCAAATGGGGCCTGTTTAAAAGACTATAAAATGAATGTGGATGATTGAATCAATATTTTTTGTGTTATTGAATAAATTCCTGGTATTTATTTGACTGATGGTAAAATTTATTCATAATAGTGAACCATACCCTGTAAATATATTGTTTGGAGCTTCTCGTGGTTTAAGATTAAAATGGAGCAGGCATTTGCAAGGTGACTCTAATCACTTTCAAGATATCATTGTATTCAAATAATGAATACGGTGCATTGAATACATAGTGCTTATTTTAGGATGAATTTTAAATTATGTAACTGTTAATTCTATTCAATTTGCATTTCTCTTTACTAGCTGATATAAAATTATTTCTAGATTAAAAACAGATTATTATGTTTCTAATGTATTTTTTTTTTTTCTAAGTTTTGTTTTTAGACCTTCTGTGGGGGAAAAAATATCGTTATTTGGAGAAAGTTAGATTGCAGCAATTTTAAAATATCTTCATGGCAGAAGCTCATTCAGCTGTTGCATTTTCATTTACTGTATCCCATGAAGGAGTCCATGTCAATTTTGATCATGAAGTGCTTCATCTCGTATGGAATAGTGGAATTAGATCGTGGAGGAAACGTCTTCAAAGATTTCGAGTGAGTCTTTACTTTTTAATCTTCTTTGAGCTAGCTAGGGTATCCCGAACCCATGCATTTTGTAATTTTTTTGTTTTGCTTCCTCCCAGCCATACCTTTTACTTTACCCACTCGATAAAGGGCAGGGGATGAGATTTTTTAACCGGGTTTTTTGCTAAACCCACAGTTTACATGAAGCTGTACAACTTTCTAAATAACACATGGGTCTAACCCCTACAAAATTAAAATTGTCAAAATTTACCCCTTCACCCCCAGGGACGCAAAATGTTTTTATTCTGATTTAGGGGACATTAAAACCAAATAATCAATATTCATTTTCCCCCAATCTGTTCCCCTTGAGTCGTTATTTGGACCTAAAGAAACACCAATTATGAAACACCCTGTATATAATTAAAATTCCATTTTGACATGGCCATAAAAAAAGTACTGGACCAAAAGCTATAATACTTGGTAATATTATACAAGAGGGCATGGGAAGTTCATACCCACCAAAAAAAAAAAAATAGTTCAAAAGGTCACCACCAGCATGGAATGGCGCTCTATGCAATATTCGTATATGAAATTAGACACAAAGACACAGGTTAACAAGTCTTTAATCGTTACTAAAATTAGTTACATGTTGAATGTGGCCTCCACCATTTACTGAAAGTAGGTTACACCGGATTACTGTGTCTAATTTCGTATACGAATATTGCATAGAGCACCATTCCATGCTGGTGGTGACCTTTTGAACTAATTTTTTTTTTTGGTGGGTATGAACTTCCCATGCCTTCTTGTATAATATTACCAAGTATTATAGCTTTTGGTCCAGTATTTTTTTTTATGGCCATGGTTGGGAGCAGTTCGATCACCCGCCGTACAGCCCCAATCTTGCACCTTCTTGAAATTAAAGCGTGATTTTGGATGAAGGTGCTTTGACAGTGATGACAACGTAAAAAACTATTCAGCAGTGGCTGTCTTCACTGGTGGCATCTTTCTATGAAGAGGGCATAGAAAAGTTGGTTTCCCGCTACGACAAATGTCTGAACAACGGTGGCAACTAAGTAGAAAAAAAGAAATGCTCTTTCATGTAAAATTAAATTTTGTTGGTACTTGGTTACATCTTAATTGTCCAAATCACGTTTGGAAAGTGATATCTAAAGTTGCGCTAAATTCATGTATGAAAACGAGGCTTCTGGTTCACAAAAATCAAAAATTCATATACAGAATAGACTACTGTACTACCATCTTTTAAAATTATCAACTATATGAAGGTGTTAGAAAATAGGAGATGAAACTAAACTGTGCTTGTTATAAAGAGAATTTCGTTAAATGGAATTTCTTTGTAAGGGATGGCATTTAAGATGGGGGCTCCCTGTGGTGTGGCCAACCAAAATTTAACCCATGCTTGATAATTTTAAATTTTGACAGGTTCCTGGTTCGAATCCAGTTCGCAGAATTTTTCCTTCCATTTTTCTATATGGTAATGACCTGATGTTTGGAGGTTCATCTCAGTATATATTTACTGTATTGTTGAGATGAGGAACACTTGTTACAACAATGTCACTGTATTGTTGCTGAATACTCAGATGAGAAGACTCAGCTGAGAAAGTAGATAATGAAGTCTGGCCCTAAGAATGTTAGATTCTGGCTTAAAGAAAATCACTATTGGCTAAAATATTGGCGATAAAAATTTTCAAGTAATTCAGCCACTGTGTTTCTTTGACCACCCTCCCTTAAATGTTGCTTTTATTTTGTTCATTCAACACATCTTTACATGTTCCTTTTGGTGGATAGAATTGGAGCATGTCAATGCATTACATTATCTGGCACTGCCCCTGATATAGCAGAAAAAAAAAAAAAAAATCGGGCACTTGGTTGGTGGATGCACTGATGACAGCCTGCAATGAATGTGCTGAACATGTGATTTCAAAAGCATATGATTCTCACTTCCCATTGCTCTTCCCTGATATTTAGGTATGTAAAAGAGTGAAAGTCAGTATCCAGATTCTTCTAGACGAGATCTACATGTACATGTATTAACTTTTTCAAATTGATCGGAAATAATGAGAAATGAAAGAAGATAGTTCTTTTCCTTTTCTAAATACTAATTTGAGAAAATCAACTTTTTGATTTAAAAAAAAAAATGGGGATTAGAAAGTATGGATAAAAAGTGTGCAAAAAATAGATGAAATATTTAATGAATACTGTACAGGCATTTGGGTCATTTTTTTTTTTTTTAATTTTTTATTTTATTTTACAGAATAATGTAAAAAATGGTGTTTATCCGGCTTCTTTACAAAGCCTTTTTGTAACGATTGCAATAATAACTGGACTTGTGTATACAGGAATTGATGTGTCATCAGGAAAAATTACTTGTTTACAACAACATTTTTTCAGGTAAGCTATGCAGCCATTCACCATTATCACTTTCTATATTGCTTTAATTCAGTGACATCCACTTCTTCAATTTGGAAAATTTTTAAAATGATTAAGCAGTAGAAGACCAGGTATCCAAATCAATTGCAGCGGGATAATCAAAAATCTGGATAACTGGCAATGTTGAAAAAGAGTGAAGGAAAGGGGGGGAGGGAGAAGAAATTACCTCTACAATGGGGAACATGCATGAAAATTTTTAAAAATTGTTTTCGATAGTATTCGTTATCAATATCAAGGAATGATGATTCGTTTTTTCTAAAAATGTATAGTTACTTTTTAAAAAATTATGAAAGGTAGGACCTCATAAAAGCGCTACGTCATAGCACTCTGTCATAGCACGCTACGTCACGATCCTCCTGCTATCCTACGTTGACAGTACTAAGTCTCCTGAAAATATCGACAAGAAAACCGTGTACAAGCTGCAAACCCAGATAGTGTTTCGTACATATCTGTACAAACACTTTAAAATCGGTAACTGATAAAAGTTTTTTAACAGGTCCCGAAAACCCTGAGAAAAGAAATAAATTATTTTCGGCAGCGACAAAGGATAACACTTGCTTGTCACGCTATCAGAGAGAAATCAACACTGTATTTTTGCGATGACCATTTCGACGAAGTTTATTATTTAATTTTTTTTAATGCATATCATGTATTTAATTAAATAAAAGCACATGTGCATTTAAAAAATTCAACAACTTGTCAATAAAATACTAATGGGAGGGGGGGTGCCAAAGAATATTGGCACCACATTGGTCGGCGAGCCCCCCCCCATGGAATAGCATATTTTTTAACTTATTTATTTTATTTACTGTGACCACAACATGTTTCCCCAATTACAATGTTCACTAAAATTTACAATTTCACAAGTTAAAAGTTTTTTCAAATATTTTAAAATTTGCGATATACGCAATGTGAAGTATAATAAAAAAAAGGAAAAAAAAACATAAGCGAGAGCAAACTTATTAAGATTTAAAATAAGACAAACTTTCGGAAATATACTATACAAAAATATATTTAAGCATATCAGTAGCCGCTTAAATATATTTTTTATAGTACATTCCAGAAAGTTAGTTTTATTTATTTTAAATCTTAAAAAAAAAAAAATAAGAGATCGCTATCGGCTTTTATTAGTTTCGGATATGACACTACGATTTATTTCTTTAAATGTACATGAAAAAAATTACTCGTAATACATTTTTACGTATTACGCATACAAAATTCGTACGATAAATACCTGTCACGTTTCATGTGTGAGGGTTTACGTTTCGTTTATTCAGTAAACTCGAAACCGGTGTATCAGTGTATCAAAGCAAAACAGCCAATCAGATTCTCAATAAATAAGAAAATTATAAATCTTTCCTTCAAAATAAGAATATTTTCTTCCTGAAATTTTAGGCTTACAGGCATATTAAAATATTCTTTGTAAGCTCTTAGTAAAGAATGAGAATGCAAGCCAAGGTATTGGCTTTAGTCTCCCGAACTTTCGGCCGAAACATAACGTTCGTCACTGCTAAAAAAATCCGTAACGCTTATGTCGATCTTCGGCAAATTCTCAGATTGTGCTTTTTGATATCCTGAGTCTGTCATGGTAATTTTCTGTTAAGAAAAAAAAAAAAACAAAAAAAAAAACTACGACGAAAAGAAGCGACGATGTGAAATATGAATCTTATTCAATATATGACAGCATGAAGTATAGGATAGCAGCTGGATCGTGACGTCAAATCAAGGAAAACCAATCAGAAATCTTTTTCAAATGGGGCGTGGTTTCGCCTTTTTAAAATCAAATTTAATAAATTTTGGAAAGTTATTAGCGTTTTTGACCATGATTTTCATGTTCAGCATGTCTCCAAATCTATAAAAAACAACTGTTATTTTAAAAAAAAAAAATTCCATGCATGTTCCCCATTAAATGACACTACTTGAGACTGTATTTGATTTATAACCCCCCCCCCCCCCATCCAAAAAAAAAAAGCCTTACCGTGCACTGCCTAGCAGCCTAACAATGAATCAAACGACAGTTCCTTTGCTGTAATAGAAAGAGCAAAGGAGGGTGATTCTAATGATACATACGAGATTGGTAATGCTTAAAAAGTTAAACGTATAGGAGCATTAGTCTGAGAAATTTTTGATCTACCCTCGTATAGAATATCCTATGTCTTGACATCGTTCAGCAAAAATTAAACATTAAGGGGTAAAAAATTTAATCAATATAAACGAACATTAAAAACAAAAGAATATTGTATTTTCTATAGCCTGTTCAAAAAAAAAGAAAATGTGGGCAGGGAACAGGAAGTGCAGAATTAGCCAACCAGAAGCACTTAGACAAGATGTCCATCTTGTCAAAGCGCATTTTTCACAATTGGCCAATTGCACCCTTCTGTGCCACATGGACATTTTTTTTTTTTTTATTGTATAAACTTTGTTTAGATCTTTCTGTTTGAGTTTTGCTTTTTTGGACTACTCATTGAGCACACTCACCTTTTTTGGACTACTCAAGGTGATATGTCTTGTCATATTCGAGATATTTCACCAATCATCCAAGGACCTATACAAGCTTCTTCTCTGAAGTTTCTTAAATCATGTGCATTTCCGTTATCTAGCAATCCAACAATCAACCATGCAGAGTTTCTTCTCAGCAACTTTGTTTTCATACCTGCTTTACATCAGTTGTTTACCTCACTGAAGCCAGTTTGTTCAGTTGCCATTGGCTGTTCCTAATAACACTGTATCGGTCTTGGTGGTTCAGTGGGTTGCGTGATCGCCTCTGATGCCCAAGGATGCGGGTTTGATCCCGGTTGAGGACGATGAGGAATTTTCAGGGGGAAATTCTGAGATCACGCATGGAAGTAAAGCTGGCTGCACGTTAAAGAACCCTTGTGAGGCAAAATTTGCGGCCTCTATAATACCATCCTGATAGTAGTTGAAAGGGATGTTAATACCACCAAACCAAACCTAATAACACTGTACAACAAATTTGAACTTTTTTCTGTCCTTTAGATGAAACTATGTGATTGTATATAAACAAAAGGTGCTTGAGTCATATATCAAAACCAAAATGGTCCATCACGTATCGTTTTTGTGGAAGACCCATTTCTCAGAGAAATGTAACACAGGCTTGATTATACAAAACACAAACACTAAAATGATATTTTGTCCGTTTCCTCTTGTAGGCATCTGTTGGTGTGTCCCTGATAACAGACCAGCAATATTCAGCTAGCATACTTCCATTCCATTGTTACGCTCTGCCTGTGTGATTTAATGATGTGAACATGTTATAGATGTAGATGGTTGAAAGTCAGAATCTTGATGGTTTGGGTCATAGAAGGTGTATTCCTCTGAATGAACAGTATTTTTATCTGGAACTGTAGGTATAGGAAGATCTTCAGAAGGAGGAACTGGTCTCATAATGCTTCTATATGTGTTACAATATAGATATGTAAAAAGCTAATTGTGGATTTTTTTGGAAAATGGTGCATGATGAACAAAATATAATTATAGATTTGTTATTTTCAGCCAAAAGTATACAAGAAACACATATTTTCATCTAAAGGACACTTTTCATGTTGTACAGTGTAATTTAAGTTTTTTTTTTTTGTTTTTTTTTGTATACCCTGCTTAAAAGGTGTTTAATATTTCATATGATTTCTGCTGCCTTGTACAAGATTGCATTTAATCAAGGTTTTGGGAGATTTATGGATTTTTATTCCTGCAGTGCATGTGTCTATAATATGCTATGATAGGTTAACTTTAGCATAATAATCCCAATAAAAATGATCAGTCTTTGTTCTTTTTTAAATTTATTTCCAGATTTTTTGTTGGCCCATCAGCTGCTCATATCTTAAGTTGCTCCTTGTTTGGTTTTCTATGCTGGTGGGCAATTATTCTTGCCATACAATACATGTTAAAAGTTCTACTTATGTATAAAGGATGGATGTATGAAGCAAGAGGAAGAGGAGCTAAAATTTCTATACAAACTAAATTGTGGATGGTAAAATTTATTGACTTTTTCCCGTTTTTAAAAGACATTTTTAATTAATTTTAAGCATACATTCTGTATTTATTGAAATAAATCAAGCATACAAGGGACTATCAAAAAGTTCCCGGAATTGTAGTCTGGCCAGTGACTGGATATAGTATGCACATCGTGGCCTTAATCCCCTTCAAAGTACTTTCCTTGGGTATACACTCACTTATTCCAACGAGACTGCCACTCCTGGAAAGCCCGTGCGAACTCTTCCTTTGGAATGGACTTGAGCATTTGCTTTGATATCTTCTGTTGACAGAAAACATTGATCCTGTATCCCATTTTCAATCTGTGGATCCGCAGATGCTCGTTCATACAGATCACCAGCGATTGACTTACAACATTCCATCTGATCTGCATTCAACTGATACGGAACGAATTTTGCACAGATCTGTCACATCCCCAGTTCCTCAACCAAGATTGCCTGAGCGGACCAAAAGAAATGTTCATCTCTGAAGGCACTTCATTGATGTTTATCCTCCGATCAGTCAGTATGCACCAAATCCAGCACTTTTGTGAACATTTTCAGGAGGTTGTTGGTCTTCCTGACCGCGGCTCATCTTCGAGACTGTCCTGGCCCACCTTAAACAGGTTTAACCAATCAAACACAGCTGATTTCTTAAAGGCATTATCCCCGTACGCCTGTTCCAGTGCTTGCAGTGTCTCCGTAGCACTTTTTCCAAGCTTGAACATGAACTTGATGTTTGCTTTCTGCTCAAACTGTGACATTGCGCCAACGTGTGTTACAAGCACACTACAGCTCCAGAATGGCACATCCGAAAATGATGCAGCCGCACATGCGCACGCTTGGGATGTAGAGGGCGCTGATTACAGAACTGCATTTTCCAGACTTACAGCGCCTCACCGGCCGGACTACAATTCCGGGAACTTTTTGATAGTCCCTTGTATTCCTGTTCATGCTTTCATATTCTTGACTTACGATTTCACATCCTTTTTTAATAGTAAGTTCCCTTGGTATACAATACCAACTTTTTTACTTTCTCTATATTGACTCCAATTGAATTTTCTTTTCGTAATTGTTCCATAATGGATGTATCTAAAAATGCATATGATTGCGGTTGAGAATGAGGACATAAAATTGACAATAATTAGCATAATCAATGTGTTTAAAATTTGACATCTGATCACATGAGATTACTGTTAGAACATTTATAATCATTGCTTTATTGTTTTAATTGCTTAGGTCTTGGTAAGAGTTTTATCTGGAAGAAAACCCATGCTCTATAGCTTTCAGGCATCTCTTCCTCGACTCCCTGTACCTTCAGTGAAAGAAACTTTGCAAAGGGTAAGTTTACTTTTATTTATTGATAAAGATGAATATACTCCTTTAATTAAAATAGTAAAATTAAAATAAATAATAAAAAAATGATAATTATAATATAATAAAATAATAAAAAAAACAAGGAAAAAGTCACCAGAGTTAAAGTTTAAGTACGAAGAAACACAGAAGATGTACAGAAGAGACGAAGATCAGATGAAAACACAGAAGATATACTGAAGAGATGAAGATCCGATGAAATACAGAAGAAACACAGAAGAGACGAAGATACTGCGAAGAAACGTAACAGGAACACAGGGAGGTACACAGGTCTATGATGGAAGTTCGATGATTCGTGATGTAAATGACTCGTGATGTAAATGACTGTCTATAATATTAACGTTTTCGGGATTTTTTCCCATCATCAGATTTAAAGTTTTGAATGAATGGAAGATAATGATAAAAAATAAATAAATAAAACAATGTTATCTAATACATTTATTATTTATTTTAATTTTACTATTTTAATTAAAGGAGTATATTCATCTTTATCAATATATAATTATCACTACTCCTACATTTATAATATAATTTACTTTTATTTGTTGTTAATCTTGCAGAGGTCACAGTGTATCTGACAAACTCAACCAATACGTGTATATCTTTTTAAATAATTCTGTGTAGTATCCTCTCCTACATAAATAGTGAGTGTTGATGTGGTGCTCTGTTTGTACCTGTGTGTTTCTGATATTTAATGCAAAATTGTTTGCCATTCAACAGTAAATTTAAGAATTATCATGATATTGTCTCAAAAAAAGGGAACTTTGTTTTAATCAGTAAACTGTGAATTTGGGTTATCTTGAGAAAATGTTTCTATAACTTTAACCACAGATGGTGCTGAGTGTAAGTTACTGTTTGATTCATCCTCGTATTACAAGGTTTAAATTCGTTTGTATCGCTTTTTGGCATGTGGCGACCGCGTGAGTTCACGCTCTCTGTACCTTTAGGTCAGCGCATTGGCCGCCTTTGAGACGTGGCAGGGAAGTTCTTTGATAAACGGTGACGATGTGATATGTTTGAAGATGTTGATACATCGAAGGTTCCTAACATTATCCAAATCGAGAACAAAGAAACAGCTATGCCAGTTATAAATAATATAAAGGAACGGGTTCAAATTCCATGGACACAAGATGATTAAATTTGATCGTTCATTTGATTTGTTATGTTTTATAAATTTTCTAAATTGTTTGATTTATTGTTGATTTTATGAAAAAAGATTTTTAAATAGAAATATATAAATAATTTTGGAAGTGCTATACACAAATTAATAACATAAGTAAAATATAATAATTCAGTAAGAACTATAAATTAATTAAAATGAACATAGTTTGTAATAAATGAATAAAATAAGAATAAATTAAAATAAAATAAAAACAAAAGTTATATAAAAAAAATCAAAAGTACTAAAATTAAATAAATAAACTAACAAAGTAAATTAAATTAATAAAATACAGTAATAAATAAATAGTATATGTTTGCAGATAGCGGGTGCCGATGCAGCAAGTTGCTTTAAAATCAAACAGACCTAGATATGCGCTCGAAGCGAAAAGCAGCTTGAAAATCCACTCGCTTGATGCAACTAGGCAACACTAATGTTTAAGATAACTTGAGCTTGAAAAATCACATGCAAAACGCTAAAAGCTTCAAGCAAAAAGTGAACTATGGGAAGAGGTTTTTGTAAAGGCTGTAAATGTAATGGATAGTAACGCGTAAATTTTCTGTAAGGATTTATTACACGTCCTATACATCAAATGTTTAATTTATTGATAAAAATAGGAAAAATAATTCCACGCCCTGGACTTAAATCAGGAACCTGCGACTAATCACGCTAACTTCCTAACCAATTGAGTGATGATGGGTAGTGTAAATGTAATAGAATTTTGGGTGATATACTTTTAAGGCTTTTGAATGCCTCCTTAATTGTATACACTGAGTGGCCATTGGATAATGAAGCATACTGAAAGATGATCACATACTGAATGAAATGTGTACATGTACAGATTAAAATTATTTCTTATGGACATGTTGAGCCTCGATCTCATCTTTTCAACTATTTATTGATAGGCTGGTGTCTGTGATTTTATGCTGTATGCATCCATTAATTGTTTTACGGGAAGCCTTTAAGTTTGAATTTGATATTTTGTTTTTAAAAATTGAATATTTTGATTCCTTCGCTGCTTTACATAGCAAATGGCATAAGAAAACAACATAATAAGGAAATCTCTCTCAGATACACTATGACCTCTTAAGGAATTTTTAAATCATGACCTCTCAAAGGTTAAAAATAAAATTCGAGAATTGCTTGGATTTTAATATACTTTATAAAATTTCATTTGAAAGTTTTAATGGAATATTGTTGAATGTTTTTAATATTTTCTTTCTTTCCCTCCATTTCTTTTTTTTTTTTTCAATTTAATTTGATTATTTTAGTATCTACGTTCAGTACGCCCTTTATTAGAAGATGAAAAGTTTCGTAGGATGGAAAAATTAGCAGAAGAATTTGAAAATGGTATTGCTCGAAAACTTCAGCGTTACTTAATTTTAAAGTCGTGGTGGGCAAGCAACTATGTACGTTTAAAAATTGTTCTAATATACGTCCTCACTAGTTTTATTTTATAATTTTAAACATTATGTTGTTCATTGCTTATGAATGAAGGTTTCTGATTGGTGGGAAGAATATGTATACCTTCGTGGACGATCACCCCTCATGGTTAATAGTAATTTTTATGGAATTGTAAGTAATATTTTTTTTCTATGTTGCTATCTCAAATTAACTTATTGGAGAAATTATTTTTATTCACTTTGTTGTCTGTTTTATTAAATGAAGGATGCCATTTTAGTTCATCCCACCACCATTCAAGCAGCCCGTGTGGCTAGTATCGTACATTCATCCTTCTTATTCAGACGCTCAATAGAACGGCAAGAACTGGAACCTGTAAGTTTTTCTGTAGTCTAGTACACAAATAGACAAACACTGAGCTCTCTAAGCAAATTCATTGATAATACAATATAGTATTCAAATGCATCAAAATTCTTGTGTAAGTCCCATGCTGAAACATAAACTGTGGCAAAATGCAGATTGCTTGATGTTAGAATTATCAAGGAAGAACCTTAGTGACTTCTGAGCATTCTACAAACCGAGTTGGTTCACTGTACCAAACACCAATTGATTTTGGTTCACAAATATAGAAATCTATAGGTGTGCTTAAATTAATTTTTTACAAGTATTATTAAACGGTCGGCTTATAAGTAGGGAAGAAATCATGAAAACTATAGGCTACGTCTGAGAATAACATCAAATTCTTATTAAGATAATGAACAGCACATGAATACTTATTGTTGCTTTCAAGACTATAAGTCATGGATGCGAATCCTGTTGAGGACATAAATGTTTATATTTGTCCTTTACTCTGGCTAACATGGCGACAGAGTTCTGGTCAATTGTGCCCTTTCTCCCCTTGACCCGAGCGAGAATCGCGCTTTTGGGGACTCGCCCAATTGTGAGATGCTGGCTACCAATTTGTTGCCCAACCCATCTGGGAATGGCGTGATGGAATATAAATAAGTAAAAAATAAAATAAAGTATCACCTGGCTGTTTCTTTATTACATTGGAGGACTGCAAATCCGGAAACCACAAATCTTGATTATAATAATTGCTTTAATTGTATAAGTGTGAAAACTTAAATGAAATTTTAAATAACCATCATCATAAACTATCTAATTAAACATGCGTTAAATATATCTGGAAAACCATGAATCCAGAAGGTTTCTAGTCTTGAGCATTCCGGATTTGCAGTCCTCCAGTGTATTTTGAAACCTGTATGTTGTGCAACCCAAAATCTAAGCCTTATATTTTCGTTCTCTATCATGATAACACAAGATAGAATGTGCTATCACCATCAGGGTCTGCACTTATTCGCAATTTATGCGTCAAATGGGCATTTTGGCTAAAAATTGACTCCTGATTTTTTGACCAGTGAGTCAAAATTGACTCGTTAAATTTTGAATATCATCGGACATATCCTTCTAACCACATTTTAAATTCACTTCATTTGTTCACATGCTGTCTTAGTAACAAATTGAAAAGGGGTCAAATATAAAGATTATTAATGGATGTAAAAATATAGAAGTTAAAAAGAATCTAAAATTTGACTTGCAGTTTTCAAGCTGGGCAGCAAATTGACTATTAGATTTTGGAATTAGAGCGAACCTGCATTATGTTAACTAGTATAACTGTTAAAATTTACAATTAATGCATGAAAATAAAAAAAATACGAACATTGCATGACTTGAATAATTCCTTTCAAGTACAGAATGTCCAGTAGAATTGCTACCTGAATTTATTTAGTCAGAAAACAAAAGTATTGATTTTATTAAAAAAAAATTTCTTCTCAAGAATTCCTATTTGCCATTAACAAACAGAATCGATAAAAAAATACTGTTATTTTGCTTATTATACACAGAGTGCTTCATTGGGTGTTGCTCATCTGTTAGATGAATAGCTTATCAACGGCCAGAGCGAATATCACTAAATGTCTTGCGCATGTGCTTGGGCCCAAAGAAATCTTATTTACGGAGTCAATTGAAGACAGGGTTTTCTTACTCAAAACTTAATCTTTGTGACAGAGACCACTTTTAAAAGCTAAAAAAGTGGTCTAGTGCTTTTAAAAATAGCCCAAAGCCAACCTTAATCATGTTAAGAACATTAAATGTCAAGTTTGAACAAAAAACAGGTACAGTGGCTGATGGCAAAGAGGTTCATTCCTGATGCATACTAGGAACATTGGATCTAAGACATGTGAATTTAGCTGGATAGAGCAGCATCCCGTTCAACTTTTCAGAAGTCACTATGACAATCGTGTCATCGCAAGAGACTTTCCAAATCGCTTTGACAAAGGATTTGTTTGTCCCCCCCCCCCCCCCTATAGGTTTGACTTATCGCCATTTGACTTCTTCCAATAGGGCTATGTTAAAGCCTACAGAGCTTTCTCGACCAAAAGCCATAGTAGAGCTGAAAACAGTGATAACCAATGTGATAAGGTTGGTTTCAATAGAGCAACTGTGGTAGGTTATCCAGATCTCATCAAATTTTACAGAGCTGGATATTATAATCAAGTTGCAAGTTCTTGTTTAATTCTTTCAAAAATATGTTGCATGCCCAGTGGATTCAACAACTGCTGAATACTGTGTGATCTGATGAATCAGTTTTCATTGAAGTGACAGGTGGGGGGGGGGGGGGCAATAATCAAAAGGAATTTATAACAGAGAAGGCTTGGGCAGGAATGGAAGAAGGGGGATTAATTCAAATCTTTTCTTATGCCTTCTAAAATGGAGACTCTAGGCTTTGTTAAATATAGCCCGTTTGAAATTTGTTCCATAGCAATACTCTATTTGTAAGTTTCTATAAGTGTTTCCATTTTCTTTTAAATAGCCAGTATTTTTGAGCATTTTCTTCAATGAAATGAATGATGAAAAAAATCAAACTTGTTTGAAACTGTGGTTGTCACATTAGTAGGCATGTCACAATTTAGATTGTTTATAGTTTCAATAGAAAGGATTTTTAGATTTTTTTTTTAAATAAAAATTTTTTATTTAATTAGATAATGGTTCAAGGAACAGTACCACTTTGTTCGTGGCAATACGAAAGAATGTTTAATACCACTCGCATTCCAGGAGTTGAAACTGGTAAGCATACCTTGAGTTTTATTTGTAATTTTTTAAAATAACATTTCAGTTTTAATGACAAAAATTATATACGAAATCATTCTTACCATAAAAAAAACGTTCATAAAGTTATACAAAAAAAGTATCTTTATGCGGTTTGCAACGCTAAAAACTGAAACTACAGTCCAGGCTGTTTAAGACGGTCTTCCAAGGGCGACATGAATAGGGTCCTTTATAAAATTAGTCCTTTTTGGGAATAACGGTCTTGACTGTTATAAATTATAACGGTCATGGCTGTTATAATGTATATCAGTCAAGACTGTTATAAATAATCACGAGCTACTGACACCCGTAAGGAATAGTAAATCCCCGATAGGGAATCCCAATGGGGAATCCCCAACATAAATAAAATGATCTTTAATGTTTTTTCCATCAAAACTTTAAATTCTTGAATGATAATTAATTTAAATTTAAAGATTACAATAAACAGCATCGCTTGCTTTTATAATACATGGCTACTAAATGTTTTCAAAGAAGAAAAAAAGGAAAATTGCAATAACGCCACTGGCTACGAGAATAAAATTGCAGATACTGAAAAATGAGTTTATTAAAAAAAACAAACATTTTTATATTAAATTGTGGATTAAGTTAAATTTATAACATAATCCAAAATTTAATATAAAAATGCCTTTAAAATTTCAGTACGAAAAGAAAAAATTATATGTAAAAATCGTTCATTAATGAGCAATGATGCCTTGATTGAGGGTATGTTACTCACGAACAAGGTCCATTAACGAACGTAAAGTCCGTTAAGGAGATTACCGTGCTGTCTTTGGACCACATTTTTTGGTCCTTTATAAGGTTGTGACTGTTATAAGGAGTCTGTTATAGGCATACAATTTAACATGGGAAAGCCTATTCCCAAATCCGGGCGACATAATTTTCGACCGTTATAATTTTAGTCCGTCTTGGAGGAGACCGTCTTAGACAGCCTAGACTGTATCCAAGTTTATCAGCCACTACGGCTATGTCTAAAAAGCCAAATCATGTGTGATACCTTCACGATTAATCACGTCTTTGCATTGTTGATTCTTTGCGCTATCAGGAAAAGGTGTTTTTTTTTTTTTTTTTTTTATTTTTTTTAAATAAAAATTTGAATTACAATAAATCAGGCACGGAAAAATTGATATTAGATCATGTGATTTGTCGTAACTATTAGTAATTTTTAGAAACGGATAATATTTTTAAAAAATTGAATATTAAATAAACCAGTCATGATTTGTTTTTGACTGATCAGCATCTATCGGACTTGTTAGACACAGTCTTCATTAACCTTACTGATCCCAGTTTTCAATGCAGTATTGCATCATAATCAAATGGTGACTCCCGAGCAGAAAGCAATATGTATCCCACATGGATAGGATGTGATGGCCCAATCTCTTAGCTGCCATGTTTACCTGATGTAACCCCCATTGATATTTTCCTCTGGGGGTATGTTATGAACGTGTATAGCACTGCATTGGCAACTCGTCATCCATCACCCAGAAGATGTTCACTAACACATGGAACGAGAGAGATTGAGTACCAGCTAAATATTTTATGGGCCACAAAAGGAGCTCGTATCTAGGTGGATTGATTCGTGGTGACGTGATTATTGGTGGTCATTGAAAGAATCTCTTAAGGGTGATGAAGTGAAACAGCAGTGAATAACTTGCTTTTTTTTGTCTCTCTTACTGTCAAGTGAGACTGTTAAGAAAGAAACTAATTTGTAGCTTTTAAAATTGACATTTCAGAAATACTTAAGATAATGCTTTGTTAATTGAATAACTCTCATAAATCCAAAAAACATGTAATATTGTTACTGAAGTTATTATAACGTTCTAATTTTAGATAGACTGATGCATCTTAATGACAGCACCCATATTGTAGTTTATTACCGTGGATGTTATTATAAAGTTTTTGCTTATAACCGGGGGACTTTACTTACCCCGTGTGAATTTGAATGGCAAATTCAGAAGATTTTAGATGATAAAGAAGCCAGACCAGAAAAAGGAGAAGAACATTTAGGTGCATTAACTGCTGCTGACAGGTCAGACAAAAAAAAAAAATTTACTATACAGGGTTGCATCTAGCAAAATGGCAGGGCAGGGAAATGAACAATAATTAGGGCACATTTGGTCAAAAAGCAGGGCAAGTCGGACACATAAGCGCACATTATAATGGTTAGTTTAAATAAATCCAACGAAAAAGGCTAGGGTGTGCTTAGAAAGGGTAGGGTGTATTGAAAAAAGGCAGGGCATTGCACCCTTCTATTCCAGCCTAGATGCAACACTGCTATATACAGATTGTACATTGTATTACTGGTACATTATAGTACATTATACACTATACGTATATAAAGTATCTCACCGCAAATTGTTCCTAAACACAATGGATAGCAATGTTTTTGTATTTGAAACTTTCAGTGCCTCTATCTCCTAAACAGTTGGATCTATTGAAAAACATCAAGAATAAAACATTTCTCAAATGTTGTGTAGCCCTGAAAATACCATTAAAAATAAGAGTTTCCATTGCACATTTCAAAGTTGACTGCCATTTTTCAAAAATGGCATTGGGTTTTTTTGGAAATGGAATACACGTAAAAAAAACAAAAACAAACCCTCATATGAAACTACAATAATTCTTCCATTGAAAATACTGTCAGATTTATATATTAGAAGTTGGCTATTGGTTCACTTTAGGTGAGACACCCTGTATGATGTATAATGTGATGTACCAGTATATTTAATAGTTTTATAAACATTAAATGCTAGTTTCATTTGAAGCCCCCCCCCCCCCCCCCCATTGTATTTTGCAGCATAAAATTTTAATCTCTTGTATAAAGCAACCCTCCTCCCAAATTTAGATGCTTTTCCAAATTTTTTGCATTATTCAGGAATAAATATGGTATGCTCATTGCAATATTGGGTAGAATTTATCATGGCAAATGCAATTCAACTAACATGAGCCAAATTGACAAGAAAAAGAAGCATATAATATACATCAATATAGTAGTGAGAAGTCCTTGTATTGTATTGTTTAGTGAAAAAGACAGATGCTTTACAATACATATTTATTAGAAAAGATAACTAATAACCGGTTTCGCCTTTTATACCCATTTTTCTTCTTTCTCTTTTTACCTTTAGTCCCTATGTCTCAGGGTCTTTAGCATTCGTTTAGTTTTACTCTCTGTTCTACCTTTTATTTACATATTGACTTTCCAAGGAATGGGGCCTAATATTTTCTCTATTAATTTCGTATTTATCAAAAAGTGTCTTAGGGCATTTATTAGATAAAATTTCATCTATGTTATCCTCACTGCTGACATTTTCTTCACTAATGGAAAGGGGTATTGGACTTGAGTTCCAACATATAAGGCTGTATCAAAATTTTTTTCTCCTTCATTTAAATTTTTATACAGCTTTTCAACAGCAAATCTTCAATAGGGAAAACATTTGTTGCTTAGCGATGCCAGTTTTACTTCTCTCGATGCTCTTATCAAAGATTGGCTAATAATTTTAATTTTACAGATTGTTATCGATCGATTATTGAAACAATTATGACTTTAAGATTGCTAAATTTTAGGCACAATTCACATTGGGCTAGATTTCCCCCTTTAACGCAATAAACATAGTCTTGATCAAATTCTAGCGACACCATTCATAACTTTCCCTTGTCAGCAGTGTAGTCAAGGGATTCCATTTTCAAGAGCCGCTATTCAGCAGAAGGTATTATTTTTAAAGCTAGAGGGATAATATCCTTGAAACTTGTAATGTAATGAAAATACATATTTTAAGATATATTGTCTAAGGTTGGCAGTTATTATTTTTGTTTCTTTCCCGAAACCTGTATTGTGTTAAATTTCAGGGTTACTTGGGCTAAAACAAGACAGCAGTTCTTTTCTCGAGGGACCAACAGATCATCTTTGGATGCAATAGAAAGAGTAAGCCTTTGATTTATTGCTTAAAAAAAAAGGAAAAAAAAAACTTTTAATTGTTAAAGGTAATTAAAGAAAATACTTTTCCAGGCAGCATTCTGTGTTGTTTTGGAAGATGAAGACTTGACTTATGATCCTGTAGGTATTTAAAAGCATATACTTATGATTCTTAAATATATTGAGATGATTTATTGGAATGGAACTCTGCATTGACAATCTGTCTTTTATGATGTAAATCTAGGAAGATCCGTCCAAGTTGAATCATTTTGCGCGACTTTTGCTTCATGGCAAAGGCTATGACAGATGGTTTGACAAATCTTTCAATTTAGTTGCAGGGAGGAATGCAAGAGTAAGTTGGTTAATTTTATAAAGGTATTTTAACACTTTGCCTGTCCAAGGGGGAATTTCTTAATATTTTCTTTTTCTTTATGCATAGCAAATGAGGCACAGATATTAAAGAGTATATACGAGGGGTCAAAAAGTAATGTTGCGCATTTTTTTTTCTAAAATCGCGACCGGGAAAAAAATAAACGCATACATTCGATAGAGCAATTCGACTTTTATTTTTCCATATAATCTCCAAGCTGATAGAGGCAACGATCCCAGCGGTGGACAAGTTTTTCCACGCCCTGTCGACAAAAGTTGTCCGATTGAGTGTGGAGTTGTGAACCTCTTTGTCGTCACGGAAATGTTGACTGGCCAGTGACTTCTTCAACGGTCTGAAGATAGGATAGTCACTGGGAGCGAGATCCGGACTGTATGGAGGCTGAAGCAGCCTTTCCCAGTTCCATCGCTGCGACAGGTCATTGACCCGTTTCGCTGTGTGGGGACGTGTGTTGTCGTGGTGCAGCACGATGTCCTCCATTGCCAAGTCGGGTCTTTTCCTGCATATGGCCGCTCGAAGATTCCTCAATTTGCCTCTGTAGCATTCGGAATTGATAATGGTATGTGGTGGAAGAAACTCAAGCAGTATTGGACCATGGCAATCCCAAAAACATGTCACCATGACCTTGCTGGCTGATGGCATAGTTTTAAACTTTTTCATTGTGGGAGATGAAGTGTGTTTCCAAACTGCCGATTGCATCTTGGCTTCGGGCGTGACATGGTGGACCCATGATTCATCACCTGTGATTCAAATCCTGACCTTCCATCTGTATCGGGTGAGATGCAGCAAACAAGCATCGAAACGAGCATCTTGATGTTTGGCCGTCAACTGTCATGGCACCCATCTGCACAACACTTTGCGAAAGCCGAGCTGCTCGTGAACAATGTCGTACACCGTCTCATATGAAATGTCCAATGTTGCAGCAATTAATTTCTCTCACAGTAATCCACTGGTTCTCCCGCACCTGCGCTTCCACATTGGCAACGTTGCTGTCAGTCATGGATTCCCGCAGCCGGCCAGAGTGATGTTCGTCTAGCAGGTCCTCTCGTCCTTCTTTAAAAGCCTTGCACCAACATTGTACTGTTCGGAGCTGCACAATATCACCTCCATACATCGACACAATTTCCTTATGGATATCGACTGGTTTCACAGTCCTTTTGCACAAAGAAAACTCATAACACTCCGCCATCCAAAAGCACTGGACGATGAAATGAGAGCTGCTATCTCGTTTGGACTGTCACATCGCTAGTGCTTGGCGAATGCACACGACACTAACAGAAAACTTTAACACTGAACCAAACTATCTTTTATATATCGCATATTCTCATATCTGCCATCATTTTTGAGGAAAAAAATACGCGACATTACTCTTTGATCACCCCTCGTATAAGGAAAATAATTTTTATTTTCTTTCCACACAACTCGTGAAGACATAACCTCCACATTACGTTGTCGTTTTCATTGTGGGACAGGCGAAGAGTTAATCGCTGTTAATGAGATTTTGAAAATTAAAAAGTAAATGAATAAAAATATGCTTAATGTTATTAGGTTGGGATCAATGCTGAACATTCATGGTAAGTTCAAATTTACATTTTCAAAATATCATGGACTTTACTTTTATTTATACTGTTTGAGAATTTTATATTTTTAAAAGATACCGAAACCTTTTCAGGATTCATGCTGCCTGGAATTGAAGAAACAAGAGACTGTAATTTTTTAAATATTGTTTTCTGAAATCATATTTACTTTTTTTGTTGAATTAGGGCAGATGCAGCCGTTATTTCTCACATGTGGGAGAGTGCATTATGTGCCGATATTATTCTTCATGGGTAGGAAAAAAAATCGATGCTCAAACCTTAATGTTATGTGTTGTTTGTTCTGTTGTATATATCTTGTTGTACATTGTCAAGGGTGAATGTGCTTTTTTTTTTTTTTTTTTTTTTTATTCCATGACACGTACTTTTTCTATGATTTGCTCTTGTATGTATCTTATCAAGGGTGGATGTGTATTGATGTTTAATATTTATTCCACAATTTACTTTCTTTTTTTGCTCATTACTTCATTATGCTAGAGAACTAAAACAGCTGTCTTGTTTATTAAAATATCATTTAGAGGCTTTTTTACTTTAATATTTGAATAAGGGTAAGAAATTTGCCTCGACTAGAAATGCAGTAAAATAAAAAAAAAAAAGTCACCCTTCTGTAACCAATTTCCTTTCGATTTTCATGTATGTTTAATTATCTAAACTTGAAGCAAAGCTTCGGTACTCAACCATTAATTTACTGACCGTTTCAAAGTTTTAAGGACATGTGCATTACAAGGAAATTATTAATAAATTATTCACTAAGCATCCTTTAACATACAAAATATGAAGCTCAAATCCTTATAACAAAAAATGAAATATGAAATGAAAGAATTTTAGATTTCATGGTATTTTGTATGTTAAAAGATGCATGGTGCCATTCTCAAGGAGAATATTATAAACTTGAAACAGTGCCTTAAAATTTTGAAATAGACTGTATATTCCAGATATGTCGTCTTTGTAAAGAAGATATCATGGAGGTACTGTAGTGCTTGGCTTGTCAATAGTTTGTTTACAATATACATTTACAACTTAATATAAATACACCCGGTACCAAATTAACCGCATACATAACTACTCTAAGATAAATAATAATGATGTTAAATATTTATGGAGGGGTTTCGAAATATTAATCATAGTGAGAAGAAATTGGTTAGAATAGCTGAGAAGCTTTTAAAAATCTATCGTGTCGACTATACAGTGTACTTATTTTATTTTACCGTCTGTCTAGCTAAAGTTTAAGCTTACCCTTATTCACTTCAACATCTCACTTTTAATTATTTTAATTTAGGTCTGTTTTTCTTCATCTAAATGAGGTTAATTTAATATCCTATCTTTCTTGTGTATTAGAAGTAGGAATATTTATTTATAAAATATACCTCATTTTTATACCTGATTTCTTGTTTTCCTAAAACAATTGTACTAAGTCCTTTAGTAGAAGTTATGGCTCCATGTAAGAATAAATAATCTTCAAATTGTAACTTTGAAAATGTAACAGTGATTGTGTTATCACCATCATCTTTCATCCGTGACACCTTGATGATGTCATTTTACATTTCTAGAGAAAGTGTAGTGTGTGTGTATTTCTTTTATATATTCTTTGTTTTCCCTTTTTCTGTTTGTACGAGTTATTATGTTACAAATTTATCAGTGATTTGCTTTTCTCTTCAGTTGGATCCTGTTTTCTTGCATTTGATTTTTTTACGTTCAAGGATGACCAGCAGTTTTGGAATATTTTTTAAAATTATTTTGTTTTTTCTTTATTTTTTATTTTAATCCTTCTCCCCATTATGCCTTCATTTAATTGCACTTTTCAGGGCAGATGCTCCTATTATGGGACACTTTTTGGAATTTGCACTGGCTAATGACTTGGACCGGTAAATAGGCTCAGCCTTATAACAAAATAGGCTCTCTACTTTATTGCCTGATGACTGTAACTAACACAAGTCTATAAGAAATAATTTTAAAATTACCATAATTCCTTTTCAAATTTACCATATTTACCTAAATATAAGTTATGTTTCCTAGACATGTAGAAGTTGTCTTTTTATAATTTTTTCTGTAATATTTTTTGAAATAACACCAGATGTTAAAAAGGTCTCCCATATCACCTGCTTTATAAACTCGTAAAAACTGACTGAAGATTATTTGTCTGCACTAATACAAAAGAAGCTTGCTTCAGTTTCTCAAAATGTTCAGAGCTTAAGATAATCTATGCTTTTTCCAATACACAATTAGAAAATGATACTTAAAATATAAGAAATATATGTTAGATTGAAAAGCAGAAGTTCATTAAAAAAAAGAAATGAAAATTGAGTAAAACATTGTCTACATTATTTTCCATAGTAATTGATGAAGTGCATTTTGAAAGGCTTCACTGTGTAATTATCTGCTGTTACAATAGCATTACATAGAGTTCATCCTAGATGTTTTTGAAGAACACTGCACCCTGTCTGCTTTTTTAAGCTGTACTTCTATCCAAGTTGTCTCATCACTTAAAACTGCATTCTTTCTGTTCCTTCTTTGCCCTGAAGCACTGCCTTCCTATGGTATAACAAATTTCCTGAATGTTAATAATAAAGGAACAACTGTGTCTTTCAGGCATCTTCTTCCATCGGACTAATAGGAGAAATGTTTCTGTTTCAATTTTGAGTGATCTATTCATCCAATTATGATGCGTTTTTAATTATGTTCATAATTGAATGCAAAATAAAGTTTGTCATTGTAAGTTAGTGCCTATCTGTAACGGTTTAAGAGATAAACTTTGTAAATATTGCAATTTGCATAAACTTTGTTAGTGCCTATCTGTTTGTTGGCATTAACAGATTTTTCAATTCTACAATAGCTATCAAGTTATTTGGGGTATAGAATGTTTCAGCTGTCTTATCGCCAGCTCCTACAACTTTTTAACTGCCATAAGGTTTTGTATTTACCCAAGTTCTTAATAAATAACATTGTTACTCCAAAGCCCGTTGAATTCGTGCACTCAATGCCTTGGCTGAATTCATGATCAGGTGATAAAATTTATAACAATTTAAAGAACGCTAATGTTTTTAACTTCCAGGTAAAAATATCTGAAAGAGAATACTAGACACTGGCATACAAGAAATAATATTAGAATTGTTACGGTATTATACATATCACACATTCATCCTCATAATTGTTGATGGCTGTAAATAAATAACAGGTAGAGACAGAATACTGTTAAAATGAGTATTCTATTTCTATAATGTTTACTTTATTCAACATATCACTTTCATGTAAGATTTGTCACTCATTTACAGTGTTTGTTTTTGATCATGTGGGGGGGAGTTTCTTATATTAAGGTAAATATGGTATACCTTTTATTTTATGCCCTGTATCATTTTGTTTGTTTGATTGCTTGCTCTGATAAGTTATTAAAAGAAAAGTAACATTTTTGGGTTACGTTTTTAATCAGATTTTAATATTATTTTACCCAATTCTTTTTTTTTTTTTATGTTTCTTTTCTATTTTTTTTAATACACTTTAAAATCGATCTTTTAATAATTAAAAAGCACAGAACCAAATTTAACTGCTTTCCTCAAATAATACTAAAAACAAGAAACAAATTCCTTTAATTTTGGAATGTGAATAGTTTGGTGCTGAAAGATTATATGAATTATATGTCTAGATTAATTATTCGTGTATATACTCAAGCTAAGACTTTTTTTTTTTTTTTTTCTCCCTCTCACCTCTCCAAGTAATGACCTTTGACTTAATCATAGGTCACAGTTGAAATAAAGAAGAAAAAAAAGATATGGCAGCATCAGTTTTACTTATTATTCCTTTAGAAGTGCAGATAGCAATAAAATGGTCTTTATTGGCCATTTGTGGGAAAAAGTCTGTACTTAAACATGAGTATATAGAGCAATCAAAAATAAGAAAATGTTTTATTATATTTTTTTGTATTCAGTTACACTGTTCTGAATAACTGAGTAAAAAAAATAATTTCCATGGTTGACTAGTATCATAATAATGGATTCTGAAATAGAGGACCCAAAAGTAATATAATAAAACTAATTTATTAGCCTGATGTGTTGAAGCGTAATGCCATCAGAGGCAATAACAAAATCACGCACGTCTGCCATCGATATTTCCTTTGTGAATGCCATAAATGTAGAGGCCCATCGCCAGCTGCAGTAATGGCCTCGTCATCGCTGTGAAGTCGCCTCCCACAAAGTGGCTTCTTCGTTTTCCTAAACAGGAAAAATTCACTGGCTTTCTTTGGGAAATCGAATAAACCACTTCATGGGAGGTGGCTTCACCGCGATGATGAGGTCATTTCTGCTGTAAGGAGTGGTTTTCCGAGCAGATGACGGGCTCTACATTTATGGCATTCACGGGTGAAATATCGATGGCAGAAGTGTGTGACTTTGCAGGGAGTCTGTGTGAAGAGGGATTTGGTGATTCTGCCAAATTTGGTGTCGTACGATCATGCCTTCTATGCAACGGTATGAACTTTATGACCGCCCCTCGTATATTTCATTTGTAATTGCACTGGATTTTCATTCTAACTGTTAAAATGTCTATCCAGAAAATTTGGAGTTCAACAATTCAGGAGTTTACAAATTTTTATACTTGTTGAATAAATGGGGTCTGTGCATGAATTTGAAGTTGTTTTCATGCATAGAAAAATCATTTTAATAGCTAAATTTTATCATTTGGTCATGACATCATAACTGTTAACGAGGCCAACGAGAAAGACAGGCCTGGGCACTGAAAGAAAAGTCACCTGATAGTCTGGATCTGAGCAACAATCCAACCTTCATTGTTTCCTTCAAATAAAAAAAAAAAAAAAATGCTGATTATTAAAATCCAAGGTGAAGACAATAAAGATTAGATTGTTTCTCAGACTCTGAAATCCAGGTGACTTTTCAGTGGCCAGGATGACACACTTCAAATGAAATTAGCATAAAATAGCGTTCTCCCCAGAAAATTTTATCAGGTGTTTTTAACACAAAAATTAAAAACAAATAAAATATTATGCAGCTTTTCACATATTCACCCGGGCGGTGCGCCCGTTCAAAAGGACCTGTGGAGAACCCTGTAATACACATCACAGTATATTATGCAGTATATACAATGTACAGTTCATTAAGCAGTACTTTAATTTGCTTTTTTTCTTTTTTTTTTTTTTTTTTTTTTTTTAATTTCCCAAAAGCTAATAAGAAAATGACCTCTCAAAAAGAAACCCGTCCATACGTGTAGTTGCATTTTTTCCGAACATGTTTCATTTACTAATTTAACAGATGAATATTTAAAAGGCCCCAAAATTAAATTGCTCTTGTCTTTATTCAAAATTAAATACTGTCCAAGAGGTTCTACATATTCTTGTATATTACATTTTCTCGGAACGAATTAAAAATGGGGATCGTATTCTATAATCGTATTCTTACTGTTTTTTGGGCTCTGAAAGTAGAAGAAATATCGTATTATTATTAGGCTATATGCTTTGACTATATCACAAACATGCATACAAAGCATCAGCTTGTTGTAATGGCATAAATCACAGTACAGATTTACTGAAGTAGATGCTATTATTTTTAATATAAAAATGCTTTAAGTTTACATTTCACACATATTTTCTATTTAGCATTTTAATTTTGCTTGGCTTGAAATAATCTTGGCGGACAAAAATTAGTGGTGATTGAGAAAACTGAGAGTTGCTATGGTCATGTTCACCGATTTTTGATGTCACATGGGGTGGTTGACATTTTAGTGGGTGGGGCTAAGTAGCAACTTATAAAAATTAATTGGAAAATATTTAGTAAGGACTTGAGAAGCAATAAATTTTGCATGCTATCTAAGATGTATTCTTTAATTTGACAATGTTTAAAAAAATTCATATATAGACCCCCCCCCCCCCCCATTCTGCACATTATTCTATTGATAGTTTTATTTTCATTGCACATAAGTTAATCTTTCTTGGTGGTGTTTTATGTAATTCACCACTGAGCTGTGTGCTATATTAAAACTACAGTTTTATTTTTTACTTTCTCTTACTGATCCATTAAAAGAAAAGAAAATATTAAACAAGTCGTCGGCCACAGGGGAGGCCGTGGCCTGGTGGGCTTTCATTGAACACACAACTTCTGTGAACTTAAGCAACATCAGGCACGGCTAGTCATGGATGGGCGACCATCAATGACACACGATCTTCACTCCCCCTCTCCCCCAGCTGCTGCGTCCATCATACAGCAGCCGTCAATCCAGGTTCATCCAGGGACCCAACTCATCGGCCTCTGGCCATACAGGCCCTGGATGGACGTATTGGATTCTATTTTAAAAAAAATAACAAAAAAAAAATGTTTTTATTATGGAAAGATACAGTTTGAAAAGTTGTTTGTTTTTTTTTTTTTTATTTTGTTATTTGTGCACTTGTCAGAATTGAAAGCTTGCCAGCAACTAAGATTATAAACTGACACTTGTCTTAAAAAAAAAAAGAAATAACAAAATAAAAAATTCATTTTCTCTAAACAGTACCTCTCCTCCCCTGTAGTGATTCAAGCATTTAAAAATAAATTATTGACCATTTTTCTCCAGATGATTTAAGCTAGTTATATATACATGATCGAGTCAATGTAAGTTTATGTAAATACGGTTGTGCCATTTCACAAGGGAGGGGGTAGAAAGGTGGTTTCAGAGGAACAGTTTGTACAGCAATAGTCACAGTCATGGGTAAATCACGCCCTAATGGGCCTTGAAAAAGGATGATCGTCAGGTACCGTGCAAAAGGTGGCAGCATTTCGGAAACTGCAGCTTCCGTGAATGTTCGCATAGTGCCGTAATGAAGGCGTACAATGAATGGAAGAATGGAGAAGATGTGCATTCCAGGACTGTAAACTGTAGGGGACTATGGGCCGTTAATGAACGGGGTGAGTGGCACTTGTGAAAACCGGTTAAGAGTGATCGACGTGCTACCGTTGATACATTGACAGCCCAAATGAATGAGGAATGCACCAGAAAGTTATTGAGAACAACTGTGCAAAGCACATCCGCAGCAGATATCTGGTTCCAGCATCCATGTTAACAAATGTGCATCCAAGAAACGACATGCGTTTGCATTGCAGAACAAACACTGGACCCTAGACCAGTAGAAAAAGGTTGCATTTTCCGATGAATCGTGTTTTCTACTGCATCGTATCGATGGGTGCTGGCGTATCTGCCAGGAGACATCCGAAAACAAACTACCCCAAGCCATTGTTGGGCGGCAACAAGCTGGAGGAGGCAGAGTAATGGTTTGGGGCATGTTTTCGTGGCATGTTTTTTGGGTCCATTACTTCCTCTGGAAGGTACAGTCAATAGCTGTGCATACTTATCCCTTGTTGCTGATCAAGCGCATCCCTACATGGCAACTGTGTATCCTGCGAATGAAGGCATCTTTCAACAGGATAATTTTCCATGTGCATAATGGCCAAAATTTGCCGTGCTTGGTTCGAGGAGCATGAGGATGAGTTCCACTTACTACCCTGCCTCCAAACTCCCCAGATCTTAATCCTTGCGAGAATCAGTGGAAACATCTGGATCGACACATCAGGCAGCGAGACCCTCCACCCTGGAATCTTAATGAGTTACGTGATGCTCTGCTGTTCACGTGTCGCCACCTTCCAAGCACTCATTGAGTCCTAGCTGCTGTTTTGAATGCAAAAGGAGGCTATTCAGGTTATTAGATAGTTGGTCATAATTCAGTTACTGAACCCTGTATTTTTGGTCTTATTTGCATTCATTTTTTTGTTTGTTTGGGAACTTTAATAATTCGAGTAAAATCACTAAAATAATATGGCGTGTAATTCATTTTTCCTCATACTATCAATATTTTACAAGTAAACTTCTGAATAGTTTACCTTAAGGATATTTTTATAATTTATGCCTATTGCACTGGGGAAAATGTTATTAACAAGGTAAAATGTTGATGAAAGCTTTAAATTGTTCAGTAACAAAGAATGGTGTATAATCAAATCCTGTTGGCAAATTTTATATAATAAATGTACCTTATGGATCCTTCGCTAGTTGAAATATTGTCATATTGATAAGATGAAAACCTACAGGGTGTCCAAAAAATCCCACACTACAGACTAAATCACAGTATATTTGTTCAATATGTCCTCATCAAATTCCAGACATGTCTGCATGTAGAACTTCAGGTTGTTTAACATCCTGGGCCATAATGATTGCCTATCACATTGGCCTTTGTCTTCATTCTTGGTGCCACATTGTGAAATACCCACTGTACACCCGTGACTTCAGATATCCCCAGAATAAAAGTCCATTGGATTCAAATCTGGCAACCACGTAGCTCTGTGACCAATCCAGTGTTCAGGAAACGTTTCATCTAGTCTGTGTCGTATGAGACAGAAGTATTAGAATTTCGCCTATGGTGCAGGACTTTTTGAGCACCATGTAGTTCTCTGTGCACACTCTTTCGTCTGGCCAAAAAAAAAAAAAAAAAAGAATTCGTATTTAACAGATTGCAAAATACAGGAAGTGATGGCAAGCATGATATTTGTATAAATCTTTTTATAACATCTACGAGGGTGGGCTGATAAGTAACGCATATTCCTCGATAAAACCTCGTGTAATATAGATAAATCAATGAAATAAAATGCTACGATGACATAAACCTGTATTCAATGAAGCTATGTTTTCATTTCTTCACATAATCGCCTTCTACATCAACATATTTCTGCAAATGTCAAACCCAGTTTTTGAAACCGTTGACGAAAAATTGTCTATCTGTGTTCTTGAACCATTGCCCCACCGTTCTCTTCACCTCTTCGTCTGAACCAAAGTGAACTCCCGGAGGCTCTCCTTCAACTTCGGAAAAAGATGAAAATCGCTGGGAGCCAGATTGGGACTGTAGGGTGGGTGAAGAACAACCTCGAAGTTCAAGCGTTGCAGCTTCTGAAGTGAGCTGCAGTGAGGTTGGCGTTGTCGTGGTGGAGGAGGAAATCAGTACGTGTTGGTCTTATGCGTCAAATGCGGGTCTTCAATTTCTGCAGGGTTCCACAAAAGTTTCGTTTAAACCAGGCCTTCGGCATCCCAAAATGCTGTCAGCTTCACTTTACCCACCAAGGGTTGAGTCTTAAACTTTCGTACGATAGGCGAATGGGGGTGTCTGAATTCCATAGAGGCTTTTTTTCCTTCTGGATCGTAATGATGAATCCACTATTCATCTCCCGTTGCGATGTTATGCAGAAATTGGTCTGGATAACGATCCAGAAATCCACGTGCAGCATCAACATGTTGCTTCTTCATGTCTTCCGTCAGCTGTCTTGGCACCCAATCTGCACAATTTTTCGAAAGTTGAGGTTTGCAATTATTGATTGTACACGCTCTTTCGAAATTCCAAACATGCCAGCAATTTCCTGCTGCTTGATCCTTCGATTGTCTCTTCAACACAATCATGATGACGGTCAGTTTCATTGTGACAGGATGTCCAACTCTGGCAGCATCATGGATAGGCATCTTGCCCTTATCCGAACATTTTGCTCTGTGCATCCACCGTCGAACGTTGCTGACGTCCATAGTGTCGGTTCCGTACACCTCGAGCAAACGACTAGGAATCTCAGTCGCATGATTGCAACGTTTTGGATGAAGGAATTCAGTAACCGCATGCTGCTTCAACAATGTGTCAGACATTGCTGTCGTGTTTGTTCACCTGCAATGAAATTAAAAAGAGATCACGGACCACTTTCGTGCTATATCTCTGCAGCACACGTGTGCCTTTCTAATGCATGTCGCAACGTGTCCCCACCCTACTACCGTGAAGAGCAAAGCGTGGCCAGGTGTTACTTATCAGCCCACCCTCGTAAATAACCATAATCACTGAATATCGAAATCGAATTGGAGATTGGCACGACTTTGGTTGAGTAAGTAGTCAAGCTACTGCTCCTGTTTTTTTTTGTTTTTTTCCCCCCCTCTCCCTTTCTATAACTGTGCATTTAGATATTCGATGCAATTTATTGCAAATGGTAGTTGATGACTAACAGTTAGTATTCTTGGTTAATGGAATTTGACAATAACGTTTTTCTTTGAAAATACTGCGTGTGATAGTATTGAACTAAAAGAAAATACGCTTAGAATGCTCTTGATAAAATTCTTAACATTGTGCTGCTAGTAGATAGTTCTGTTAGCAAATTATAGTTTTCCTGATATTAACTTTTTAGTCACTCTAGAACTATTTTCAAATAATGTATGTAAACTCCTTTCTTTTCCTTTTAACATATCTTGCTCTTAAAAAATGATGTTAACTCTGAAGAAATGCATGTTAAACACTGAATTGATAAAACGTTCTTGTTGACGTTATAGTTACAAAGAAGATGGCCATTGTAAGGGTGAACTAATCCACGAGCCACCTTCACCTATCAGATTAAAATGGGATTTGGCACCAGAGGTGAACACTTATTTATGTTTTATCTTTAATATTTTATATCTTCACTGAATTAAACTTGATTGTATAGAACTTGTGTTTAAATTAGTTTTGTTTTTATTTACAGTGCTTAGAAATCATCGAACAGAGTGTTCATTCATCGCAAGCTCTTTTAAGTGATGTTGATTTATATGTTTTAGCTCACAAAGCCTATGGAAAAGGGTTCATGAAAGTGTGTCGCGTCAGTCCAGATGCTTACATCCAAATGGCCTTGCAGTTAGCATATTATAGAGTATGTTTTAGAACAGTTTAAATGAAGCTATGACACCTTATGACAGTGGCTTATAATTTTTTCCCTGCCCTTAGGATTCTGGAAAGTTTAATCTCACATACGAAGCATCCATGACACGCCTTTTCCGTGAAGGCCGCACGGAAACTGTCCGTCCATGTACAGTTGAATCGAGTGCCTGGGTTAAGGCTATGGAAGGGAAAGAACATACTGTAAGTATCCTTAGTATTAATTCCATAAATGGTCTCGTCTATATTGTAATAGCTGTAACTTTATCGGAGATGTAAACAAAGCCACAAATAGGGAAATTGGATATAATTGACTGACTGAGCTTATAACTTCTGCGCCCCAGGTCATACATGAAAATATAGTTTGCAAAACAAAATGGGAAAGCTGGCTCAAAACTATAACAACCAGTTGCAGTTGCAACTTAAATGACTCATAATACCGATTATGACAAAAAACTACACACAAATTGTTCAATTTTTGAAGAAATAAAGAAATAAAAATAGACAAATGAGACCACGAAAACTTGTGTGATGAATAAGGGAACAGTAAACACGACGTGCTTAATTCCTGTTGTTAGTTGTTCTCTGTATTGTGTTCAAAGATAGAAAAGTAGAATACAAAGACCCAATGACCTTTTGATATATATACACAAGAGAAAAGTATATAAAGCTTGATATATTATGGAATAGTAGTAATCATAAATTATAGAGCGTAAATTAATAGCAATGATAAATTTTTAAGATTCAAATTTCTCGTATTCAATTTTTTGATAAACTTATATTGGATGTTATTTAAGAATGAAGAGAAGATTGCTTTGCTACGTAAAGCTTGCCAAGTTCATCAAAGGGCCTATCAGGATGCCATGTGTGGACAGGGAATAGACCGACATTTATTTTGTTTATATGTCGTTTGCCGGTATCTGGAAGTTGATTCACCATTCCTTAAAGAAGTACTCAGTGAACCGTGGCGATTATCTACAAGCCAGGTAAGCTTATTTGAATTATTCCATGTAGTCCAAAAATATGGTTTATATTTAAAATGCAAAGATAATGTTGAAATCTATCCCATAGTTCAGTCTCAATTCCATCTTTAAGAATGAAGGCCACCACCTTCAATATATTTTAGCTTTCTTGTGGATTAGCAATTTCTTGTTCTTTTGACAATGACATGACAAATAAAACAGATTGCCAGGATAGTTTTAAACAAATCAAAAATTTTGCATATCTAATACTGGACTGTTCAGATTAAAGAAATACAGTAAAATCCCATTCCAATGTACCTAACTTTAACGTACATTTCAAAATAACATACAAATTTAAAATCCCCAGCCGAAATTTAGGTGTTTTAATGCTAAAAAGTTCCAGTTTAATGTACCTCACATTAATGTATATTTCAGATTAATGAACTAATTTTATGTTCCCTTGGTTAAATTATCCCTTCATTATGACATACACTGTTCGAATGTCTTGCTCTGATTAGTCAATACCTTAAACAGCCCATGCGCAAGTTGCAAATGGCAATGCATCAACCACTTGTTATTGGAAAATCCTGCAACCCGGTTGTTTCAAAGGCATTGTTTCCTTATACTGTTTGTACAAGAACAACTCCAAGGCATGGTTGGCCAGAGAAATTTTCGAGGAATGGCTAGTAAAATTCAATTCAGATATGGTCAGGGAAAAAAGAAAATAATTCTGTTGATAGACAATTATTCGGCACATTTTGTAAATGTACGTTTAGACAACATTTGGATAGAGTTCCTTCCACTGAATTGCACATCTACACTACAACCATTGTACCAAGGCATCATACAAACGTGAAAGACCATTTCTGGCAACTTTTATTGCAAAGACTTTTACTTAATGAATGGCTGTGTATTGCAGAAGTTATAAATATCAAGGATCCAATTGAAATGCTTGCAAGTGCCTAGAATTGTGTCCAACCAACAGTGATTACGAACTGCTGGCAAAAAGCCGGATTCTCCATTGCAGCAATAAGTGAAGAAGAAGAGACCCGAGGTGTAAAAATGAGAGCCAAACTCATGAAGATTTGTGGCAAGAAGTTGTCGCTGTTTTCAATGTGCCGCCAGAGGTAACCTTTGAAGATTATAGCCGTTTAGAACAAGAGGTAACGCCCATCTCAACTTTTGTAGCAATGGAGGCTGTAAACAGTCTAAGAAATTGTTTTGCATATCATATTGATGCACCAGACTCATTTCACTTTACTATGTCAGATATGGATGATTTTAGGGGAGGAAAGTTATGGAAAGAAAGCAGATAGTCATTACAGATTTTTAAAAAAAAATTTAATCAACTGTAATACTAGATGTACATGTTTTCTGTATTTGTAATGAATAAAATAAAACACTACACTTCATGTATTCTTATGTTTTTCTGTGCACATACTGTACAGTGTACGTGTATGCCTTGTTCACAAGCCTCCTCCCCCCCCTCCAGTTTCAGAATAACGTACACCTCGAATTAACGTACAAAATTCCA